>JARTUT010002185.1:1200000-1716025 GCA_030674115.1 Micraspis discolor
GCAATTAACTAAGAGTGTGGAACGTCGACTTTTGGCCCTTGAGATGGATTTCTGGCGACGATCTGCAGGAAAATCCAGAATGGACAAAGAAAGAAATGATAGGATCAGAGATATCATGCAAGTCGAAAGAACAATCATAGATGAAATAGAATAGAAGACAACTGATTTGGTACGGGCACATACAAATAATATGCGACAAGTCAATACCAAAAATGATTCAAAAAATGGACACCACCAGAAAGCTAGAAGGAGAGGAATTCACCCACAGAACATGGTTTGAGGGAACAAGAAAGCTATGTTTTATCACTTTCTTATCCAGGGACTGGCAAGATAGAAAGGCTAGGGAGATGAGGGAACCGGAAGGCGTAGGACGCCTGATAGACAGGATATATATATATCTCGTTGAATATTCTAATGAAGCGAAATATATAAACGCTATCGAGAATCATTCCTTGTTCAGATAGTGTCAAAGATTATTGTATGAATATCAGGTATAAATGAATAAAGTGAATTTTTATAAGCACAAAACAAGAAGAGAAGGAATGAGTATACTATATTCCATGAATCAAATTTTCAATCAATTGAACATAATATTTTAATTGAAATTAACCAGAATATATAGTTAATGCATAACAAACACAACTGTTATAACAAAATCTATGATCCATTGAGGTGAACCTGATAAACTGCTCCGAGACAACTATTTTATTATAGCATTTGAAATAGAAAATTCTTTATCTGTAGAACAATTAAGGAAATTTTCTTTAGGTTCACGTCAGTTAACATAATTTCAAACCCCGGTAGATCATTTTAAAAGGAGAAACAGTTAATTTCTCTCAGAATTTAAGATTGACCAAATTGGGGATCTCTGTAAATTTATAACATGTTGTGAACTCAACATGCAGCCATTTTCAGTTCGAAAGGATTTACTAAGCACAATTTTTTCAAGTTTATTAAAACCGAGATTCTCAAGAGTAGAACAAGCGCCCAATAATGTTACCACCCAAGAAATTCATACACTCAACAAAGATGATTTTGACGCCCAAAAGAACATGGTTTGAGGGAAAATGAATTCCAAGATAGAAATTTCAACAAGGATATTTCATCTGACCAGATTCTCAAAACATGCCTCTTTCATTTCAGAATATATAGTAATGTTGCTGTTATGAAAATCAGTCCTATTTTATTATAGTGGTTTCTTTAGTTTGACCAACAATCTCACCAAATTCAATGTTGGGAGAAATTTAAATGAACAATGTAATGTCCGTCATCTGAGATTCTCCATGGACTGAATCTCACCCTGAAAGTGGACTGAACTGAAAGGGAATGAAACATCGTCCTCTCGAAAATGATTCACATGCTGCAAATGTATCAGATTGAATGCAGTACATTATTAATGAACAGGTACTTGAGACCACTACAGGCAGACCCTTGTCCTCGAGGGTTGTAGTGTCGGGACCCCCTCGACTTGATGAAAAGTCTTTCGTTATATTCGTTTATTCTGTCGCTCTAACTGAATGGATATTATTTCAGGAAACAGTATAAATTATGCCAGACTTTCGAGATCTCATGAAGAATTTGTCCGCACATTACCTTTATTACTTATTGAGAAAGTTGTGCTTGGTTAGACTACAATTGCCGCTTCTGAATTTGGATTAACTTGAAATTTTTCATGCATGATACTTTCATGTCTTTGAACTCTTTAAATACACTTTTATGTATCAAGTTTTTGGAATCTTTTCCTTCAACATGTGATACCAGGATGCACGATAGGAGAAATTAGCCCTGAACAATTTGTTCAGCTGAGGCAAGCGAGTGTGACGTTATTCAACATTTCCACATTTCCTTCGCAATTTTGGTAATTGGGTGCAATCTTCTGGTGTGTTAGTAAAGGGTCAGGTGAGTCAATGAGAATTGGTCTTAAACATTTGAAAATGAGTAACCTACACCACTTTTTTGGAGAATAAAAGGTCAAGTTAGGACTCAGAATGCAGATACAATAATTTGGCAATTAATACCAGCAAAAGTAGGACTCTGTCGATGAATACAATAATGTTGAAAGATTAGCAAAATAGGGTCTTGAATTATAGGAGAATCAATCTACCTTTGATGAATACAATAATGCTGAAAGCTAAAAATGTTATAGTTATGGAGTGTAATACTAAGCTAATGAAGGCACAAGACAATATTTATGAGCCCATGGGTGGCTTCTGCGTACAGCTGACTTATTGGAGATCCATCATAAGGGCCAGAGCCCTTGAGTAACTTGTGTTACTATGGAGTTACAATGTCCTGCAATCTTAACTAACAAGCTTTAAGGTAGATATCCTCATCAGACAGCTAAACCTTGTGATTACATAAGCCCATTAATTATATCACTTAGGAGAACAACATCAATAATTATAGTCATGGTAACAACTCCAAGCACATAGAATATATAATGAACTAAGTCATGGTCAGAACTTCATGTGTTGTAATATAGAGACTACTACACAAATACAGCAACAATATCAAATAGCTATTGGTTCCAGATTATGCCACGAGCCATCACCTGTAAATCAATGTTTGACACCAAGATCTATAACTATCCCATCTCCGGGGCTGAGCTAAGGAAGGAGGAATAGCTGATAAGGTACCTTGATAGAGTTCCAGTCAGTGGCGGTTCTTGAGAACAAAGCAAAGGCTAAAAGATATATTCAAGGGCGGTGATGTTAATACCGGTATGCCTTATAGCACATGAATGGAGCAGAGGTGGATGATCCTATGGACCTGACCGGCAGCTTCGCGATGATTTGCTCCTGACTTACCGATATAGGATGGGATTTAAAGAAATCTCATGCATAAATATAAGCCAAAAATTGTCCACAATCTAAACATCTCAAAAATATAAATCATATTTTTATTCAGTATGTGAACACTACTTGATACTCTTGTAACAATAAAAAGTTTAAATAAATAGAATAAGCAATTAATAGCTATTGGTTCCAGAAACATAGACATAAGGAAGGAGGAACAATAGCACAAATGAGAAAAAAAAAAAGGAAAAGATAAATGCCACACATTAATAACAGGTTTTTGAGAAATTAGATAACCTGCACAAAGACTCTTGATAAAACAATAAAAAATTCAAATGAAGAAGAAAATCTAGAAATAAATAAACAAAAGATCTCCGACCTTTTGATATATCTATGAATAACATTCTATAAACTAATTATTGGCTACATCCACTACTTAATATGAAGCACATAAGCAATTCTACTGATGAGCAACCAAATATATTCCTATCGTTGAAAGACTATTCCTGGCTTCGGACACTTCGACGAATTAGGCTGTAATGTGAAAGGAGAGTACTCTAGATTCGTCTACCACAAATAAATTGCTACGCACAAGGATATTCAACATAGAGCCACCCTGATTTCTATATGATGTGGGGCATGGGTTGATAAAAAAGAGGCGTATCAAGCGGAGGATGGAATTGAACTTGATTTCTGTAGCTTCAAAATTCTAGGATGCTACAACTTGACAGTTTTTCTTGCAAGTCGGATGCCTGGACATAGCTAGTTCAGATAACTTGGGTCGACCTAAAAACTATACCAAGAAAAGGTGAGTAATTCTAATATTACATATTATAATGAAACCTTTAATTATTTTTCTGGATAACACGTTCCGGTTAAAAGCCATCTTCAGAGCATAAAAATAAAAGAGAACATTAAATAACTACAATCAGCTGACTATTTGTCTAATATAAATAATTTTAATTTCAGCTTAACAAGAAAGCATTGAATAATTTCTTTCTCCTATAACAAAGTAGTAAATATTTTCCCAAAGTCACTTTATTTCATTTTGTTTAAAATTTTTTTGTGTCTGATACTTATATTCAATTCACTAATACTCATCACTAATAATTTCATACTCCTAAGTCAGGCATCCTGCTGGTTGTCTTCAATGTTGTCTTTTAGTTTCTGTGTTTCTCTGCCATAAAGTGACTTCTATATTTTTTCGTAGTATAACGCTACGATAATGCTATGTGAGAATATGTAGGATCAATAATGCCCCACGTGCACGAGTTTCTGTTGAAGTCCCACGAATATCTTGTAAGATATGAAGTATTGAAAAAAATGTTTTGGAAATTTCTTAAAAATTTTCTGATGGGATGGTTTCCACGAAATTTCGCATACGTTTTAGATTCAACCTCATTCAAACAACTTCAGAGTTACAAATTGATCTGACGGATTTATTGAGGAAACCAAATATCATATGCTCATAACTTCTGAACCAGTTAACGTATTCAGCCCAATCACGAACTTGACCAAGATATTTGAATAACTAATCTATTTTGAAAATAAGAAAACTTTAGCTAATGCCCTTTGAAAGATAAAGAATATACGGTCGGACATACTAAAGTTTACCCCAGGATTCTTCATCAGGAAGTGAAACTCGAACGAATGAAATCATTTTTGGCTCGTTATTCGAAAATAACAGACAGTAGACGCTGTTCTACTAGTTTTCAAACTAGAATAAACGCACCAAAATCACTCGTCCTTCTACATTATTTGAGGGATAATGTTTGATGACTAAAAAAAATTGAAGATTAATCTTCGTCGTTCATAAATTATTTTGGATTAACATGCAAATGATAAGACGGTAGGATATACCTAAATATACAGGGTCTTTCACGAGAAAGAAACCTCAACCATATTTATACGGGAAACTACTGAACGTATTTTCATGAAATTCAGCACTTATAAGTATTTCACGATGCTGATGAAATCTAAAATATTTTCAAGGCATGAGCACCTCCGGATTTTCCGGAAATGACGTCAACTTCCGTTTTTCAAATCAGAACACAATTTTTAAATTCCTTAGAAAATTTCAAGTTATTTTGATGAAACATTTTTTAGTTTTGGTTGGAAAATTCTCTCTGAGCGGGAAAATTCGAAAAAAAAAAATCGAAAATAGAGCTCCGCTGAAACAAGAATAACTTCGAGGTTTTTGGATGGAAAATTTTCATTTTTGGGATTTTTCAAAATGTAAGATTGATGTATCCACTTTAAAAATCGAAATCGCGATTCATGATACAGGGAGCGAAAAAATCGCTTTCAAAGTTAGGGTTTACAAAATCGTGAAAAATCAATTCTTTCAAATTAAAACCCAATTTTTTTTATGGCAGATATTGAATCTACGTTAAAAAATGATGTGAGTGTATGCATCACACCCTTGCCCTAAAGTGGATATTTTCTGAGTTATTCACAAAAAACTGTTTTTCGTCTTGAATTTTCAGCTATTTCTTTTCCCTTCACGCCAAAGAGATGAAATTTTCAGGAACTGTTACTTAAACCATGTTTTAGATTTTACTACCCTAATATGCAAGAGAAAAAAGTTACAGGTTGTTGCTAAATAGATGGCGAATTTGGATTCGAATTTGTATCGGAAACCTCTTTATTTCAACTAATCGGCCATCGGTTTTCTCTTCAGTGATAAATAAATAATTCCTTATGAACCATATGCAAAAACTTCTTTATTCAGTAGCATTTTGTGTTTACTATTAATTTGGTGATAATTCGTATTAAGTTATAAAATCGATCACTATGCCTAATTTTACCAATGAAGATTATTTAAATCTCATTCTACTTCATGGAGAATGTAATAAAGTTGTAGATAGAACGATTCGACTGTTCATTGAGAGGTTTCCTGACCGACCCAGACCAACGAGAGATACCATTAACAGAACCATGACAAACTTGAGAAATGTCGGATCTTTCGTTAAGAAAACTATACACAGAGAAAAAAGTGTAGTAGAAGATGAGAACAACGAAATTACAGTTCTTGCATATTTTCGTGTGAATCCTCAAAATTCTCTCAAAGATGCCGAGATTGCTCTGGGATCTCAATCGAGTGTTTGGAGAATATTAAAAAAACATAAAATGCACCCATATAAATTCAATAGGTTACAGCATTTGAAGGAAACTGATTTCGTCAGGAGAACAGAGTTTTGCGAAGCTATGATGATTCGATTTCAAGAGAATGAAAACTTTTTGGACTGTATAATTTGGACAGATGAATCTAAATTCACAAAGAATGGTCCTTTCAATAGGCATAACAGTCATTATTGGGATGAAGAGAACAACCACCACTTCAGACAATGGAACTTTCAAGAGACCTGGAGTTTCAATGTTTTTTGCGCCATCAATAATGCCGATGTTCACATTTATGATGGGACTTTAACTGGTAAGATAGAACACTACACATGTTTGCATTATTTAAAGAATGTTCTCGAGATGTTCTGACATTATGACTCAAATAATTGAGCCGCTAGTACAGAACCATAATGACTTATAGTATCAACAAGATGGCGGTCAAAGTCAAATAGATACAGGCTATTTGAAGATCGATGGTTGAACAATGGTCCACATCTTTACGTTCTCCCGATTTAACTCCTTTAGACTGTTAATAAGATAAAAATATTGTCTACTCAACTCCCCTGACTGATAAAAGGGCTGATAGAAGAGTATTCAGGTTTGTTTAGATTTCAGATTCATAGTTTTGAAACTCAATTTGGTTTTTAAACACTTTTGCAGATCTCTTCCTTCCGATGAAATAAGAAGATCAACGCACGAAGCATTCCTGAGACGTATAAATAAATGCCTAGAAATTAACGGTCAAAACTTTGGGCATTTTCTCTAGTTATAACTGCGAGAGTTGCCATGGTTCTCCTAATAGTAACTTGAAGTCTGTTTCAAGAAGGGTGAAAAATCTACAGCATGGTTCAAATTACAGTTCCTAAAAATTTCATCTTTTTTGGCGTGAAGGGAAAAGAAATAGTTGAAAATTCAAGACGAAATACAGTTTTTTGTGAATAACTCAGAAAATATCCACCTTAGGGCAAGGGTGTGATGCATACACTCACATTATTTTTCAACGTAGATTTAATATCTGCCATAAAAAATGGGGTTCTAATTTGAAAATATTGATATTTCACGATTTTGTCATCCCTAACTTTGAAAGCAATTTTTTCACTGTATCATGAATCGCGATTTTGATTTTTAAATTGGATACATCAATCTTACATCTTGAAAAATTCCAAAAATGAAAATTTTCCATCCAAAAAAGATACTCTTGTTTCAGCGGAGCTCTATTTTCGATTTTTTTTTCGAATTTTCCGCTCAGAGAGAATTTTCCAACCAAAATTGAAAAATGTTACATCAGAATAACTTTATATTTTTTAAGGAAATCTATTTGTTGACGCCATTGACGTCATTTCCGGAAAAACCGGAGGTGTTCATGCCTTGAAAATATTTTAGATTTCATCAGCATCGTGAAATACTTATAAGTGATGAATTTCATGAAAATACGTTCAGTAGTTTCCCGTATAAATATGGGTGAGGTTCCTTGTGAAAGACCCTGTATAATGATTCTTTTGAACTAGAAATCTCTTGTGGGACAAAATAAAATGTAGTAAATTTTATAAGACGTCAATAATTATAAATTTTTGACCAATCTAGTGTTTCCAGAAAATTTTAAATTATTCAGCCTTTACTTCACTCTTAACCATATGGTTTATAATTGTGTAGATTTTTAATTGTTTATATTGTGATAGAAATTGAAAAATTTTTTTCTTATCGTGGGACTATGTTTCTGGAAAAATGAATGCTGATTTTGAAGATATGTTTAAGTATGTTGAGCAGAGTAAAGCTATTTTGTGATATTTAGTTCAAAAATCTCTAAAAGTGACAATTATAGATTTACAATTTTTGAAACTATCAATGAAATCTTTATTCATTCTAGTAAACACTGTTTTTTGATGAATAAGAAGAATTTTCATTATTACTATAACATAAACAATTCAGAAAAAACTACAGAAAAAATTAATCGAAAATGAAATAGAATACAACACATGTATTTCTAGATTAGTGTATAACACTATTCTCTCGTCAGAGCATACATATTCGATTAACAATAATTCAAGCAATTCTTGGTTACAACCAAGTGTGACATGTACCAACGGAACAACTGCACGTGCTACTTTGAAATCGGTAGATATTCTTGAATTCTTCGATAGAAATGCTCAGACAGGTCGATTTCTGATTCGAGTGGGACAACTTAAGATGTAGGTTACGGACGCATAGTGCTTCAACCACTTGCTGCTACAACCCCACCCCCAATTTTTTGAATAGGGAAGATGAGGTGAGAAATACTCCAATTCAACGGTATTTTTACTGATTTCAGCACAGTATTTGTTTTTCATTTTATGCATTAGTTCTCGAAATATTCTTGCGTTAGTTAATTTTATCACTTAAATTAATTTTGCGAATAATTGACATTTCGTGCTTCCGAGACACCAAAATTTCCGTACTTGTATTTGAAATTGCAAAACATATACCACTGGGCAAATGAAGTCATACCGCACGTGTTAATGCTACTAGAGTCAGATGTTCGACTAGCTCTTTTTATTCACTGAAATCATTCTCCAACTGTACGGTATCAGATCGATTTGAAGTATTGATCTAAAAATAAGACTTTTCAAAGTAAGTTAAATAATTTATCAGAAAACTCACATCAATTAATTCTAATATTCAAATTGTTCACCATTAGCTTCCATACAATGAAATAAGTTTAGTTCGAAACGATGGCGCACATTTTGCAGCATTTCAGGAGTGATTTGACGACATTCGTTCACTATACGTCTTCTTAAATCTTCTATGGAATCGGGCTGTGTAGAGTAAATTTTACTCTTCAAGTGTAAAGAAAGAAATCTTGTGGTGACAGATCTGGCGATCTGGCTGGCCATTCAGTGGGATCCTTCTTCCAATCCACCGATTTGGAAATCTTTGATCCAGATATTCTTGAACTGGTAAGGCGTAGTGTGGAGGAGCTCCATCCTGCTGAAACACAATCTGATCTTCCTTATATTTTCCAGCATTGTTTTCAATAATTTCAGTCATGGTTGTTTCCGAAGCTCAAAATGTCGCTTTTCACAAAAAAACACTACAAGTGCCATGAATATACCACTTCATTTTCAAATACTTAGTTAAGAATATTTCGAGAACTAATGCATGAAATGAAAAAACAATTACTGTGCTGAAATCAGTATATAAAAATACCTTTCAAATGAGGTATCACTCACCCCATCTTCCCTATTCAAAATTTGGGGTGAGGGGTTGAAGCGCTATGCGTCCATGTAACCTACATCTTAAGTTGTCCCGCTGAAAACAGAAATCGACCTGTCGAGCATTTTTATCGAAAATAATTTATTTCGTCTGTAATCTCGTCTGTTTCGTTTTCAAATGGCCACATGTATGTGTGATAACATTTCTTCTCAGTTTTCTCACTTCCAAGATTTACTTGGAGTATTATTTTGATAAAATTGAATCGATGTAAATTGGCTACTAATTCTATGGTAACAGTGGAATCCGTAAATCTATATGTTATATACAGGGTGAGTCTTTGACCACTGCGTTAATTTTAACCATAGATTCTTGACGTCAAAAGAAACATTTTCTCCTTATAACATTTTTTCCAAATTTGGCCCTTGGTCAAAAAGATATAGGGTGTTGAAATTTCATAAAAATTGCATTTTCACCTGTAATATTCAAACGACAATATCAATTGAAATCATCTCTTATAGAAGGTTTTGATAACAGTCATGCATATTTTGGCATCATCAGAATTTATTCTATTTCTTGTGGGTTTCTCACTACTACTCTTCAGATTGGTTAAATTGCATGAAAAAAAAATATCACTTGAACTAAATTCTTGTACTTCCTGGAATCCTTAGTCTTTTTGCAGATAAAATCATTCCTCATCTTTTCTCCTAAATTGCACCGTTCTTGAGATATTTGAAGTTGAAAGGAATTGAATCGATATAATTTTGTCCAAATTTTTCTGATTTTCCCCAAATCCAACTCTGTGCTGAAATGATTCAATTATCAGATTTGTTCCAATGTTGCCATATTTTATGTCTTTATTAAATATTTCTACAAGGTTGAGGAAATTTCTCCAGTCTATGGTTCCACCACTAAACACTATAGATGAAATTAACCACTGAACTATTTTTGTTTTACATTCACTACAAAATCTAAATTGCCATTTGCTGTATTCATTATTAATGATGTTTAGCACCTTGTTTAATATTGAATCCAGAGTCATATTCTATAATAAATAGAGAAAGATTTCCATCACTCACATAGGTACTTCGGTATATCTTCATGATGACCATTGAAATAGATAATATATTTTCTTTCAGGACCTGTTAAATTGAAGACTTGTCTTTATAGAAGAACTGGTTCTTTATAGCTTCAGACTTTCACAGTTCATCAAATTATATCTATTTTAACATAGGAATGCTTCAAATTAAGCTCTTATATGAGTTTTAAAAACTTCGAACCCAGTCTCCTAGATTTGTTTTGTGGCTTTAAAGATCTTTTTTTCACATCTTTATTTCATACATCGATTCAACCTGGTTCACAAACTTAGGAGATAATAGAATTTGACTTGATTTAATATTTCTGAATGTATGTTATGATGCATGATTAATTAAAATTCTATCAATATTGAAACTGGAAGCTATAGGCTCATAAACAAGGAAAGATTGAAAATAGAATGCATTTTCTGACCATAATCATTTCATACTGAATTGAATTATTTAAAACTATCGAAATTATTCCTAGAATATCTTCCACTTTTTTCTTGAAGATACAAATAACTGTTGACAGTGTTGACAGTTTTCAAACAGAATCAAAACAACAGGGAACCACAGAACACTATTTTGTTGGAAACTACCCACCACAGAGACGTTATAACATTTTAATGTGATAATAATGCACTCTCGTTATTCTGAGGAAAATTATACCTAAAGATCAATAATGGTTACAGATATTATCTTTCATTTAAAAAACTTTTGCAATTATTATTTTTTCTCTCCTGAGTTCCCATTAATGAATTGATATTCTATGGTAAGGTATTAAATTTGACATAATCTATGAATAACCATTATTCAATATTTATGTTTTGTTTACATGAGTTAAACATATACTCTGATTATAAAATCAAAATATATGCATATTCAATGTTCATTATATTCTAAACAGAATAAGATTCATATTAATGTTCCAACAAAATTTTATTTTCAAGCAAGAATAATTGCACATCTAAATCTGGGAATACTTGTAATATATCCAAGTGAATTGTTGGGATTTGAGCTTCAGTACAGAAAACAATCATCAACAAAAGTAACATCACTTTAAAATAATTAATATGAGTGACATGTTCTGTTTGTTACCTTGAAGATTTCAAAAAAGATTTTCATATTTTTAACAAAAAAAATTCAGAAGAACTTTACTGAATACTATATTTCACTCAGAGACTTTTGAAGAAGAAACTTCAGTAATATCAGTGTTTCAAATATCATAGAATAATTTTTCTGGCTTTGAGTGAAAAAAGCAAGTGACATACTCTCTTGCCTTGGAAGATTTTCATAGAAATGATGGATTTTCATGATTTTATAAAACAAGAAGAAAATTACAAACTCATGATAATATTTATCTAATAATTCTGAGGTTTTTGGAATATATACACTAGAAGGAATAGTTTATAATCTTGAAGTAGAAAAGAAATTATAGTAAACAAACAAAAATCTATGTATATGGTGTTGAATTCTTTTTACCTGAAAGTGTAGTCATTTTGTATCTTCTTCTGGATATAGACCTCATCGGATGAAAACATGAGTATTATTGATGAATCATTTTTAGAGGGAAAATAATGTTTTTAAACAATTCAAGATTCATTAGTGAAGCTGTGGAAAATCATTATTCAAGACTAAACTAAACTGGACTAATAGAGGGTATTTGCCCAATGTTATAACTGAAAATGCTTATAACCCTTTTAACGCAGCTGAATATGGAAAAACCATAATGGAAAAAGTGTTTCTTTTGATCTCAAGAACCTACGGTTAAAATTAACGCAGTGGTCAAAGACCTTCACCCTGTATATATAAAATATATATCTAGGTGATGGTATTGAACAACTCATACTTAAAACTGTAGAATCAACTAAATATTTATCAAATGATTCTTGAAAGTATGAATAAATCAAAATATCTAAAATTGACAATTATGGTCTAAATAATTCTTTGTTTTCATTCACATCAGTGTTAGACTATAATTGTCAATTTTAGATATTTTCATTTATTTTGCAATTTCACGAATAGACCTGACTCTTTATTTAATTGATAATGAGCTTCTAATGTATGGTAGTTCAAATACCATTACCTAGATATAGAAGGGATTACAGCGGATTCCACTGTTACCATATAAGAATAAAGGCAGCCAATTTACATCGATTAAATTTTATCAAAAATAATGCCACACAAGTAAATCTTAGATGTGAGAAAAGTGCTGAAGAAATGTTATCACACATACATATAATATAAGCGATTCTGCCTTGTCCGCCTCAGAACCATCATCTGCATAAAGCAGAGATAACTTCAGTTTCAGCATCCTCCATTGCTGCGTTCGTACATATTGCTGGAAAACCTGAGTCTTCGGGATTCTTTAGTTATCGCGCCAAAAAGTGATGAAGTGGGTGGTAGGAAAACATGGCACTCACCACTTTGTTATTCCCAACGTCGGGCGTGCGGGAAAAATGAGGGAGAGGAAAATTTGTAGGATGGAGTTTCCTCCAGACAATAGACATCCATAGACAAGTGGGGATAATTGGTAAAGCAAAAGAGCTGAATTCTTGCCGGCCGAGAATAGAATCCGGTCTTCTCTAAATCCAATGATAATATTTTTCTCGGCTTGACATATGAGCGAAGGAACTTAAAATAGTCATTCCTGCAAGGAATGATATAGTCCACACATCCTAGAATTTCAGACATCTTGAGCCACTGTTGGAATTAACGATATCAAACACACTATCCAATTTTTAGATACCGTTACAAATCACTAGAGAAAAATATGTGAAATAAACCAAATCAAGAAATTAATGAAAGTTTCGAAAGAAATTTAAAAATCGTTGACGATTAAGTATGCGTAGATTTTCAACATTCTCAGAATACACACCTGAATATTATCAATTTATATCATGATATGTGAATCTCACTGGCAAAATAATCTTCTATGCTTTAGAAAAAGAATAAAATTATATCAAATTTTCATTCCTATTAAAAATTGTTATCTACAATCTTGTATCTGGATAGTCCAAAAGAATGACTGTTTAGTAGGTTTCTACTTCTGGATCACACATATGTATACATTCAAAGAATATTAATAGTTTGAGATGAAGCTGGGGCACTTCTACAGGTACAAATCAGGTATTGGGAGAAAGATGGAATACAGAGATCCCGATATGTGGAAGCACCATGATCACTTTTACATGCTGCTGTTATGATATTCTCGCAACAAAGGACAGTTCTTGGAATTTAGGGTGTAGCCATGCACATTTCCAAGAATGCCTTCTGTCGGGTGGAATTTTGAAATCTCCTACTTAGCTACCTTTACAAACCTCTACTCAATTATTCAAATTAATTCTCTCTCTACACTCTCTCGTTTAACTATCAAGTAAGTTCTGCTTTACCAATTTACTTTCACTAGTCTATACTGGCACTCAGAACTAAAGCAAGTTCCTCTTAAAATCTCCCTCAAAATAATCTGTTTTCAGGTCTCAAGTTATTTCTTACCTAAGTCTGCATTGTGTATGTGAATTACCTGTAGTTGAGATTTCTACATAAAAGAAAATAGTTGTGAATTGTGAACCACTGTGATGCAAATTACATATCGTCTCAAGCACAACCATCAGTGGAAGTTTGAGTAGCTTTATCCAAAGTCTCTTTACTTTACTATAGTCTACCTCGACGATTAGAGCAGAGCTGTGTAGGAGTTTCCAAAACAACAAACAAGGTCAGAACTCTTTTATTATTCTAGTATCATTTCACCAGTGCCCAAGATTGAGATGGTAAAAGAGTTCCAATCCTTGGTTATTATAGACACCCTTAAAACTCCTTTCTGTGTTGTGATGTCACATACTTCTATTATAACTACAAACTTGTTTTTATTCACCTTGGCAAACATCTTCTCTCAAACCAAGATATATTCTTGGATCTCACTGTTATAGTATAACCAGCGACCTCAGAAGTGCGCTTCTCTCTCATTAGGCGGGTGATGCCACATTGGTTTAATTTTGTACCCGCACACATGCTCGAACTTGATCTCGCTCATCATCAAATCCTATAGACCAGTCTGAGTAAACTGTTGGGGAAAACTTTCAGTATGAAGTAGAATAACAAACCGTTTACAAAGATCATGACACATATGATACATTTCTCTGTATTAGGCAAGCTTTCAGGAACTAGGGTATGATGTATCGGCTGGATGCCCAGCCGTATACCGCCATATCTTCAAGAAGATCAGTAGAGCTGGAAGCTTTCATTTTGCTTGAATGAGTAGATGGCCCAATTATCTTGGTTGAAAGCTTTTTATTATATTAATCCCGTCAATATTAGTTCAGCAGTTTGTGTGAAGATCTAAAATTTGGTACTTCTTAAAGAACTCCTACCAATCCAATCGATTAGAAACTTGAAATCGTTGCACATAACGTGAAAGAAAAAATGAATCAATTTGCGACTATCCTCCTGATATGAAAATTATAATTTCAAAGTTTCTCGAAATATTCTGATTATCTGAGATATTTTCTCGGATATACCTGGATAAATATACTGCTTCACAGTTGTTATTCTAAGTAATTTCTTCTCGTAAATTGAACTCACGAAAGATCTAACTGAGGAATCTTCTTGCCACCAAATTTCAGCTTGAAATGTTTTGGGTTATGCAAACAATAAAGCATGTAATGTTTGCAAGAGAGTTGATGACAGGTGCCATACAATTCGGTATATGACATGAAAACCTAGGAAAACACCCCAGTAAAAAAAACCCTGACTCTCTGCATAAGTGTTGTGTGTACAAAAATAAGCTGAAATATAGTGCTGGGAGGGACTTCTTTCTTCAAGAGTTGTATTCTCATTAATAAACACAGAAACCTTCAAGTTCCTAACATAGAATCTGGAAATTAAAAAGGCAAAAGTAGAAGAAAAGAACTGGATCCAAGAAATGAATATCAAATTTGTTTGAAATTTATAATACCCATTCCAGAAAGAAAGATATCGGGAAACAATACACTGAATAGCCTACAACCATCTTGAAACATATATCTTGGAACAATTTTTGATAAGATAGATTGTTTTCTTCTACATATCCACATTCACAACTTACCCTTGGGAACTTGGAGTTCCATCTGAATAGCATCACTACCCAAGTAGCGACTACATGAGAACAGTTCTCAAACGATTAAGAACTGTCCAAATATTTCTTCAGGAAAATCAAAACCATGGGATTTTTTTAGACTAATGAAATCTTTATTTCATAAAAGAATCTTCAATAAATCTTTATCAACTAATGTTCATATTGGAAACGTATCAAAACAGAGATGGTTTACAGTAAACTTCAATCGGCAATGGAGAAATATGTTTTGTAGAATGCATTAAATAATTGAAATGCCAAATTGGGAAAATGATGTTAATTGCTCCAAAACTCTAGAGCTGCAGTCTGTCGGCGAGTATGGGAGAGCAACATTGATAGACAAAACTGGTAGCCAATAACCTAAGAGAAAGTCCTTTCCTCCGAAATGTTAGATCAATTCAGAATAAATTGCGTCAAGGAAACCTGCTGCTTTCTGAGATTTGGTAAGACTTAATTGCAGCCCTCAATTCAACTATATTGAATGGAGGATACACACATTCTAGAGTAGGAGGCTGAGCTCCTGAAATATGTAATTTTTCTTCATATTCTCTATTCATTTGAATTGGATATATTAACTGTTGATTCAGATAAATCAACTAAGTGGCGAGCGAGCGGGCTGAAGTGCTGCTTCTACCTATATTTTCAATATATCCCACTGTTCCTATTCTGAATGTGTGGGAATTATTTTATTAAACTACTAAAACAACAGAGCTATCCTTTCGCTCAGATGTTTGTTATTTTCTGGAAAATTGATCCATGGAACATAGCTTAAATCTGCTGGCGCCAACTTCAATCAAATTTGGAGTATCCGTCTGTTCGTATACACCTTATATGTTTGAGGAAATGAGCGCGAATTTCTGGATTTTGCAGTTCGAGATATAGGTTTGTTGGTCTATTTACATTCCATTTTCATGCAGTCGGTTCAGTGTCACTTTCTCCCAGGGGCCCAGGAACGGGATCTCTGGAACAAAGTGCAAATGCTCTTGACTCTTAATCCAGTGCTGTATTCAACATTTATTGATATGAGGAATGCATGCTATGCAGTGATCTCGGTAATTTGACATATGAGCGCGTGTTCCACCTGTGTCATTGAGTTAAGTGTTTATTTCCTGTTATCGCTCATGGTTCTGTAGCGTGCTGGACGGATTTTCCTAATTGCTAATGCAGAAATAGTTGCAATCAGTATTGTCTCCTTTCGAATCTTTCTCCTCTAGACCACACAGCTGAACTGTTCTTCCACTCTTGTAGTAGTGCTGGAACTCCGATACTCAAATAACCTTCTGCTGGTGATTACAAACAGTTGAATTTTTTCATTCATCCCAAACAGTTTCTCATCAGGAGTGAATTTTTCTGTGGGAGAAGAAAGTCACAAAGTTGGAATAGGTGGATCAGCGGGCTGAAACTTACAGGTTACACTTTACAAACTCGTTTATTGAAATGGTTTTGGAACCATTTTTGCGCAGATTTTTCTCATGCCCAATTAGTCAAATTTTGATGAACGGTGGTTAGAGTCGAATTTAACTCTTCCCTATCATTATGATTGTCAACCGATGATCTGAACGCACAAGATCCTGGATTTTGTCGACATTTTCATCGGTTCTTGAAGGTGAAGGAAGGCCTTTCACTTCATGGTTCATCTTCAATCGACTCTCTTCCTTATGAAAATGCCTAAAACCACCGAGAGAGTACTGAAGGTGAATCACATGTTGCACTATCGTCCCACTCAGCCCCGCACTTCCAGTATTGCCAGATCAAACGCAACGTTGCCAGTATCATTATTTAATTTACAGACCTCGTATACTAATGAATATGGAACACTATTAAGTATCGGTGATGAGCTAACTTCTTCAATGTCAGTAGAAACTCGTATCGATATTGAATTCTTCAGAAGAAATGCGCGTTAAAGCTGTTGACCGCTCTCTTGTTCCTTTATCATTTTCGGGAATTTTTCATTCTCCTTATTTTTCGCTTAATTTTTATTCATTTCGGTTCCATCTGTTTCACTTTTAATGCTTCCTCCAACTGGAATCATTATAATTTCCATCACAGTTTCTTCTTTTCTTTTTGTATTTGGGATTTTTATTCATTTATCGTTATTCGATTTTTTATATGACCTTCCTGGATTTGAGTTCACCTACATGTTATAAGATGATTATTCAATCCATAAAGTTTTCTATCATAAGAAACAATAACAAGAAAATTGTTCTGATTTATATAGTGATGAAGTTAAAAAAAATTTTTTTTTCAGTCTTTAACAACATATTATTGAATTTGGCAGAAAATGAGATGAACATCGATGTTTCCAAATCACAATTCTGCAAGTCATGTTGTGGGAAAAATTCTTGGTATCTACATGAGTATTGAATAAGGATTTATATAGAATAAGGATTTATATAGAATTTCAAGTTTGCACGTTGGCCGCGGCAATATTTCTCGTCTTACTCGCATACGCGTCTCCAGCAGGATGTGAACCTGCGAACATAACGTGCGAAGAAAGTGCGAATTTATTCATAGACTGGCATAATGAGAAACTGTAAAAATGAACATTTTCCCAACCACCCTGACGGCTTTATGTTTTGATAAGGGAAATAACAGGTCGTTTCTCCTGAAACGAATCAGCATCCTTTTAGGAAAAACCAGTTTGGGAAATGGTTCGCAGAGGGAATATGGGGAAAATATCTGAAAAGGCATCATTTCTATCCTTGTATCTGCATCATAAAGACTGAAGAGTGATTGTCAAGAATGATACATACATTTTGAAATATCAGTTAAATATCCTAAATCTCAGATTCAAATTTCCCGCCATTCTTTCACCGGCACTGATGTCAGCGCCATCTGACAACAGCCCCATTTTTCGGAGAAAGAATTAAATCGGACACGAATTTAGTTCGGAGTTGACCGTCTCAGTTGTCTCTGGCTGAAATTTTCGAGGTTGGTCGGAGGAATGAATATCTCGGATGAGTTATGAGTATCTGAACCTTGGTTATTTTATAACTCCTAGAATATGTATTGGATTGAGTTGTAACTTGAGAGATATTTGAATTAGGTTGAAACAAATAGGCTAGCAAAATTTCGCAAGAATCCACACGATAGAAAATTTAAAAAAAATTTAATTCTTCTTATCTCATAAGATATCGGATTTATTCAAACAAACATTTGTGCACATATGAATATTATTCATATCTCACATATTCTCTGATTTTATTGTCATATATTTTGAATATTTAATAGCAAGTAGCCAACAAGAGCGCCAAAGCCATCTGACCTCAGGTCAGTGCTCTTTAAATTTTCTGAACTTGTTTTTGTTTTCCTTTCATAGCCAATTTTTCATTCGAATGCATTGTCAATACCTACATTTATTATTTATACACTTACAAATAATTTGTTTTGGGTATTTGGCAATTAAAAGCTATTAGAATCAAACCACTATTTGTTAATTCACCCACACTGTAAAAAATAAAATTCTGCGCTCAAACTCCTCAGGAGTTTGAGAATTTTTTTTTCAGTCAAACCATTTTAATTTGAATTAATCTAAAATTGATTACGCCAACTGAACTATTTTTCTTGATTAAAACAACCTAGTTGATTATAGAGAACAGCTAAAACATTCGCCTGAAACTTTTTACATTTCAGCGAAATGTAAGAAACAACTGATTCAACAATAACATACAATTACAAGAAATTGTTTATGCACTTGTCTCAATATCCATAATTGATTGATACAAATACATTATTCTAAATAGGTTTTAACGAAACCATTCGTTCGTTTCATTTTTATTTGTTCAATAGAACGAAGGTACGGTTGTCGTAAATTCTGTCAGTTGATGCGAAACGACTACAGTTTCTTGAGACAAGAATCTCGTGAGATTATATTATTCGCCTCATTTACTTGAAGAAAACTATAAATATTTGAATAAAATTGAACATATAATTGTTGCAATATGAAGTGACATTTGTAAAAAAAATATTGCGTAATTGATTTAACAAAACGAATTAATTGTAGCAATTTTTTTATATTGGCTGCAATTGAATCAAAACTCTATCTCTTTAATATTAAATATATCCCATTTAAATGCAATTATAAAGATCACATGGAATACATGATGCGCAAGCTAATTAAAGAATACGAGAAGTGGGGCTTAAATGTCAACTTAGAGAAAACCAAATATCTTTGTGTTGGTGGAGAACCGGGTGATCTGGTATTGGATGATGACAGGGATGAGATGATAACCCACTGCCTGGACTATAGCTTTTGTAGCGGCACTTTGTCAGCGGCAGGGGAGTGTATAGGGATCTCTTGGCGGCACTCTATATAGCCACGCATAGCTTAGTTCACAGCGCTTCGGTGGTCTAGAGGTATGCGCTCAAGTTTCACACCGACTAGGTACTAGGTGCCGGGTTCAACTCCCGGCGGCTCCCTCAAAACTTCTAACCCCTGCGTCTATGGCATGGCGCACACAAGCCATACTGATGAGTCCAAATGTGTGCGCCAGGGACGAAACGCATAAGTAGGGATAAATTCCTTCGATTCTACATTGGTGACCCTGACGTGATGGGAACGGTTGTCTTTACGACGTGTCTTGGAAAAGCAGACGGTTGACGCTTGAGGTATACTCGCTTCCTCTCTGCAACTACCAACGAAACTCTAGACGCCTTTCCCATTCCGTACAATATTCATGGTCTGCCGCGGCATTGCGGTATTTATCAATATAAAAGAGAAATTATTGTTCTGTGAAGAAAAATAATGATTACATACAAATGTTTTTTTTTGTTTTATCAAATTATTCCTTTGCTAGTGTCAAAAACCCTTCAATTTAGCTCAAATCAATCAGTTTCTCAACCCAAGAAACTACTTTCACTTGACATAAGAGATATTATCATTTTTATCGACTGAATTCTCGACCCATTCAACTAAGATCCTTTAAATCAACTACAAATCGAGTTTCAGTGAAATGTAATATTTATTTACATGAAACCAAAATTTTTATTCTACGAAAAGTATCAATAGTTACATACTCATTAATATTACCGTTGGATCAAATTTTTTACCACCTGAGTCAAAAACTCTGAGCTTGGTTGAGACTAATCAGTTTCTTAACTCAAGAAACTTTTATTTAGGGTAAACGCCATTCTCAACCGTAGGGCGGTAGGGTCAAGTACTTTATGCAGTTGGCTGTATTCAAACGTACGGAGTACTTGAGACAAATCAATATGGTTTGAGATGAGGAACTATTTTTTACAGTGCAAGTACCTTAAAAAGTTTCCTCAAAATTCATCAAAATCAGCAACACTCCTTATTCACTTTTTATTTTTTTATTGCATTGGTGCTTACTTGATGGAAATTCATTTGCGAATAAATAATAAGATTAAGATTATCATATATTCTTATTGCACTGTAAAAAATAGTTCCTCATCTCAAACCATATTAATTTGTCTCAAGTACTCCGTACGTTTGAATACAGCCAAATGCATAAAGTACTTGACCCTACCGCCCTCTACGGTTGAGAATGGCGTTTACCATAAATAAAAGTTTCTTGAGCTAAGAAACTGATTAGTTTCAACCAAGCTCAGAGTTATTGACTCAGGTGGTAAAAAATTTGATCTAACGGTAATATTAATTAGTATGTAACTATTGATATTTTTCGTAGAATAAAAATTTTGGTTTCATGTAAATAAATATTACATTTCACTGAAACTCGATTTGTAGTTGATTTAAAGGATCTTAGTTGAATGGGTCGAGAATTCAGTCGATAAAAATGATAGTATCTCTTATGTCAAGTGAAAGTTTCTTGGGTTAAGAAACTGATTGATTTGAGCTAAATTGAAGGGTTTTTGACACTAGCAAAGGAATAATTTGATAAAACAAAAAAACATTTGTATGTAATCATTATTTTTCTTCACAGAACAATAATTTCTCTTTTATATTAATAAATACCGGAATACCGCGGCAGACCATGAATATTGTACGGAATGGGAAAGGCGTCTAGAGTTTCGTTGGAAGTTGCAGAGAGGGAGCGAGTATACCTCAAGCGTCAACCGTCTGCTTTTCAAGACACGTCGTAAAGACAACCGTTCCCATCACGTCGGGGTCACCAATGTAGAATCGAAAGAATTTATCCCTACTTATGCGTTTCGTCCCTAGCACACACATTTGGACTCATCAGTAAGGCTTATGTGCGCCATGCCATAGACGAAGTGGTTAGAAGTTTTGAGGAGCCGCCGGGAGTTGAACCCGGCACCTAGTACCTAATCGGTATGAAACTTGAGCGCAAACCTCTAGGCTACCGAAGCGCTGTGAACTAAGCTATGCGTGGCTATATAGAGTGCCGCCAAGAGATCCCTATACATTCCCCTGCCGCTACAATAGCTATAGTCCAGGCAGTAGGTTATTATCTCATCCCTGTCATCATCCAATACCAGATCACCCGGTTCTCCACCAACACAAAGATATTTGTTTTTCTCTAAGTTGACATTTAAGCCCCACTTCTCGTATTCTTTAATTAGCTTGCGCATCATGTATTCCATGTCATCTTTATCACCGAATACAACAATATTGTGAGTAAAATGCACAAATAATTGCATTTAAATGGGATATATTTAATATAAAAGAGATAGAGTTTTGATTTAATTGCAGCCAATATAAAAAAATTGCTACAATTAATTCGTTTTATTAAATCAATTACGCAATATTTTTTTTTACAAATGTCACTTCATATTGCAACAATTATATGTTCAATTTTATTCAAATATTTATAGTTTTCTTCAAGTAAATGAGGCGAATAATATAATCTCACGAGATTCTTGTCTCAAGAAACTGTAGTCGTTGCATCAACTGACAGAATTTACGACAACCGTACTTTCGTTCTATTGAACAAATAAAAATGAAACGAACGAATGTTTTCGTTAAAACCTATTTAGAATAATGAATTTGTATCAATCAATTATGGATATTGAGAAAAGTGCATAAACAATTTCTTGTAATTGTATATTTTTGTTGAATCAGTTGTTTCTTTCATTTCGCTGAAATGTGAAAAGTTTCAAGCGAATGTTTTAGCTGTTCTCTATAATCAACTAGGTTGTTTTAAACAAGAAAAATAGTTCATTTGGAGTAATCAATTTTATATCAATTCAAATTAAAATGGTTTGATTGAAAAAAATTCTCAAACTCCTGAGGAGTTTGAGCGCAGAATTTTATTTTTACAGTGTGTTTATCACAACAATTGTTTCACCAAACAACATTCAAAATGTATACTTGAAGAAACCACAGTGTTTGGCGAAACAATTGTGAAAAACTATAAAAACATGTGGAAATATCAATTTTTTTATTTATTCCTGAATTTATTATTCTCAGATAGTTTCATACTGAATAAAATGAAATATTTTGATTTTTCAGCGTTGTGTGTTGACAATTATTTCTCTTCAACACTTCACTCTGTTGAGGATTATCGAAGAAATCTCTCATTGTGATGATGCAAAACCGTTGTATATGGTTATTTTTTCATATTCTTGAATCAATTTTTCCTGTAGATTTTTAATTGTTTATATTGTGATAGAAATTGAAAAATTTTCTTATCGTGGGACTATGTTTCTGGAAAATGAATGCTGATTTTGAAGATATGTTAAGTATGTTGACAGGTAAAGCTATTTTGTGATATTTAGTTCAAAAATCTCTAAAAGTGACAATTATAGATTTACAATTTTTGAAACTATCAATGAAATCTTTATTCATTCTAGAAAACACTGTTTTTTGATGAATAAGAGAGAATTTTTCATTCTTACTATAACATAAACAATTCGAAAAAACTACAGAAAAATTAATCGAAAATGAAATAGAATACAACACATGTATTTCTAGATTAGTGTATAACACTTTTCTCTCGTCAGGCATACATATTCGATTAACAATAATTCAAGCAATTCTTGGTTACAACTTACGTGTGACATGTACCAACGGAACAACTGCACGTGCTACTTGGAAATCGGTAGATATTCTTGAATGGAATCTCAAATAAAAGAATAGAGTTTTATCTCATTCCACGAAATCGACACAGAAAATTACAACTGCAATCTATGATTTTCCTAAGAATTGAGTTTATTATGAAAAAATTAAATTGACTTAAAATTGAATCTGCAATCTCTACTTTATGCGATGGTTCTGAGGCGGGTAAGGCAGAATCGCTTATATTACAGGGTGGCCATTTGAAAACGAAACAGACGAGATTACAGACGAAATAAGTTTCTTCGATAGAAATGCTCAGACAGGCCGATTTCTGATTCGAGGGGGACAACTTAAGATGTAGGTTACGGACGCATAGTGCTTCAACCCTTGCTGCTACAACCCCCACCCCCAATTTTTGAATAGGGAAGATGAGGTGAGAAATACTCCAATTCAACGGTATTTTTTACTGATTTCAGCACAGTATTTGTTTTTTCATTTTATGCATTAGTTCTCGAAATATTCTTGCGTTAGTTAATTTTATCACTTAAATTAATTTTTTGCGAATAATTGACATTTCGTGCTTCCGAAACACCAAAATTTCCGTACTTGTATTTGAAATTGCAAAACATATACCACTGGGCAAATGAAGTCATACCGTACTTGTTAATGCTACTAGAGTCAGATGTTCGACTAGCTGTTTTATTCACTGAAATCATTCTCCAACTGTACGGTATCAGATCGATTTGAAGTATTGATCTAAGAAATAAGACTTTTCAAAGTAAAGTAAATAATTTATCATAAACTCACATCAAGTCATTAAATACTCAAATTGTTTACCATTAGCTTCCATACAATGAAATAAGTTTTGTTCGAAACGATGGCGCACATTTTGCAGCATTTCAGGAGTGATTTGACGACATTCGTTCACTATACGTCTTCTTAAATCTTCTATGGAATCGGGCTGTGTAGAGTAAATTTTACTCTTCAAGTGTAAAGAAAGAAATCTTGTGGTGACAGATCTGGCGATCTGGCTTGCCATTCAGTGGGATCCCTTCTTCCAATCCACCGATTTGGAAATCTTTGATCCAGATATTCTTGAACTGGTAAGGCGTAGTGTGGAGGAGCTCCATCCTGCTGAAACACAAGCTGATCTTCCACATATTTTCCAGCATTGTTTTCAATAATTTCAGTCATGGTTGTTTCGAAGCTCAAAATGTCGCTTTTTCACAAAAAAACACTACAAATGCCATGAATACACCACTTCATTTTCAAATACTTAGTTAAGAATATTTCGAGAACTAATGCATGAAATGAAAAAACAATTACTGTGCTGAAATCAGTATAAAAATACCTTTCAAATGAGGTATCACTCACCCCATCTTCCCTATTCAAAATTTGGGGGTTAGGGTTGAAGCGCTATGCGTCCGTAACCTACATCTTAAGTTGTCCCGCTCGAAACAGAAATCGACCGAGCATTTTTATCGAAAATAATTTATTTCGTCTGTAATCTCGTCTGTTTCGTTTTCAAATGGCCACCCTGTATATGTATGTGTGATAACATTTCTTCTCAATTTTCTCACTTCCAAGATTTACTTGGAGTATTATTTTGATAAAATTGAATCGATGTAAATTGGCTACTTATTCTATGGTAACAGTGGAATCCGTAAATCTATATATTTATATACAGGGTGAGTCTTTGACCACTGCGTTAATTTTAACCATAGATTCTTGACGTCAAAAGAAACATTTTCTCCCTATAACATTTTTCCAAATTTGGCCCCGTTCAAAAGATATAGGGTGTTGAAATTTCATAAAAAAATTGCATTTTCACCTGTAATATTCAAACGACAATATCAATTGAAATGATCTTTTGTAGAAGGTTTTTGATAACAGTCATGCATATTTTGGCATCATCAGGTTTATTCTATTTCTTGTGGGTTTCTCACTACTACTCTTCAGATTGGTTAAATTGCATGAAAAAAAATATCACTTGAACTAAATTCTTGTACTTCCTGGAATCCTTAGTCTTTTTTGCAGATAAAATCATTCCTCATCTTTTCTCCTAAATTGCATCGTTCTTGAGATATTTGAAGTTGAAAGGAATTGAATCGATATAATTTTGTCCAAATTTTCTGATTTTCCCAAATCCAACTCTGTGCTGAAATGATTCAATTATCAGATTTGTTCAATGTTGCCATATTTTATGTCTTTATTAAATATTTCTACAAGGTTGAGGAAATTTCTCCAGTCTGTGGTTCCACCACTAAACACTATAGATGAAATTAACCACTGAACAATTTTTGTCTTACATTCACTACAAAATTTGAATTGCCATTTGCTGTATTCATTATTAATGATGTCTAGCACCTTGATTAATATTGAATCCAGAGTCATATTCTATAATAAATAGAGGAAAAGATTTCCATCACTCACATAGGTACTTCGGTATATCTTCATGATGACCGTTGAAATAGATAATATATTTTCTGTCAGGACCTGTTAAATTGAAGACTTGTCTTTATGAAGAGCTGGTTCTTTATAGCTTCAGACTTTTAGGGTTCATCAAATTACATCTTTTCTAACATAGGAATGTTTCAAATTAAGCTCATATGAGTTTTAAAAACTTCGAACCCAGTCTCCTAGATTTGTTTTGTACCTTTATTATCTTTATTACATACATCGATTCAACCTGGTTCACAAACTTAGGAGATAATAGAATTTGACTTGATTTTAATATTTGTGAATGTATGTTATGATGCATGATTAATTAAAATTCTATCAATATTGAAACTGGAAGCTATAGGCTCATAAACAAGAAAGATTGAAATAGAATGCATTTTCTGACCATAATCATTTCATACTGAATTGAATTATTTAAAACTATCGAAATTATTCCTAGAATATTTTCCACTTTTTTCTTGAAGATACAAATAACTGTTGACTGTGTTGACAGTTTCAAACAGAATCAAAACAACAGGGAACCACAGAACACTATTTTATTGGGAACTACCTACCACAGAGACGTTATAACATTTTAATGTGATAATAATGCACTCTCGTTATTCTGAGGAAAATTATACCTAAAGATCAATAATGGTTACAGATATTATCTTTCATTAAAAAAAACTTTGCAATTATCATTTCTTTTTCTATCCTGGGGTTCGGAAATGAATTGATATTCTATGGTAAGGTATTAAAATTTGATATAATCTATGAATAACCATTATTCAGTATTTATATTTTTGTTTACATGATTAAAACAAATACTCTGATTATAAAATCCAAAAATTTACGCATATTCAGTAATTAATTATATTCTAAACAGAATAGATTCATATTAATGATCTAACAAACATTTTTTCAAGCAAGAATAATCGCACATCTAAATCTGGGAATACTTGTAATCTATCCAAGTAAATTGTTATTGGGATTCAGTACAGAAAACAATCATCAAGCAAAGTAACATCACTTTAAAATAATTATTAGTAGTGACATCATTCATTGTTGTTGATGATTCCGAAAAAGATTTTCATATTTTTAACAAAAAAAAATCAAGAGACTTCATAGACCTGTTCACTGGGGGTTTTTGAAGGAGAAGAAACTTCAGTAATATCAGTGTTTCAAATATCATAGATGATTTTTTCTGGCTTTGAGTGAAAAAAAAGCAAAGTGACAACCTCTTGCCTTGGAAGTTTTCATAGAAATGATGGTTTTCATGATTTGTAAATTTTAAGAAGAAAATTACAAATGTGTGATGATAACATCCAATAATTCTGAGGTTTTTTTGGAATTTCTCACTAGAAAGGGATGGTTTATAATCTTGAAGTAGAAAGAAATTATAGTAGAACAACAAAAATCTATGTTTATGGTGTTGAATTTTTTTTACCAGAAAATTAGTATTTTGTATCTTCCTTCTGGATATGGACCTCATCGGATGAAACATGAGTGAGTGAATCATTTTTTAGAGGGAAAATAATGTTTTTAAACAATTCAGATTCATTAGTGGAAGCTGTGGAAGATATTTTTCATTCAAACTAAACTGGACTACAGAGGGGTATTTGCCCAATGTTATAACTGAAAATGCTTATAACTTTTTAACGCAGCTGAATATGGAAAAACCGTAATGGAAAAAGTGTTTCTTTTGATCTCAAGAACCTACGGTTAAAATTAACGCAGTGGTCAAAGACTCACCCTGTATATAAAAATATATATCTAGGTAATGGTATTGAACAACTCATACTTAAGAAGCTTGTATCAACTAAATATTGTCAAGTCTATTCTTGAAAGTATGAATAAATCAAAATATCTAAAATTGACAATTATGGTCTAACACTTTTCATTTTCATTCACATCAGTGTTAGACTATAATTGTCAATTTTAGATATTTTCATTTATTTACACTTTCACGAATAGACCTGACAACATTTAATTGATACGAGCTTCTTAAGTATGAGTTGTTCAATACCATTACCTAGATATAGTTAGATTTACGGATTCCACTGTTACCATAGAATAAGCAGCCAATTTACATCGATTAAATTTTATCAAAATAATACCACAAGTAAATCTTGGAAGTGAGAAAAGTGTGAAGAAATGTTATCACACATACATATAATATAAGCGATTCTGCCTTGCCCGCCTCAGAACCATCGCATAAAGCAGAGATAGCAGTTTCAGCATCCTCCATTGCTGCGTTCGTACATATTGCTGAAACCTAGTCTTCGGGATTCTTTAGTTATCGCGCCATAAAAGTGATGAAGTGGGTAGGAAACATGGCTCACTTTGTTATTCCCAACGTCGTTGCAAGGGAAAATGAGGAGAGGAAAATTTGTGGGATAGGTTCCTCCAGAATAGACATCCATAGACAAGTGGGATAATTGGCAAAAAGCAAAAGAGCGAATTCTTGCTGGAAGGAAATAGAATCCGGTCTTCAATCAATGATAATATTTTTCTCGCTGACATATGTGAGGAAGGAACTTAAAAGAATCATTCTGCAAGGAATGATATAGTCCATCCTAGAATTTCAGACATCTTGACCCACTGTGGAACAACGATATCACATCGGTAATTTTTAGATACCGTTGATCACAGAGAAAAAATATGTGAAATAAACCAAATCAAGAAATTAATGAAAGTTTCGAAAGAAATTTAAAATCGTTGACGTTAAGTATGTAGATTTTCAACATTCTCAGAATACACACCTGAATATTATCAATTTATATCATGAATGTAGAATCATGGCAAAATAATCTTCTATGCCAAGAAAAGAATAAAATTTATCTAAATTTTCATTCCTATTAAAAAAATTTATTGGTCAATCTTGTATCTGGATAGTCCAAAGAATGACTGTTTAGTGGTTTCTACTTCTGGATCACACATATGTACATTCAAAGGACAATAATAGTTTGAGATGAAGCTAGCACTTCTACAGGTACAATCAGGTGTGGGAGAAAGATGAATACGAGTATCCCGATATGTGGAAGCACCAAATCACCTTTTACATGCTGTTGCGATATTCTCGCAACAAAGGACAGTTCTTGGAATTTAGGGTAGCGGCCGTTACTTCCAAGAATGCCTTCTGTCGGGTGGAATTTTGGAAATCCCTAAACTTAGCTACCTTTACGACCTCTCTCAATTATTCAAATTAATTCTCTCTCTACACTCTCTCGTTTAACTATCAAGTAAGTTCTGCTTTACCAATTTACTTTCACCAGTCTATAACGGCACTCAGAACTACAAGTTCCTCTTAAAATCTCTCAAAATAATCTGTTTTCGGGTCAGTTAGCTACCCTAGTTCATTGTGTATGTGAATTACTCAGTTGAAATTCTCTACATAAAAGAAAAAGGTTGTGAATTGTGAACCTGTGATGCAATTACATATCGTCAAAGCACAATTCATCAGTGGAAGTTTGAGAAGCTTTATCCAAAGTCTCTTACATTACGAAGTCTACCTCGACGATTAGAGCAGAGCTGTGGTGATTTCCAAAACAACAAATAAGGTCAGAACTCTTTATTATTCAGTACTACCAGAAGTGCCCAAGATTGAGCAAAGAAGTTCCAATCCTTGGTTATTATAGACACCTTAAAAACTCTTTCTGTGTGTGAATACATACTTCTATTATAACTACAAACTTGTTTTTATTCACCTTGCAAACATCTTCTCTACCAAAGATAATTTTTGGATCTACTGTTATAGTATAACCAGCGACTCAGGAAGTGCGCTTCTCTCTCATTAGGCGGGTGATTATTATTATTTCTAATTTTGTACCCGCACACATGCTCGAACTTGATCTCTGCTCATCATCAAATCATAGACCAGTCTGATAAACTGTTGGGGAAAATTTATAGGTAGAATAATAACAAACCGTTTACAAAGATCATGACACATATGATACATTTCATATTAGGCAAGTTTCAGGAACTAGGGTAGGTATGTCCGGCTGAATGCCCAGCCGTATACTCGCTATCTTCCGAAGGTATTGAGCTGAAGTTTTCATTTTGCTTGAATGAGTAGATGGCCCAATTATCTTGGTTAAGTCTTTTATTGGCCAAATCCGTGTATTAGTTCAGCAGTTTGTGAGAAGATCTGAAATTTGGTTTCTTGAAGAACTCCTAGAATCCAATCGATTAGAAAGTTGGAAATCCCACAGTTGTTATTCAATAATTTCTTCTCGTAAATTGAACTCACGAAAATATATATGAGAATTTTTTTGCGCACTTTGGGAATTTCGGCTTGAAATGTTTTGGTTAGCAAACAATAAAGCATGTAATGTTTGCAGGGGTTGATGACAGGGTGCCATACAATTCGGTATATGACATGAAAACCTAGGGAAAACACCCCAGTAAAAAAAACCCTGACTCTCTGCATAAGTGTTGTGTGTACAAAAATAAGCTGAAATATAGTTGAGGGACTTCTTTCTTCAAGAGTTGTATTCTATTAATAAACACAGAGGCTTCTTCAAGTTCCCACATAGAATCTGAAATTAAAAAGGCAAAAGTAGAAAAAAGAACTGGATCCAAGAAATGAATATCAAATTTGTTTGAAATTTATAACCCATTCCAAGAAAGAATCGGAAACAATATGAATAGCCTTACAACCATCTTGAAACATATATATGGAACAATTTTTTATAAGATGAGATTGTTTCTTCTGCAACTTAACCTTGGAACTTAGTTCCATCTGAATAGCATGCTATTGATACGATCATGAACAGTTCTCAAACGATTAAGAACTGTCCAAATATTTCTTGGAAAATCAAAACCAGGATTTTTTTTAGAAATGAAATCTTTATTTCATAAAAGAATCTTCAATAAATCTTTATCGCTAATGTTCATATTGAAAAACGTATTAAACCAGAATGGTTTAAGTGACTTCAATCGGCAATGGAAAGTATGTTTTGTAGAATGTATTAAATAATTGGAAATAAATTGGGAAAATGATGTTAATTGCTCCAAGAATTCAGAGCTGCAGTCTGTCGGCGAGTATGGGGAGAAACATTGTTAGACAAAACTGGTAGCCAATAACCTAAGAGAAGTCCTTTCCTCCGAAATGTTGGATTAATTCAGAATAAATTGCGTCAAAACCTGCTGCTTTCCGAGATTTGGTAGACTTAATTGCAGCCCTCAATTCAACTATATTGAATGGAGGCGACACACGTTCTAGAGTAGGAGCTGAGCTCCTGAAAATGTGTAATTTTTCTTCATATTCTTCATTTTGAATTGGGATATATTAACTGATTCAGATAAATCAACTAAGTGGCGAGCGAGCGAAGGAAGTGGCTTCACCTTATTTTCTCAATATATCCCATGATCTCCTATTCGAATGTGTGGAATTATTTTATTAAACTACTAAAACAATGAGCTATCGTTTCGCTCAGATGTTTGTTATTTACGAAAATTGATCCGCGAATGAGCTAAATCTGCTGGCGCCAACTTCAATCAAATTTGAGTATATCCGTCTGTTCGTATACACCTTATAATTTGAGGAAATGAGCAGGAATTTTTGGATTTTTGATTCGAGATATAGGTTTGTTAATTTATTTACATTCATTTCGGCAATTGGTACAGTGTCACTTTCTCCCAGGGCCCAGAACAGGAACTCAGAACAAGTGCGCAAATGCTCTTGACCTTCATCCAGTGCTTTTCAACATTTATTGATATGAGGAATGCATGCCACATTACGTGGTGACATATAGGCATGACATTACTTCTGTTGTCATTGAAGTAAAGTATTTCTTTCCCTGTTATCTAACTCATACGAGGTCTGTAAGTAAGTAAGTAATTTCATAATTTTTAATACAGAAATAATTACAATCCAGTATTGTCACCTTCAAAATAACTTCCTCCTGAGGTCACACAGCGCTAGAGACCATTCTTCCACTCCTTATAGCAGTGCTGGAACTCCGATACTGAAATAACCTTCAGCTGGTCAGTTACAGCCGTTTGAATTTTTTCGACTGTCCCAAAATTATTTCCCTTGAGGTAATTTTTCAACTTTGGGAAGAGAAGAAAGTCACAAGGACCCAAGTTAGGTGAATAAGTAGGCTGAGAAGCCACAGGAATATTTTTAGTGGCCAAAACTCGTTTATTAAAATGGTTTTTTGGAACCATTTTTGCGCAGATTTTTCTCATGCCCAATTAGTCAAATTTTGATGAACGGTGGTTAGAGTCGAATTTAACTCTTCCCCTATCATTATGATTGTCAACCGATGATCTGAACGCACAAGATCCTGGATTTTGTCGACATTTTCATCGGTTCTTGAAGATGAAGGAAGGCCTTTCACTTCATGGTTCATCTTCAATCGACTCTCTTCCTTATGAAAATGCCTAAAACCGCCGAGAGAGTACTGAAGGTGAATCACATGTTGCACTATCGTCCCACTCAGCCCCGCACTTCCAGTATTGCCAGATCAAACGCAACGTTGCCAGTATCATTATTTAATTTACAGACCTCGTATACTAATGAATATGGAACACTATTAAGTATCGGTGATGAGCTAACTTCTTCAATGTCAGTAGAAACTCGTATCGATATTGAATTCTTCAGAAGAAATGCGCGTTAAAGCTGTTGACCGCTCTCTTGTTCCTTTATCATTTTCGGGGAATTTTTCATTCTCCTTATTTTTCGCTTAATTTTTATTCATTTCGGTTCCATCTGTTTCACTTTTAATGCTTCCTCCAACTGGCATCATTATAATTTCCATCACAGTTTCTTCTTTTCTTTTTGTATTTGGGATTTTTATTCATTTATCGTTATTCGATTTTTTATATGACCTTCCTGGATTTGAGTTCACCTACATGTTATAAGATGATTATTCAATCCATAAAGTTTTCTATCATAAGAAACAATAACAAGAAAATTGTTCTGATTTATATAGTGATGAAGTTAAAAAAAAATTTTTTTTTCAGTCTTTAACAACATATTATTGAATTTGGAAGAAAATGAGATGAACATCGATGTTTCCAAATCACAATTCTGCAAGTCATGTTGTGGGAAAAATTCTTAGTATCTACATGAGTATTGAATAAGGATTTATATAGAATAAGGATTTATATAGAATTTCAAGTTTGCACGTTGGCCGCGGCAATATTTCTCGTCTTACTCGCATACGCGTCTCCAGCAGGATGTGAACCTGCGAACATAACGTGCGAAGAAAGTGCGAATTTATTCATAGACTGGCATAATGAGAAACTGTAAAAATGAACATTTTCCCAACCACCCTGACGGCTTTATGTTTTGATAAGGGAAATAACAGGTCGTTTCTCCTGAAACGAATCAGCATCCTTTTAGGAAAAACCAGTTTGGGAAATGGTTCGCAGAGGGAATATGGGGAAAATATCTGAAAAGGCATCATTTCTATCCTTGTATCTGCATCATAAAGACTGAAGAGTGATTGTCAAGAATGATACATACATTTTGAAATATCAGTTAAATATCCTGAATCTCACTCTCATGGTGAAATTTAGTAGATTGAAGCAAACTGGAAGTAATATTATTATTTTTTTTTTTATTACAAATTGACAAGAGTAAATATGTATAAGCCTATGAACGCAATATTAAATAAACTGAAAGATTTTCTAGAAGTGAAACAATAAAGAGATTTGAACGTTGTATTAAATGGTTTGTAATAAATCATTGTCGCTGGCTGGTATATCTATCCAGAGAGTTCCTTGAAGGGTTTACCGAGTTGATTCCGCGCTTCAAATAATCCGGTTGGGGAGAAAATTTAGCAACGGTGTAGTCCCAGAGCTCTCCATAGCAAGCTCTTAGCGGTGTCCCCTTAACAATTGCCCCTGATTGAGTGGAAAGAGGTAATCCATGTCCAAACCACAGAAAGAATGAAATGCTCTGTAGGCGATGATTAATTCACCTCTTCTCTTGAGATCTAAAAAGAAAGGCAACCCAAACAACCACAGTCTCGTCTAGTAGCCCGGATGATTTCTGACAAACGGTAAACGGGTATTCCATCTCTGAAGAGATTCTAAGAGTTCTTGATCATCTTTCAGATCAACCCACCAAACGGGACCAGCATACTACAGGATAGAACGCACATAGGTTGTGTAGAGAGCCCTGCTTGTTGCTATAATTCTAAACAGTCGGTAGGTCAATTGCCCTAGACATATCATTAGAAATGTGCTTGGACCAATTCAAATTATAAGAGAAGGTACTACCTAGGTCATTGCTGAGAGACGCTAGCTAGCTCCGATGAAGTAGGGAATCTAGGGATACCTCACACCACTTGGAAAGCTTGCTGAGGTCATCTTGAAGACATCCCGTACTGATCAATTGTTATAGAGCTTAGTGAATTAGACAAAAAAAGTCGAGGAAGATCAGAAGTATATAATAAGAACAGGATGGGACCTAGAACTGAACCCTGGAGGACCTTGGAATTTGTGATACGAGCATAGAAATACTTTGTTCCATACCAACCGGCGTATTCGCCATTTAGCAATCAATATATGGCTTTATTTAAGAACTCATTCTTATCGAATTCACATCAAAATATCAATGATCCCATATAGAAATATGGGGAGATCAGTGTCCGCGCTTTTACTTAACTGATTTTTGAAATTCTAAATTAATTTTGTATAGAACACAGGTAATACTCTAACTATGCAATATTCTACATGTCAGATTTGAAAAATTTTTAGGAACAAACACATAATGGGAATTGGCCCCCTCTAATCAGAAGTTGACCTAGTTTTTCTTGTATCTTCAAAAATTCTTCGTTTTTACGTTGTAACCCAGTGAACCTGCACTAAACCTTTGTGAATGGCATTCAAACTTTATTCAACAGCATACGTTGAATTGTTCAACGTTACTTCCAAAACTTAAAATCAACCAAAACTTTTTCTCTTCGTATAACAAATGCACAACAGTTTGGGATTTTTCATCCAACCAGTGAGAAACGTATCCTCATTGGATTTTCTAAACTTTGGTTCAATTAACAGTATATAAATTTTCAAGAGTCATTATTAATCATCTCTACATTTGAGCAAGCTTTATTCTTCTTAAAAGCCACATTTTTGGATTTTTATCGATTATGCATAACGCAACTTTTCATATATCTAGAATGAATAACCCTAATTGCTCTCTATAGTTCGGTGAAAGTACGTGAATACATTTTGGTAAAATGCTTTTATTTCTTTTATAAATTATTTCATAAAAGAGCATCTTCAAAGTTCATTTGTAAAAAGTTGAGAAATGTTAACATTTCATGTGAAATGATGGATATATCATTCAGTATCGAAGTTGAATAAAATTCGAAGGTTTACATAACTGATGAACAAAATTCGTTGTTCAATACGTATTTCATTTCAATGAAATTTTGCGGGACAGTTTTGATTCTACTATTTCAACTAGACTGCTATATATTCAGCGTAATAGATAAGCAAATAGTCCTTATAATACTAATACTATATCAATGGAAAAACTTCTAATAGGGAGATGGGCAATAAATATGGAACCAAGTGTTTTTGCGTTCAATTTAATGTGCTACAGTTCCGAAAGTCAATGTGTCACGGTTTCATTTTTTTGGAAAAACGACGTGGGATTGGTGAGTTAACCTATGTTTGTCACGAGGTATTTTAGATTTTTGTTCGTATTTTTAGCATCATTCTGCTTCGAATTGAGAATTATTATTGTACCGTTGCGAGGTACCGCAGATTCTGAACTGTCTTTGAAGTCTTCGAGCTGTTTGTCTAGGCTGTTTTTGAATTACTGCCGTGGGAGCTGTCTTTGGGAACCTCCACCAGATTTCGCCATCTAAGATACCATACCTGTCATCTACCCAGGGCGCATTGCTGTGAGAAATTGTACTACGTTGGCCCAGGAATATATTTGAGCCCAGTTTCCATCTACGAGACTGTGAGAATAATATCCTTTTGTACTTCAGTCAAGCCACGACCTAGACTGTTATAGAAGGTTAGTCTGTAGAATTTAGTTAAGATTGATTAGTATCAAAGAAGCCCAATTCAGTGAATACTGTTTAGTACATAAAACCCGACCTATCGAGAAGGTCGCTTAGATATAAGTAAAGAGCTATTTGTAACGATTACCATCGAGGCTCTAAGTATATACCTTGGGGTGATATTACTGTTTGTTTAATAAGAGATAAAGCAATATATCGAATATTCGGGTTGTGAAGTAAGAACTAGTTAGTGATCTACCTTCTGTAAGATATGTTCTCGTTTGAGGGACCATGTGTATTTCATTTGGGCTCATTATATTCTTAAATAATTGCTCTATATTCTTTCTACCAGCCACTACCTCCCGCTTGTGTGATTGGGCTCGTTTGGCATCCTGAGAGTGCGTTCGTTATTTTCTCTCTTTTGCGACCCTGAGATCTTTAGTGTACTTTCCTCCCTTTTTTTCTTTGTGTTATCATAAAAGAGAGTGGCGCCCCTTTATAAGTAGTCTCAGCTCTAGAGCTCGCCGGGGAGGTACTTTGTGCACTCTCTGGAGCCGAGTGGGTTTGGTGACAAATGTTCTCTTGTTCAGGCAGACAATATACATCAATGAACAATCCCAATCCTGATTTTGGAAATATACCACAACAAATTTTTACTGGTCTCTGAAACGGCAAATCGTTTAGAAACATGGGAATCCTAAATTCAAAATCGCAGCTTCAACAAACTCCCATGTGCAAACTAACCTCCATCATCATTAAAATCAGTGAAAACAATTCCGAAACCAAAGAATCTCATTATTCAAGTCATAAACAGTAAAAGACATAACCGTCCATAACATAAATGGTCATTAGCTCCACCAGCGCCCTTTGAGCAATGTCTCAATTTAATTACAATTATCATTGAATTTTTTTATGAAATCGAAATCAATTCTACCAAGACTCTCTATATCTCGACTAATAATGAATCGGCTTTGGTGGAACATCTACTGGAAACAGGTTCTTTCAATTTGAACAAAGATGTAGAAATTTTGCACCAAGAAAATAACCGCAAAAAAAGAATGATTGTTGAAAAAATTAAAATTAAAAGGAAAAATCATTTAGAAGAGATATAGAGAGTCTTAGTAGAATTTATTTTAATTCCATAGAATGAATTCTATGATAATTATATCATCATATATCATATATCATTGAACCACACTGAAAATGTCATCTCTTTAGTTCCTTCCGATCAAGTGTAATCGTGGTCATAAAAGGACCAACAGCATTGATCTTTCGACAACGTGCTCTTAATCAGCGAGTTCGAACAAAGCAATTGATATCACTTTAACCCAAATATTCGAAAAAAGTAGACATTTGGACTCTGTTCAGGTGAAAAGAGTAGGTCAGACACAATATAGTATATAACATTACTAGCAAGGTCAGAGGGTTTACACTGGCGAATGGAGGATATAACTGACGAGCCGCAGGCGAGTCTGTTACTTTCTTGAGCCAGTAACACCCGTTACCTTGCGTGTATTGTTTTATATTTTATTTGCTTCTCATTTGTGAAAAGGTTAGATAAATTCCAAAAAAATCTCAATAATTAGTCGCAAATGTCGTAATCTATGGAAGCGTTGCCATGAACATGTCTGTTTATTTTTCTTTACATTTGTTTAGGCGAAAGCGAAAATAAATGTACCAAAACAAATTATTGAGGAGCCAGCAGTGTAGCTTCAAGTTTAATACCTGCAAAATCAGTTTATAGGACGAGTGAGGATACGACTTCAAAAAGTGGCAAAACAAAAATAGTGTGAATGGGGTAACTCAAGATGTTTTGTTGGTTTACTTGAATCAACTATCAGCTAGATTCAGCCCTAATAGTTTATGGGCAAACTGGTCCATGCTGAAAAGCTGCTTAGAAATGAAAGAAAATACCCCTGTTCGCAGGTTTGTTTTCCTTAAAAAATTTATTGAAAAATATGACGTTTAGTTGTCATTTGCAGATTTCATAAGGTAATAGCGTTTCTGAAACGAAAAAATGAGCGTCATACGCCAAAAAAGGCCAAGGTATTAAGTAAAGAAGAGGCTGAACAATTCCTTTTACATGTTCCTGATGACCAGGATTTTTGGATGTTGTCGATGAGATGAAATTCTCTCCTTAAACGTGAATTATGTAGAAGATATGGAAAAATACGTTATTGTGACATTGCGGCAAACAAAAAAATTAACAACAAGAAGATTCGCCATAACCTATGGCTGTAGCTTCAAGCCCTGCATGTACAGAAAATATGTAAATCTTCGGCCTCCTGGAACAGAAAGCCTAAGAGTTTTTTTGACATCCGACATTAAATGTGCATTACCCTTAATGCTGGCCAGTACACTATTGGTGGTGTCCCAAAGCAAATAGCGAAATATTTAGGTTTAAACGACCCAGAATTATACACCGGCCACTTTTTTTCGCAGAACTGGAGCCACTATGTTTGCGGATTCGGCACTAAAGCGTGCAGGAGGGTTGAAGAGCACCGAAGTTGCGATGAGTTATGTCGATGATTCGGTCAACAAAAAAATCGAAATGTGTAGCAAATTATTTGATATTAAGGAGAGTTCGAATATTCTGCAGTCCTCGAGTTCAACAGTTTCTGAGTCAACAAATGATTCATCATCATCAGTATCAACTCTTTCTTCATCAAAAATCTGTGTTACTGGAAATAACAATTGTACCATGATTTTCAACATATATGACGATATAACAAAATTTTCTTATGTTAATAATACTTCTAACATGTAAAAACTTTGCAAGTTAACTGTCAGTTTTAGAAGTTAGTGACTTGATAAAATAAACTTTCTTGATTCATATTGTGTTTCAGGAAACTGACGTTTACAAATGAGAAACAAATAACCCTTTTTGAAATTATCCAATGAAATAACTTGAAAACTGTAAGGACTTACTTGAATCATATCTCAATTAACTAACTTAACAACTAAAGTGAATAAAAATGGTTATCATTTCTTATAGAGCCAATATTTAAAGCCCTATCTCTTCCTCTATCTCCGAAATGATGGGGATTCCACTTTGCGATATTTTTATCTCGGATATTTCTTCGGCCTCCTTGACGATAAAAGAATGAAACAAAAGAGAAGACAATTAACTGCGATGTTTATTGATCCGGGATATATTAGTATGTATGGTATTGGTTAGAGTCTCGGCTATATTATTTTATAGGGTGGGCTAAGAGTGGTCGTATTTGAGAGAGTAAATGTTTATTATCCAGGGTGGCTGCGCGATATTAAAAACGAAGGGGAAGTTTGAGGAAAGATACGTGACAGAATTCTGTCGCCAAAGAAAGAACACAAAGACTTAAGTATGTAAATGTTTTCACATTGCGGTGCAAGTGCTGATTAAACACACATTTTTTCATGCTATTTCGAAAATTTGAACTTTCGCTCGATGCAATTCAAGTTATTATGAAGAGATAGAGAGCTCATTTCAAAAGACTTTATACAGGGTGTAACTAAATAAGTGTAAAATATTTAAGGAGTTGATTTCTCATCGAAAAAAAGATGGGATCTTTCATATAAAAAAACTTAAAATTTGAACAACAATTTTTTTCACAAGCACCAGAAAAGGTTACAATATTGAAATGAATCTAACGTTTCCTACTAGCAAAAAGACACTTATCCAGTTATTTATTTGTTTTACCCCATGGTTGTAAGGGTGGGAAACGCAACCCCTAAAGTTTATTTCCAATGTAACTTTTTGTCTTATTATTTGTTTACCATTTAAAAATATATTTTCGATAGCCTGTTTCATTCTGAACAAAAAATGTCTCATGAGTTTTTTGCCCAAAATAAACCAGTCCGCAGCAAAAAATTATTTTACGAACAACTACAGAGATAGGTACATCGTCATAAATGCTAACTGGATTTATTATTATTCTGTAGTTAGTACCTGCATTAAACGACTAAATGGTGAAAAAAAAACTAATTTATTAATAACAAAACACACAACAAGTGAATTAAAGAACAGAACAACAACACAAAATAAGTAGTAAGTCTATTTCAAAATTTTTTAAACTCACAGCGTTATACCAATTTAATTGTCACTATCGTCTAGACGCATGCTTGATGTCTGAAGTTAGACATATGTATTGAACATTTAATATGATTTCTACATGTTGTATGTTTCGATATTAATAAATTAGTTTTGTTTTTTATCATTTAGTCGTTTAATGCAGGTACTAACTACAGAATAATAATAAATCCAGTTCGCATTTATAGCGATGTACCTATCTCTGTAGTTGTTCGTAAAATAATTAACAATCAATAGAAATTTCATTTTTGATCCTTCTACACACTGATGTGGGTGTTTAGGAGAAAAGAATTTAATTTTCGAACAAAATTTATCAAAAACTATGTGAAGTTGTTTTTGAATTTGAGATATAGGTTTGTTCAATCATCGTGGCAGTATTATTAGTATCGGTTCGTTCCAGAGTATGGGAAAAACTTTAGAACAAGCTCTCAAAGCTCCTGACCTCACATCAGTGCTTTTCCGAATTTTTATGAGGTAATATTTATTAATTTAGAAAATGAGTTCCACTTTGGGCTTAACCAGTATATAACCTATTTTCGAACTCACTTCTGATATCCTGAAATACTTCTCTCTTGGAATAGATGCATATTCAGTTTTTGAGTGACTTCACAGAAAACAGACGAGGTGTGTAAGATCAGGTGATCTCGCCGGCCATTCCATTGGACATATCAGGACAAATATATTGAGATGATGCACTATTTTGTTGAAAATGTAATTAATTTTCGATTAGGTTCCTAAACCCATGCATATTTAACTGGTTTTCAACTTCTTCAACAATAAAGGGTTCAATGGTTGTTTTCAACATGTCCAAGTAGGCTTCGCCATTAAGGTTCTCATTAATAAATAGAGGCCCAACAATAGTGTCATCCAATATTCCTGTCCACACTTTGATTTTAACTGGAAAATGCGTTAATCCTCTGAAAACATGCGGATTTTCATCACCCTAGTATGTATCAAACCTTTTTTAGGAACTCTACCCCGAATTCAAAATTCTCTTCTTCGATCAGATTCGCCTTCACAGAATTCCAGAACAATTTGGATCTTGTATGGAAAGAAATGATTTCATTTATGAACTTGACGTATAAGGAACAATTCTTATGCAGTTGAAGACTACTCAAAAGACTTTCAATTAAAGGTTTCCCAAAAGGAGTTGGACAATAGAGTAACTGAACGAAATTGAATCCATTTTTGGTATCACGACATTTCTTACGGACCGCAGTTTCCCTGTTTCATTCGCAAAATTGGTTTTCACGAAATATATCACTGATAATCAGATATTCTCTTTCATATGACGGTTATTTAATTTTATTATAGTACGTTTCCTGATTGATTATAATCAGTTGAGATCTGGTACTTGGCTGATTTTACGAAAACTCTTTGTGTATTTAAAGGTCAATAGTTCCCTTTTCTATCGTAAAACCAAGAATTCTTGTACTTAGTTAAGATGAAATGTTTTCAATGTTGGTAGAAATTCGTGTTAGGATCGTTTGACTCTTGATCTCAAGTCAGTGATTGTTTGCATTAGAAAAGATCCAAATGAATTTTCAATTTAATCTAATCGTCAAATGGTTCAAATTACTAAAATGAGCGAATTATTTTATTTGGTTCTCTCGGTGGTCGAGTTCAGTTTAGTTGTCGGTTGTTTAAATAAACCGTCGATATTATTAATTCGGTTCCGTCGGCCTACTTAATTTCACGCGAAATCCCGATGATACTGAACTCAATTAGAAAAATTTCACAGCCGAAATGATTGGGCAGTTTTCATTCAATCCAGTACGGCATTACACGGTTCACAAACCAGGTATCATAAAAACCGTCGGGCTTTGTGAGAATTCCATACTCGTTTAAACGTTGACTCTTGAGTATTGGTTTAATCTTGAAGTATGTTGATTCGATTTGTAGAGTTTTATTTTATTGATTTCTTCCTCAAGATTTTGCTTCTTTGAAAGTTTCATAAACTGGGATTATCTCTATTCCAAAATATTTTTCTTTGGTTTAGCGTTATGTATGTTCATCATTCAGTGCAAAATTTCACAGCAGCATTTCATTTTTTCAAATTCAGACTTGCTGAATTCGCTTGATCTTTGATTGCTTATTTGTTAATTATCTTTCGGCTTTAAACTGTAGTACATTAGTTCTAACTCTACTCTGTGACTGCACTAAAGTTCTATAATCGCACTTAGATAGCCTCATGTCGCCTTCTGGAATGATTCTTAAACTAGGTAAATTACTGAGATCGATGTACATTGGTGAATTCCCGTTCGTAAGGGTCACATTATCGATTTCATCATTTACAGGTATGTTATATTATAATTTAATTAATGTGTTCCATGTGTTAAAGTTCAATTAATGTTGTTAATGTATTTTAAATAAATCATCATTTATAGAGGCAATCGTAATTTCCTTAATGCGTGCTGAAATCTTACATATATTTCGGGAGTAGGTGAGGAGCTTTTCGAACTATGGCCTATCCATCGTTTTGAACTATACAGAATGTGCTGGAAAACAACCAACATGGTACAATGCATATAAATGAATCAACAATCATACAGGGTACACAACCTTTGACCTTTGAGTTAATTTCAACTATAGATACATGAAGCGAAAAGAAACACTTTTTTCATATACCACTTTTTACAGCTCTTGTTCTCCTGAACAGTGTGCTTATGAATATTCTCGAATGTCTTTTGCCACTGGTCCATGGAGTATGTCCGCCGGGTAGATCGTATACTCATTATCTTCAGAAAGATATGAGCTATAGTTTTCATATTTTCAGAATAGGTTAACTCTCCAAATATCTTGGACAACTTCGTTATTGGGCTAAATCCGTCTAATTGTTCAGGAGTTATAAGCATGTGAAATTAAGTTACCCTCTTAACTCTTGTAACTTGGAAAATATTTGAATTATGTTGAAACGAATATGCTTGCAAAATAGTTTTCAATAATTTATACCTCATAAGATATCTGACGTATTTGAAAAGAAAGGTGGGCATAGATGAAGGTTCTTGATGTCTTACATGTTCTCTGATTTCATCGTCTTAGTTTCCTTCCAACACAATATATAATTAGTTTTTCATTTACAAAATCACAAAAGTTGAAGTTAATGTTTATTGTTGACATTGACGTTCCGTGTGGACTCTTGGCTCATTGAAATTCTGGGGTCCTATGTTTCGGGTCCTGTTCCTTTCGATAGTTTTATCCTGTTCCGATTACTTTGATGAAGTCAGTTTATATTTTTCTCTTGGCGAATTTGCCAATAAATTGGAGCATCTTGATACTGAGAAGGACCCGGCACCAGATTACCTACGGGCATTGTTTTTGAGGAACTGTTGTACTCCAATGGAATTTCCACTTAAGATATTGTTCAACAAGTCCTTGTCAACTGGTGTTCAAGTGAAGTACCTAGGCTAAAACCATTGTTCAAATCGGGCAGTAGGCCAAACTTCGCCGATTATAGATAGATAGATAGACACTTTTATTGTGTCAAATATATTTAACAAATGTTTGCACTCGTCACAAAATTATTACCAATGTTAAAAAATATCACAATATATTAAAAAACATACTAAGCTAACTAGAGGGCCAAACTCCCGCGAAATCGAAATTTAAATACTCCTCCATGTGATAAAAGGCACACTTCAATAACAGCGCCTTTACGGCATTTTTGAAAACCTCACGGTGGATAAAAGTTTTTATAAAACTTCATTGACATTTAAAATGGCCCATTAAGTGTTTTCGTGAGACGATAGAAGTCACTGCGAAGTAGATGCCTGCCTCTCGTAGGGTAATCATGGAAATCTGCATTCAACGCAAAATGGCTAACATTTTTGTACGCAAAAATTAAGGCTTCCAGGATATATAAACAAGGGAAGGTGAGAAAACCACCTTGAACAAACGAGGGTCTGCAATTAGCTCGATAATTAAGGCCAGAGACGACTCTGACGGCTCTTCTCTGAAGACCGAATATTCTATCGCGTGAAGATGAATTTCCCCAGGCAAGAATTCCATACCTGAGAAGAGATTCTATTAAAGCGAAGTAAGCTGTTCTAAGAAAATTAGGAAATAGGCGGTTTGACAGACTCCTGAGAAGAAATATATTCCTACACAATCTCCCTGCGAGCAAGTCAGTATGGACACCCCACTTGAGAATACTATCCAGTGGTAGGCCCAGAAACCTCGTACTACCAGTTAGGTCAGGAGAATCAATCTCTCTCAAAGAAAAAATTAGCCTGATGGTCTTCTGCTCATTTATCACCAACCTATTGGAGGTAAACCAGTAGAGAGCCCTCGACTGAGCAGCCACAACTCGCTCAAGCAAGGCAGCAAGAGAATCAGATGCCAGAGAAACAGTTGTGTCATCAGCAAAAAAAATTGTTAAAAAGTTGCCCATAAACAATGACAGATCTTTGATAAAATGAAAAAATAATAGTGGTCCAAGAACAGAACCCTGAGGCACTCCGTAATTAACTCTCTTTCGACTTGACCAAGTATTAGCGCTGAACACATATTGAAATCTCTTCGTCAAGTAAGAGCCGATAAGCTCACAACTGCTCCCCGAGCATCCATAAACCCTCAACTAACCAAGCAGAACACGGTAATCCACATAGTCGAAGGCTCTCGCTACGTCCAAAAATAAGGAAATGGAGTACTTACCCTCCTCAAAACAATGTAATGTGTTCTCAAAAAATTTCAAAATTGCATCAAGAGTATTTCTACCCTTTCTGGAACCAAACTGATGACCGCTGAACAAGGCATTAACCTCAAAATAAGCAAGTAACTGAGAGCATGGGAGCTTTTCAAAGATCTTGGAGAAAACTGGGACTAATGAAATCGGTTTAAAACCATAGGCCTATAAGCATTACGAGGGTTGCCAGTCACTGTATTGTTTTTTTCAAAAATTGTTCATTAAGATCTATACACTTTTGCATGCGTTTGAACCAATTGTCGAAGCACTTTTGTCACTCTGATAGAGGTATCTCCAAAACATGCATTATGAACGCATCAACCTCTTCTTCAGGTGTCGAATAACGTTGACCTCTCATTTCATTTTCTACGTACGAGAATAGAAAGAAGTCATACGGACTCATCAAACCGATGTTTTGAGTACTCAAAAATGCAGTTGTTTGAGCTGAAGTGCTCGCATTGTCGTGATGAAGGTGATCCGTCGGCGGCGGTTGGTTTTCCTGATTTCTTGGGAGACAACTGGCAAACAAATGGTTGTGTAGCATTCAGAATTGACTGCTCTGCGTTGTTTCAGTTGTACGATGGTGACATTTCCAGTTTTTCCGACAAAACAGGCACCCATTTGCTTGGAAGTGCTGCTTACGCGAGCAATTTTTGTTGGATTTGGCTCTTGAAACACTCATATGTCGACTGTTGTTTTCTTTCGTTCTCATACGCGCAAATCCAATATTCATGACCTGTCACGATGTCATACCTGGTAAACGTAATTGGATTTATATAACTTTGGTGTCTCATCTTCTAACCTGGTGTAAAATTTTTTCACCTATTTTTTTATAAAAGACACTTCCCTATTTTCGCTTTTATTAGTTTTCTTTATATTGACTATAACTTTCAGATTCTAACTAGGTGAGTGTTAGTATGATGTGATATACTCCCCCTCACAAAGTAATTTTTCTGCCTTGAGAAAGAGATTACCAGCCTTGAGAACGAAGTTACCTTCCTGGAAACGTCGGCATAGTTTTGAAATAAAAGTCCAGATTTCCGTTATTTTGTTTTACATCATTAAGAAATGGACGTAAACACATCGCATTTGAACAAACATTAAGCACTCTATTCGAATAGCACCAAAATTTGCATTTGGTCATTTCCATATGAAAATAAACCCAAAGCATCATTTTATACTCTGTCAGGATCAATTACCAGTTACTCATGTACTCGAAATACTCAATTATTCGAATAAAGACTATACATTAATACAAATATCAGATCCCTGAATTCATAATATAAGATAATAGTGTCTTCAACTTCACAACTTGAAATGTTTTTCCCATTCAGTAGAATCGATTAAAATAATTCCATTGCACTCTTCCGGTGCCACTGCCACCGGGAATTCGAATATGTCAAGAACAATATGACCATAAAAATATCTGACTGTTCACCGACATCAGTACTCGAATGATTCAAAGAAGCAGCATAAACCCGAACTAATTATGCTTCCATCCAAAAATAATTAGCGGCTACCTCTCATTCCAAATATAACATTATATTCGTGAATTGTCCGAACGTATGCCATTTATTTTTATCGCCTATATTACCATTAGGATCATGCGACGAATTTAGAGAATTTCTCTGGTACAATACCGACTTCTCTTCGATCTTTGTTTCGCTGACATGATTAACAGATTTAATTTCGTCCATCATCTAATAAAAGAATGAACGTAGTAAGACGTCCGCCTGCTGTCGGAAGAAGCGAATTCCTTACTGCAGCCACCCTGACGGTCCAACCCAAATATATCTAATGGTTTCACAGAATCAGTAGCGCCAGTTATGGATCTCTACTGTGGTCTACAGGTCCGACATAAATATAATTAACAGATTTCACATCGAAATCTTCAAGTTTCATTGGACAATCGACCTCCAAACTCCCGGCAATTCAATTCATGGTGCACTTATGGGATGTTCATGAATGCTGCCTCCTTGATTATTATTTTTGTAGGTTTCTCTTCCTTGGATATTGTAAATGTTTGGTTACATTTTATCAGGTGATTTTCATCCACAGCATGTTGGACCAACTTGGGTCTATCGGTGTCAAAACTTGACAAAGTCTCTGATGTTTCCTTATTCTCACTTTCAAGGGGAGCTTTGTTTCTCCGATCTTCCGCACTCGCATGGTATCTCATATATACAGTTCCTCGTTCTTTGATTCTCGTTATCGGGTTTGACTTTTTTTAAATTAGCCCTAATGGTATCTTCTGACTTGAAGGCGGTTGTAGTGTCCTAGCTATTCCCAATTCTACTCATTTTTTCTGATAAACCTTCAACATAAAGAAAAACACTTTTTCTAGATTGTTGCATAATTTTTCCTATTTCTTATTTTGCTGGGTAGAGCATATATTTCTTGCTCAATCATATAAAAATTTTGCCACTTCAAATGGAGTAGTTGGATGGTTAGAATAGAAACATAGATATTGGTTTTTTTATACACTAGTTTTGAGAATTCCATTTTGTTTATGAACAAGTACACCTAAAACTGGAAGATGTTTATCTTCTTCGATTTCCATTGTAAAGTTAATTGATTCTTCTTGATTGTTGAAAGGTTGAAAGAATCCGTCTATAGTGTTCATTCCATGTTGCCAAATAATGACAGTATCATCTACATATATCATCCATTATATGGGTTTAAGTATATATTGGTTGAGAGATTTTTGTTCGAAATCCTCCATATATACATCAGCTAAAATAGTAGATAAAGGTGAACCCACAGCCATTCTATAGTCTTGTTGATAAAAAATGTCTTCAAATCGGAAGTATGTTGTGTCGATGCAAATGGTGATTATTTCCATTATTGCATTCACGCTAAGTGTAGTTCTTTCTTAGTTTCATCAACAATTTCTCGTCAGCAACTTTCTAAAATTATTTAAAAAAAGGCTTTAAAACTTTAGTTCTTAGTAAGACCTACTCAAACGTTCAACTTGTTCTAGAGTCTCTCCCTGTACTATATAACAGTGTCATGACATAAGTCATAATAAATGTTCAATGAAATAAGTGTTATATCACAACCTTCCCCAACTATGGATGATGATTTCCCTTTGAATGGGTTCCATAGCAGACTTCAAACATCAGAAGATCTGAAAAATCATCACTTGGACCGCAAGACCCGATTCGAAGAATCCTCCTTGCAGATTGGCGACAAATTTTGTGTATTGGATCTGAATATAGAGGGTATTTCTAAAGACAAGAGTGATTATATTTCTAAACCAGCAAAGGACTATGGTGCTGAGATTAATCTCCTTCTAGAGACACACACGGATACTAAAAAAAATCTTCGTGAAAGAGGAACCATAAAAGGGTATGTATTCATTGATTATCTCCTTAGTGTAATTTACGGTTCAGCTTGTTATGTTGAAAAATCTTTGATTCACAATATCGAGTTAATCCAAAAAGGCGAATTTAAAGGTATTTTCTTTATCTCTTTCATATTTTGTATTTTTGTTATTCAGTTCTTTATTCTGCTTTTGTCTTTTTATTTCCAGATTCGATGTGGACAACTTGAAGAAGTCTCTGTCTCCATCAATAGAAGACCACTCTTGAAGGAAGAAGTCCTTAAATATATTTAAGCTCATTTTTGTCCATAAAATACAGGGTATCTCAAGTTCGAGTGCCTATTAGACGTTTCTGGAGAACTAGACATATTTGAAATCTGAAAATTGGGATTATGATATTGTTAGAAGTTCTCTACAGAGCTAATATATTTTTGAAGCCCAAAAACTTCCGGTTATACAAGAAGTGAAATTAAATTCGACGAAAACGAACGAGTATTCAATAGTGAATACATTTCTGTTAAAACCATTGTACTAAATCGAATAGTTTTCAAAATATCCAAAACAAACTGGAAAAAAAGTCAAATATGTTCAGTCAGTAATATGTTCATAATTCTTAATTTAAATTTCCTGAGCATAAACCGTTTTTACAACATCGAAGAGGAAGGATTTCAAAAGATCATGCATCTTTTGGATTTCAAAAATGTCATCACAGGGTGTTTCAAATTTGTGTTGAAAATTGTGATCTCAAATTGGCCATAACTTCTGTTTTTCAAATTAGAACCCTATTTTTTTATAATTGTGTTGGATTCTGCGGTCAAAAATAAAGATAGTTTTCTCAGATGATTATGCTCCTAAATTAAATAATTTCTGAGTTATTTAAGATTTTCTGGATTTATGTAGTACGTAGAGTCAAATTCTTCGAATCTGATTCATAAGGATATATATATATATAGATATATCATATATATATCATCCATTTATAATTCACAAGTGTCAGACAGGTCTTATGAAATTTTTTGATTTCACAAAATGAATCGTTGCTATTCTAATAATGAGATTTTGGATTTATTTCTTATTATTGTATCTTTTCAATTGTATACGCAATACACATTCAAATGCACTTAATGATATTGTTTATTTCAAATCCATAGTGGATAACACAAAATGTTGGTTATCCAATGAGATGAATCCCCATTTTTTTTTTACAATTTCTGAAAAGATGTTTCAAACTTTCCAAATTTTGGAATGTATGAGCCCCTAAAGAATACGAAAAAAGGGCAGTTGATGAAATTTATGATATTATTTATCGACTTATTTCGAAGCGAATGAGAATTCATCTCTTCAATAGGAAACACATTAAATAGATTGGCTACTTCAGTACACCGAATTATGATTATAAATAAATTATGATAATAAAAATAAAAATACGTTTCAAAACTCCAATTAACAAAATAAATAACCAGGTGAGAGTTTCAATATGGTAACCATTTTGTTCCACATACTTTCGAATACGTCTTGAAACACCTCTGTCCAAATGACCTTTTTCAAATAATTTTCATCATTTTCAAGTTTTTCTAATATTCCTCTACAAAAATTTAACCCTTTTATTAATGTCTGTCTATATCATTACATTTTTATTCGCTTCGAAATACGTCAAAACACTAATTTCATTTTCCTCATCATCAACTACCCTTTTTTTGTATTCTTTGGGGGCTCCTACACATTCAAAACTTCGAAAGTGTGAAACATATTTTCTAGAGATCTTCTCCGTCATGGAAGGTAAAGGGAGATACTTCTCGTTGAAGGCTCGGCAGGTTCTACCAATAATTCTGTCACATTCACCATGTATATAAAATAGATCCAGAATTGCGTAATTAGAATAACGGTTCATTTTGTTAAATCGAGAAAAGAAGACAAGGAATAACAATTACACCTTACACTTGTGAATTTTTAACATAATTCATCTTCTATGGGAACTGAGTTTTCCCATGGTTTCGAAAGAATATTTATTGAATTGTTTTAGATGCAATCAATTTGACTCTACGTACATCATAAATCCAGAAAATCTCAAATAACTCAGAAATTATTGAATTACGGAGCATAATCATGTGAGAAAACTATCATTATTTTTGACCGCAGAATCCAACACAATTATAAAAAAATAGGGTTCTAATTTGAAAAACAGAAGTTATGGCTAATTTAAGATCACAATTTTCAACACAAAATTTGAACCACCCTGTGATGATATTTTTGAAACCCAAAAGATGCATGACCTGTTCACATCGTTTCTCTTCGAAGTTGTAAAAACGGTTTACGCTCAGGATATTTTAAATAAGAATAATGAACATATTACTGACTGAACATATCTGCCTTTTTTCCCAGTTTGTTTTGGATATTTTGAAAACTATTCGATTTAATACAATGGTTTTAACAGAAATGTATTTACTATTGAATACTCGATCATACCAGGAATGGAAAACTTGAAAAAAAATTTTTTCACCGAAATTATTTTCACTCCCTGCATAACCGGAAGTTTTTGGGCTTCGAAAATATTTTAGCTCTGTAGAGAACTTCGAACAATATCATAATCCCAATTTTCTGATTTCAAATATGTCTAGTTCTCCTGAAACGTCTAATAGGCACACGAACTTGAGACACCCTGTATATTTCAGCTTATTTTTGTACTTTCACACTTAGTTGGGGAGCCAGGGTTTTTTTCTGGGGTTTTTTCCTTAGGCTTTTATGTGATACGCCGAATTATATGACACCCCGTCACTAACCCCTGATCTATATGCTTTATTGTATGCTAAATAAATATTGTAAGCCAAAAGTTCAAAAGAATATATATATATATATAGAACAGTGTGATACAACCGCCAAGATGAATTAACTACTTACAGTTTTCCCTTTAGTATAAGCACTTGAAGCAGTTGGCCTTTGAATTACCTTATATATTTAAATCCAAATCACACAAAAGCGATTAATCTTTGGAATCGAATTTCCTGAAACTTTTACAGGACCTTTACTAGCGGTACAATAAACTTTTTAGAGTTCGATATTGAATGATCAGTTCTGACAAACTCCTTCAGGTAAATAAAGAAAATTAATGTCTTCTGATGAAAGAACGTTGCGACAATAAAAATTGAAAGTATGTAAGATATCAATAACGTCTATGCATGAACAGATTTTTGCTCAAGTCCGACGGATATCTTATAAGGTATAAAGTATTGAAGAAAATTATTTTGGGAACGTTTGGAAATTTTATAGCGAGTCGATTTCCGTGAGATTTCACAAGCCTATTTTTTTCAAACTCATTCAAGTATCTTTCAAGTAACAACTTGATTCGATGGATATTCTGGGAGTTCTACAGGAAGCGAAATTTGAGATTTTCATAACTGCTGGAGCATTTGATGGATTTGGTCCACAAAAGAACTTGGCTGAAATATTTGGACCCTCTCTAGTTAGAACCGGAATTCACCATCAAGTAGTCAAACCTAATCAACTAAGTTCAATTCGGCAGGATATTTGAAAACTACAGACATTTTGATAGATATTTATAGAAACGTTAGTAGCCAGAACAATAAGATTTGGTTAACGCTCAAGTGATCAAAAAGTTCTCATCAACAAACTTCTTTATGTTTACATTTGAGAAAAATCTCATCTATGACCTCAAGAATAATAACAACATAAAAAATAGTATCCTGTGAACAAAAGTTCAAGTTTATCGTGTAGTTTCCTCGACAATGCTTTACTATAATGTGAACTGAAGATCTATAGCAAATTATGTTCTTTTATTCTTGTTGAACTAAGTGCTGAAGTAGTTTAGATCAATCTCAACATTTTTTCATTGTCAGTAGATCAGCATCTTCTTGGATCCATGGTTATCTTGATTAGAAAAAGGAAGTAGACATAAAAAAACATACATGCGGGCAATCAATCAGTTTTAAGTTCTTCAAGGTTTACTCTGCATTTCTTAATATCACATTAAGTAATCGAAATCAGACAAATGCCTATTTCCGCGATTATGTTTTGTATTGTTGATTGCTCTTTGCCATCTGTTTGGCAAACGTATGCAGCCGGTAATGGCTTCGAAATAATACAGACCTAATCAATTATTCGATAAGATTTCCCATCAAAAACAGAGCCTGTAATAACCTGAAGCCGTTTCTGCACACATCCAGAAACGGCCCGTGCGGGATCCGGGGTCTCAGCCGCGTCTGCATTGCCACCTGATTTATTGGGCAAAAAGCACACCGGCATTCCTCCGGAGCTACCGAAGAAATTTAATTAATTATTCGCAATAGCCTCCAATAAGAATGACGTAGAAAAAGTTTGGCACGGTACTGGGAACTGTTAAATTTTAGTAGGCTGCATTTTTAATTGCTGCCGCCAAGTTCGACGAAAACGTTCCGCGAAAGGCCGTTTTTGAGGAGGGTTAGAATGTTGTTAGCTGATTATAAGAATTTTTCGCGAAATGAAAGTCTAATTATGAAAGAAAGATACCATAATGTACGTTACTTTGCAATTACTGCTTTTTCTAGAATTGGATGAGCGAAATGAGGGCAGCTTAATTAAAATATAATTTCATCAGAATATTGTTGAAAATGTAGGTTCGTTAAAAAATTATTTATTCCCTATGCATTTACCAAGATTATTTATTATGCTTTTCAACACTGTGAGCGAAAACTTGCGAAAGAGTAGAAATAAATTTGGAAACATCATGAATAGCCCTAAAACCATCTTGAAATTTATATATGGGACAACTTTTGAGGAGATGAGGTATTGTTTCTTCTGCTTCTCCACATTCACAACTACTTCCATCTAAATATCATGCCATTGGTACGACCATGACCTGTTCTCAAACGATCAAGAACTGTCCAAATTTTTCTTGGAAGATCAAAACCAGGAACTTTTTCAGAAGGATCAGAAACGAGATACTTATTGAACATTTCGTAAGAGTTCCACTCAGTCTTCCATAATTCTTTATCACTTATGTTCATATTGAAGAACGTATTATGCCATAATGGTTTACGTGACATCAATCTGGGAATTTCATTTTGTGGAAAATATGAAATAATTGGGAATAAATTGGGAAAAGAATGATATTTATTCCAAGAATTCAGAGTTGCAGTCTATCTGCGAATATGGGGAGGGACAATATTAGACAAAAATCGTAACCAATGAACCGGTGTAGATCTTATGGTGCCAGTAATTATTCTCATGGGTGTATTCAATTGTGCATCAATTTTTTGTGTATGTGCACTATTAAACCAAACAGAGCAACAATACTCAGCTGCAGAAAAGACTAAGGCTAGAGATGCTGTGCGAAGAGTGGAAGCATCAGCACCCCAAGACGATCCAGCTAATTTCTGAACAATATTATTCCTAGTTTTCAGTTTTAGGCTCAGATCATTCAAATGAGCCTTGTAATTGAGAGATGAATCTTATTTAACTCCTAAGTATTTTGGATAGAAATTATGTTCGATAGGAGAATTATTGAAAGTTACAGCTAATTTTCTATATTTTTCATGATTATTCAGATGGAAACAAGATACCTCTGTTTTGTTGGGATTCGGACATAATCGCCACTCAATAAAATAATTCTTTAAAATTTCCAAATCAGATGACAGTATGTTTTCCAGAGTATGGAAATCCGAATGTTGGTAAGCAATAGCAATGTTGTCAGCATAAACAAATTTTTGAGATGATGTAGTGGGCAATTCACTTAGATATGAATTGAAAAGTAAAGGAGCTAAAACTGATCGTTGAGGAAGACTGTTTTTCAATGTTTTGAAGTTGCTACTCTTATTGTCAATAAAAACACGAAACCTTCTATCAGATAACATATTTTCTAATAATCGTACCATTTTCCCACCAAAAAAAGGGGTATAGAGTTTGAAAATTAATCCATCTTTCCACACAGTGTCCTATGCCGAAGATAAATCGATGAAAGCAGCTCCTGTTTTCAACCTATCATTGAAGCCTGATTCTATGAAACTTGTAAGGCTGAGAACCTGATCTGAACAATTTCTATTTTTCCTAAAGCCTCCCTGGAAATTGTGTAGAGCATTTTCTATAGAAGATTCAATTCTTAAAAGAATTAGCCTTCCTAATATCTTGAATGGAACACTCAATAAACTGATGGGTGGATAACTACTAGGATCACAAGAAGTTTTTTCTCGTTTCAAAATACCTATTTCTTTAGCCTTACGAAATTCGGACGGAAAGTTTCCCGAATTCAGAATATTGTTATAGAAAGACAATAAACCAAGACCAGGCCTTTTTCCTAAATGTTTGATGAATTCTGGATAAATTCCGTCAAAACCTGCTGCCTTTCGAGATTTGGTAGATTTGATTGCAGCCCTCAATTCATCTATATTGAATGGATGTGACACATGTTCTAAAGTAGGAGCTGATCTCCTGAATATCTGTAATTTTTTCTTCATATTCCTCATTTTAGATTGGGATAAATTGACAGATTCAGATACATTAACTAGGCGGCGTTCGATTAAACTTGGATCAATTTTTGATGATGAGGAGGTAAGAGGAGTAGCTTCACCTAATTTTCTCAATATAACCCATGAATTCCTACTCGAATATGTAAAATTCATTTTTGATACAACACTATCTCATTTCTCTGTTCGGTTTGTATTGATAGAATTCATAAGCCTTTCATATTTATCAACGGATGGTGATTTTTGATAGTCCTATAAATATTAACGATAGAAATATTACAAAATTTGAAAGGAGATAAAGAAAACATCACAATCTTAAGGAGTTATCGCAATTTCGAATAGAGGCTTTTTTAATAGAAGGAATCCTAGAATTTGAATACCATTGGAGTTAGTATCGAACTGCAGTTATAGAACTGACAATTCGTTACAAAATTATTTATATATTTTCCCTGCTACCTAACCATGCATAGAAGAAAAATCAAATGTTTAAATCGAAAGAGTGAACCGATTTTGATGATTCATGCTTCTCTGTTAACTAGTACTCCCTTTAATTAGGCATAATTCATAATGTTCGATTCAATAAAAAATAAAAAATTAATAAAATCAGCAATTATTAATAAATAATCGAATTTGTTTAATCAATTTTATGTTCAGTCTGAATCAGACATTGTTACGATGAAATTTTCAATTGGATTTTAATTCTGATTTCTATGAACTGTGTCGTCATGGAATCCACTGTCGCATGAAGTGAATTCTGTTAGGAGTTTTTTTTTTCAATAACAACATTGCTATGAAGATGAGAAAAAAGTATTAATGTTTACTGAAGTCAACGCATTTTTTTAATTGCAGGAGTTTTGCCTCCCACAATTTTGGAGTATTTACGTTTTAAGGATTTGTCTTCCATGAGTGTCTGAAACATGAGAGATTTATTTCTTATGATTGAAAAAAACCAAGCGGGTAATAATTCAATATCAAGTCAGTAATACTACTTTTGTTTCTTCTCATCCAATAATCAACTCTCATAATGGGTTTTCGGGAAGCATTTTCAGACAAAGTAATAGGTACAGTTCAAATACAATGGAAATCATAAAATAAATGAAAGTTTCAACAAATAAAGAAAGACTTGAAAAATACTATAAACATAATCAATTAACTTAATTTTTTTACTTATCGAAATAAAGGTACGATCATTTGTTGTCCTAGAAAGAATATGAGTAGGATCCACTTATAATCGAACTCACTCAATACATAGAGAAAAATTGGAGGGGATTCCCTAGTGAAATGAGAAGAAAAATAGTGAACTAATTATAATTCCACTAAATAACAATAATACTATATAGCTATGTTATTGATATAATTGGAGTCAATATCTACGAAGAATATACAGGGTGTCTCAAGTTCGAGTGCCTATTAGACGCTTCTGGAGAACTAGACTTATTTGAAATCTGAAAATTGGGATTATGATATTGTTCGAAGTTCTCTACAGAGCTCAAATTATTTTTGAAGCCCAAAAACTTCTGGTTATACAGGGAGTGAAAATAAATTAGACGAAAAAAATTTTTTTCAAGTTTTCCGTTCCTGGTATGATCGACTATTCAATAGTGAATACATTTCTGTTAAAATCATTGTATTAAATCAAATGGTTTTCAAAATATCTAAAAAAAAAAAACTGGAAAAAAAGTTAAATATGTTCAGTTAGTAATATGTTCATTAATCTTATTTTAAATATCCTGAGCGTAAACCGTTTTTACAACATCAAAGAGGAAGGATGTGAAAAGGTCATGCATCTTTTGGATTACAAAAATATCATCACAGGGTGTTTCAAATTTTATGTTGAAATTGTGATGTTAAATTGGCCATAACTTCTGTTTTTCAAATTAGAACCCTATTTTTTAAATAATTGTGTTGAATTCTGCGGTAAAATATAATGATAGTTTTCTCACATGATTATGCTCCGTAATTCAATAATTTCTGAGTTATTTGAGATTTTCTGGATTTATGTAGTAGGTAGAGTCAAATTCTTCGAATCTGATTCATAAGGATATTCTGTGAGCATAGAAGATAAATCATCTCATTTATAATTCACATAAGTGTCAGACAGGTCAGACATTTCTATTCTAATAATGAGATTTTGGATTTATTTCTTATATTGTATTTTTTCAATTGTATATGCAATACACATTCAAATGCACTTAATGATATCCTTTATTTCAAATCCATGGTGGATGACACCAAATGTGGAGTATCCAATGAGAAGTATCCCCATTTTTTTTACAATTTCTGAAAAGATGTTTCAAATTACCTATCCAAATTTTGGAATGTAAGAGCCTCTAAAGAATACAAAAAAAGGGGAGTTGTTGAAATTAGTATTTCTACTTATTTCGTAGCGAATGAGATTTCATCTCTTCAATAGGAAACACATTAAATAGATTCTCTACTTCAGTACACCGACTTATAATTATAAATAAATTATGATAATAAAAATAAAAATACGTTTCAAAACACAAATTAACAGAATAAATGATCAGGTAAGAGTTTCAATATGGTAACCATTTTGTTCCACACACTTTCGAATACGTCTTGAAACACCTCGGTTAGTCGTTCGCTCAATTTCCTCCCCCTTTAGTGAGTGGAATGCATCCTCCACACGCCGTTTCAAATCTTCTTTGCTTTCAATAGGAGATTCATAGACTATGTTTTTTATTCTACCCCATAAATAAAAATCTAAGGGAGTAACATTTTTCTGTATTTAAATTTTCTTCATAAATACAGTACCGCACTTTATTGTTCATCGAAAGAGCAAATACATTAAAACTAAATTTGTTCTGGGGTTTTCTTCGTCTTTTTCTATGAGAATTTTCACTTTTCCAAATGTAGCAATTCCTTCTATTAAATAGTCCTTCAATATTTAATATTACTTGGTCTGTCCAAATGATCTTAATCAATAAATTTTCATCATTTTCAAGTTTTTCTAATATTCCTCTACAAAAATTTAACCTTTTAATGTGGTCACCTGGTTCTAATGCACGAACTTTCTTATATTTGTAGTCATGCATGTTGTGTTTTTTCAAAATTCGGTGCACTGAATTTCTGTCTAAATCGATTTCATGAGCTGCACTTCGAATAGATGCATTTTCATTCGCTTCGAAATAAGTCAAAACACTAATTTCATTTTCCTCATCATCAACTACCCTTCTTTTGTATTCTTTAGGGGCTCTTACACATTTAACACTTGAAAGTTTGAAACATATTTTCTAAAGATCTTCTCCGTCATGGAAGGTAAATGGGAAGATACTTCTCGTTGAAGGCCCGGCAGGTCCTACTAATAATTCTGTCACATTCACCATGTATAAAATAGATCCAGAATTTCGTAATTAGAAGAACGGTTCATTTTGTTAAATCGAGAAATGAAGATAACGAATAACAATAACACCTGACAATTGTGAATTATTAACAGATAATTTATCTTCTATGGGTTCAAAGTGTTCCCATGGTTTCGAAAGAATATTCCTTGAATTTTTAGATGCAATCAATTTGACTCTACGTACACCATAAATCCAGAAAATCTCAAATAACTCAGAAATCATTGAATTTAGAAGCATAATCATGTGAGAAAACTATCATTATTTCTGACCGCAGAATCCAACACAATAATAAAAAAATTTAGTAAGCACTGACGTGAGGTCAGATTGCTTTGGCGCTCTTGTTGACCTACTTGCAGTAAATATTCAAACCTTAACAAACATATAATACTTATTTCATTTAAAAAATAGCAGAGGAAAAATTATCGACTGACATTTATTATGACAAGTGTCATAATAAGTATGTAGTAATAAATGGATTAAGGAAATATCACAATCTTAAAGAGTTATCGGAATTTCGAATAGAGACTTTTTTTAATAGAAGGAATCCTACAATTTGAATCCCATTGAAGTTAGTATCGAACTGCAGTTATAGAATTGATAATTTGTTACAAAATTATTTATATATTTTCCCTACTACCTAACCATGCTTAAAAGAAAAATCGGAGGTAGTGAATTCGTCCGCCTTTTTTTAAAATGTTTATATCGAAAGAGTGAACCGATTGTGATGATTCATGCTTCTCTGTTAACTAGTACTCCATTTAATTTGGCATAATTCATAATGCTATTCAATAAAAAAAAAAATAATAAATTTAGCAATTATTAAAAGATAATCGAATTTGTTTAATTAATTTTATGTTCAGTTTGAATCAGACATTGTTACGATAAAATTTTCAATTAACTTTCAATCAAACTGTTTTGTCATGCAATCCACTGTCGCATGAAGTGAATTCTGTTAGGAGTTTTTTTTTGTTCAATAACAACCTTGCTATGAAGATGGGAAAAAAGGTTTAACATGTTTACTGAAGTCAGCGCATTTTGATAATTGCAGATTTGCCTCCAACAATTTTGGAGTATTTACGTTCTAGGGATTTGTCTTCCATGAGTGTCTAAAACATGAGAGATTTATTTCATATGATCAAAAAAAACCAAGCAGATAATAATTCAATATCAAGTCAGTAATAATACTTTTGTTTCTTCTCATCCACTAATCAACTCTCATAATGGGCTATCGGGAAGCTACTCATTTTCAGACAAAGTAATAGGTATAGTTCGAATTTATTGGAAATCATAAAATAAATGAAAGTTTCAACAAAAAAGGAAAGACTTGAAAAATACTATTGTAGCGGCACTTCGTCACTGGCAGGGGAGTGTGTAGGGATCACTTGGCAGCACTCTATATAGCCACTCATAGCGCTTCAGTGGCCTAGAGGTTAGCGCTCAAGTTTCACACCGACTAGGTGCCGGGTTCAACTACCGGCGACTCTCTCAAACTCTAATATCCCCTGCGTCTATGGCATGGCGCACAGAAGCCATACTGATGAGTCCAAATGTGTGCGCCAGGGACGAAACGCATAAGTAGGGAACATGTTCGATCCTACACTATAAACCTAATCAATACACTTAATTTTTTCACTTATCGAAATGAAGGTACGATCATTTGTTGTCCTAGAAAGAATATGAGTAGGATCCACTTATAATCGAACTCACTCAATACATAGCTATAGATAGAGAAAAATTGAAGGGGATTCCCTAGTGAAATGAGAAGAAAAATAGTAAACTGATTATACTTCTACTAAATGACAATAATACTATATAGCTTTGTTATTGATATTATTGGAGTCGATATCTGCGAAGAATATAGTACATAAGGGTGTTTCGTTTCAGACTAGCCTACCTGTATATTCTTTATTCTATAGTAATTGAAAAAATTTCTTGATTTTTTCTTGTTTTTGATGATTTTATTTGTATACATAATTTGTCGTTTATTTGAGACTTGAATAATCAATCCCATAAAGGGGTCCTTCAACACATAAAAATCGAATAAGGAAATCGGAGTTCTAATTCATTCCAAAAAATTTGGAGGCCACTTAACAAAAATTAATCTTTGAGTTCGAATGAGCTAGTTTGAATATTTGGGTTAAGTTCACAATTCACAATAACAATTTTATTTGGCCCCTTTCAAAGACTAAATAAATAAGGTGGGTCTATTGAGGTGAAAAAAATATTTTTGGTCTAAACCGTTAATTAAAATTTCGTTTCAATTTACAACTGCATTCTATGATTTTCTGATGAATTGCGTTTATTATAAAAGAATTCAAATTATTTAATTGACAAGTCTATTCTTGAAGTGTCAATAAACCAAAAATATCTAAAATTAAGAATTATAGTCTTATATATGTGGAATGTATCAATTATAGCTTTATTTATTCTAGAAAACACTGTTTTAGATATTTTTGGACATGATAACTTGAAAATGAATGAAGATTCTTAAAACGATTTTTTAGTTAATCTTGATCTGAATAATCAATATGCAATTTCTTCCTGCATTACTATTTTATTGCCAATTGCTTAATTTCAGTGCTATGTTCTTGTATGTACAGAATACATCGCACTTTGAATTCGGATAAGAGTTTGGAGTTTACATATATTGATTCAGTCTTGAATTTAGATTTTAGTTTTTATATAAATACATATTCATTACCTTTTCAGAAATGCTAATGATAGAGATACTCTACCACTGAATTAACTGCTCTGAATATGATGAATATGAGTGATACTATTCGTTTAACAGTAACAAACAGGAGCATTTCTGTAGAAATTTAAAATCAAAAAAATAATCATTGTTTAGCCAGTGTCTCAAGATTTTCATCTCGCGAGTTGGGGGCCCATAATAAAAAGAAAGATAGAGAGCCAATTTAAATAGTGCATGTATTAACGGGGAGATGTTACGATAAGAATGAGCAGAAGCGCCATCTAGGCTGCGAGACTGTATCATCGTTCCCAGAACACGATCCGTCCCTTGATTTATACATTCAGATGATGCCTGATGTTTGCCAGAGTTGCCTCGAGTCGTACTCGTATTGAAACATCCAATTAAACGCTGTATTTGCTGAATCATTCGGGCAATTATTAAGCGATAGCTATATATGAACTGACGTAGACTTCGATAATGCCTTTTCTACTCTTTACTTTTTCTTCGAGCTGCCGTTTCTATAGCTGAATTTCTCGGAAGAAAATGCAAAGCGTTGCCCAGGTCGAGCTTATCTGGGATATTTATTGAAGTGTTTATGGATTTATTTTTCAGGGAGAGGGTAGTTATAATCCTTTGGATGTCAAAAGATGCAAGAACTCAATTATGCACCTAAGACTTCGTGAGAGTAGGCAAATCTATAGATAATATTCTTAGGTGAATACGTATATTCCTATAAAATATTAATTTTTTTACACTAGTTTAATGAGCATGCAGAGGTGTGCATTACACAACAACATTATCACATGGAACAAAATCAAACAGAAAGAACCATTAAAAAACTGCTTCATATAATTGATCCAGTCATACAGGTACCCAGTGAGTTAAGGAACTAAACATAGTTCATTTGATCATATGCGTACAAGAAAAAAGACAGAAGCACACTGAATTCTAACTTCACCATAATAACAAACGTCGATATCTCTCAACCTTATTTTATGCAGAAATTGAGCGTATGTAGATTGAGTTCAACTTCCTGTTGGAGAAAACATGGTACATCTTGAATTTTTCTGTCCATATATTCCATGTCTTCCGAAAGAGTTGGGCTATAGTTTTAATCTTTTAAAAAATATGTTAATTGACCAATTATATCAAAATAGTTCATTATTAAGCTGAACCCATTGGTTCCAGAGTTATGATCGTTTGATGATGGCCTCAAGAACTTTGAAAATATCGACAGGATCAATTAGTTACTTGAGAACCGATTTAATATCGTTGAGAGAAATAATTCTGCAAATTTGTTGAATTTGTCAGAAATTAAAATTTAATGTTATGAAATAAATATATTTTTAGGCTCTTTCAGATGATCTGAGCCTGAAACTGAAAATTAGGAATAATATATTCTTCAGAAATTAGCTGGATCATCTCGAGATGCTGATGCTTCCACTCTTCGCACAGCATCTTTAGCCTTAGCCTTTTCTGCAGCTAAATATTGTTGCTCTGTTTGGTTTAATAGTGCACATACACAAAAAATCGATGAAGAATTTAATACATCCATGAGAATAATTACTGGCACCGGTTCATTGGTTACCAGTTTTTTCTAACACTGTGCCTCCCCATATTCGCAGAATAGAATTCCAAGATTGAAGTCACGTAAACCATTCTGGTATAATACGTTCTTCAATATGAACATTAGCTATAAATAATAATGAAAGATTGAGTGAAACTCTTATGAAATGTTCAATAAAAATCTCATTTTTGATCCTTCGGGAAAAAATCCGGGTTTTGATCTTTCAAGATAAAATTGGACACTACTTAATCATTTGAAAATATCCTATGATAGTATCAGTAGCACTCTGCAGGAAAGAATTCCCTCAAATATATTTCAGCTTAATTTTGTATGCACAATAATAATTATACGGGGAGCCAGGGTTTTTTTTACTAGAATTTTTTCCCTAGGCTTTCTGTCAAACACTGACCCCGTCACCAACCCCAGCTAACATTTTATACTCGCAAGAACTTTCACTTTTTGAAATCTTCGATATGTCAGTTCAGTGTTCATCTTTTGATATTCACCGCCAATGTACACCGTACAAATATAGGGCACTTTCACCAAATAATGATACAATAGAATAGAATAAAATCATTGATAAATGGTCATAAACATAAATGAATTCTCGGAAGCAATACAAAGTGAGGTGATATATGTAAATTGTATTGAATGAAAACTTAATTTTTATTCCTTATTTGCGACAAAGAACGAGAAATATTTGATGAAATTTAGAATTACTTCCTTACAAATCATTTTTATATGATTTGGTCCCTCTTGTTATCAGTGAAAATACTCTTCTAGATAATAATCATATGATGTGATGGTAAATGAAACAATAGTAATAATCTATTTATTAACAAAAGCTACACCCGGTTAATGGGAAAAATTAATCAAATGGAATTGAAAGTCATACCCACAGAACGTATTCCGGAACTAGAAAACAAAAAAATCATCCACTTACAAGTGTCACGATCAATGGATATTATGAAAATAATATATCTTTCAAAAACCATAAAATAGCATATAAACCCCAATACCAATCTTACAACAGTTGTTACAAAAAAAAACACATAGTTATCACGATATTCCAAATTGCACATCAAAATCACTGATAGCTCGTAGATATAAACATTGTGGAAATCACTTGTGAAATGGAATTTTTTTCATCGTTATTGCAAATCGTTATGAAAAATGCTAACATACGTCAACTCTCGAATTCAGGTAAACGCTATTTAAATATGAATTCAAATGAAGAGGATGATTTGCGCAATTCTGCCAAACGCAGTGTACATTTTTTGACTGCTACATCCTGTAATTTTATATATTTTCGAAATCTCATTTCATAATGATTTCAACAAACTATATGATAAAGTCTATTGTGAATCATACATGCCTAATTCATAATAACCTTGACCAGTCTATTTCTGCCCCCACTGCGCCTGCCCGAATCACCGTTTTAATATCGACGCTCATGGACAGAATCACCAACCTACGCATATTGATAACGTCGACTATGTCAGCGGATATATTCGCTCCTGTAATGACGCATGACAATGTTCTATAGTCCGAATACAAACAAATTGGAACTTTTCATCTCCCTGTCGGCCATCTCTAGTAGGTACATCATCTTCGATTATAGCTTCATCAGAGTCCAGGCAAGCGGATACTGAAATCAGTTTTCCGATTTTATTCTTCACACTCTCAATAGCGGATCTTGGCCTATTTCAGGTGACACGGACATCACCCACACTGAGCCTTAAACAGCCAAAATCAACATCATCACAAAAAATAAACAAAGAAGATATAAATCTTCTTCGTTTATTTTCACAATAATTTTCACAATAAGGGCGTTTTCTAAACTCATTCTGAGGAACAATCAGAATGAATCTTGCAACTCAGGAAAGTATGTAAGAGCGGCAACACCGTATCAACAAAGAATACGGATGTAGAAACAAAAATATATGCAACCCGCTGAGAAATCTTGTGTTGATAAATGAAATCAAATATCGATGGGTTAGAGTGCAAACCGGCTGACTGCATTTTTATGAAAATTCGAATTTAGATGTCGCCTCATTAACGTTGCTTAAATTGTAAACCTTCTAACTCCAAAAATAGTAAAAGTACTGTTATACTATTACTTATTTTACAAACAAAGCCATCGTTATTCTAGTACCGATCTCAAAATCCGAATTTTCATAAAAATGGAGTTAGCCGGTTTTCACTTTATTGCAGGCCATACACGCTCCGGTCGACCGGTGTATCGTAGTTTTTCAAGCCTGCACGGGTTGCCGGAGCAAATTCGAGATTCGACTCGGTCTAATGGCACCGTACGGTCGCTGCTATCGAACACACGGCCTGTCCGGTTTACCGGAACATCCCCCCACACACGAGGCAGACCTGCGCAGGTATTCCTGTACAGTTTTCCTTTTCGGTCTACCGTAGCGTGAATGCCTTGCATAAGCCATCAATATCTTAAGTGAAGATCTGTTGTTACTGTTACTCTTCATCTTGAAAATTGTCAAAATGAAATCAAAATCTCTGAAATTAAATATCTAAACTACATGAAATCAAACGAATTGAGGAGTCATTCATATGAAGAGTACAGGGGAAAAACAAGGAATGTCAGTAAAAATTGGAAATTGAGATTATTATGCCATCTTGTGGCTCTTGTGTGTATCATTTTTCCTTCAAAATATCTCATTCAAAAACATTCGTTGGCAGCCGCTATAAGCCTTTCATTGGTTACTTATGGCTGGCAAGAATCATGAGAGTCCACACGCAAATAAGCAAGAACCGTCGATCTCACCGACACCGACAAGTCGCAACATATCATAACAGAGGCTGTAAAGAGTGGCTAACTTGCATTAAGTTGGCCAGTTCCTATTATATTTTGTGTTCGATCCGTCAATTGTCAATTGAAACGGTTTTGGGCTGTTATTGGCAATAGAATTATTCGAACAATGTCTGTGAGTAGTGATGAAAATACAATAGTGAAATCGCCCGAGCGAAAAGATATGTGTGAAGGACGCATGAGAGATGTTATAAAAAAATTGAAATTACAGAGTCATGAAACTGGTGAGAGCTGTAACTGCACGCGTTTGAAATGCTTCGAAAATATCATTTATGCTGAAAGAAGTAAGTTACTTCATAATTTAAATTATCTGAAGTCAGTATCAGAACAAAATACTTACTTGGCTTCAATAATATCTGTTAAAAATGTAAAACAACGTAGGTCACGAAAAGAAGGTGCCGAACTGAATGGACATGACTCTTCGTATTCTTATATTGTCAGAGTTGTAAGAGAGAAAGGTTGTTTCGAAATTCCCATCTGCTTTAAAGCTTTTTGCTCTATTTTGGGAATAACTAAAGCAAAGGTACAGTATCTTTAAACTAGTTTGAAGTTTTCTGGTACAGCACCAAATGACAAAAGAGGAAAGCATGAGAATCGTGAGAGTGAAAACTGAGGTCATAAGTGATATAAAAGAACATCTCAAATCATTTAAAGGGCGATCTAGCCATTAGAGCAATAAGAAATCTTCAAAAAATATCAAAAGAGTTTGATATAACAAAAGTGTGTGAACTATGTTTACAGAGATATCCTCATTCTAAGCTGTCATATGAAAAAATCAAAGATCAGAATTCAAGAAATATAATATTTCTTTCGGATATCCAAGGTCTGATACTTGTAGCACTTGCGATAAAATAAATGCTGAGCTGACCTCTCTATCAAAAAAGGAAAAATCACACGAAAATGAGCAGCTAATGAGGAAATTGACAACAGAAAAAAAGGTGCATCTTGCTAAAGCTGGAGTTTTCTATGAAAGAAAAAAGAAGAATAAACAGAAAGCTAAAGCTGATACAGAACTCGAGGCTATTGTAGTTGACTACCAGAAAAATATTTCGCTGCCAAATATCGCAACCAATGATTTTTACTATAGAAGGAAATTATCCATGTATTCTTTTAACATTCACGTTCTATCAACGGGTCAGTCCTACTTTTATTGTTATCCAGAGACATCGGCAAAAAAAGATTTTAAAATGAAGTTATTTCTTTCCTTCACCATTTCGTGATTAATTACCTTGATAAAAGGGTAAACTATCTCTGCATTTTTTGTGATTAAGCTGGTGGCCAGAATAAAAAATATAATATGATTAAATGGATATATTTTATGACCAACTCCTGCAAATTATTGAAACGTGTGGACTTCACATTCCCTATTCGGGGACATTCTTATGTGGAATGTGATAAGAATTTTGGTATCATAAAACTCAAAACAAAAATGGAGATGCCTTGTGATTTTTATAATCTTATTGCAAATGCTTGAGTGAAACCAAAACCATTTCAGATCATCAATGTTGAAGATGATTCACGAATGGTCCGAGACTGGTCCCAATTCCTTCAAAATCCAACATTTAAGAGGAATTGCCCTTTTAAAATCCCGGACTGCTTGTCCGGAAAAATATATATTTACCACCGAAGTACTTACAATAGATTGTATTCGAAGGAAATCATTTCGACTAGGAAAAATTTTCATACTCCTTTATTACAATGAGTTTTATCTACCGGATGCTGCATTTGAAGGTAAATCATAAATTCAATGTTTCATATTGGCATAATATTGATTTCTCCCCTTGTGTAAATGTTCGTTTTTTCAGGACCATTGAAATTATCTAAGGAAAAGTCCAAGGATTTGCAAATCCTGAAGGCTTTTTGCTCATCAGTGGAAGCCCAACATTTTTATACAAATCTACCACATATGCAGTAAGGGGCAAGAGAAGACGCAATTATATTAACGAATATATTAAGTTTACTGTTCAGGAAAAAAAATATATAAACATTAAGAAAATGCATTAACAATGAATGTCACTGACATTCGTTGTTGATGCATAGAATGAATAGACTTTTGGGATTTTTTGTCTTAGTTTTTCGTAATATTTGTTCTGTTTAATTAAGTAGCCTCCACAATAGTGAGAAATATAAGATAATCTTAAGTTTTACGAAGGAAATGGATAATTACTTCCAAAAAATAAAAATTTACACCCACTGAAAAGTTCTTTTGTGATTTATGCAAATGTGTACCCGACTGACACTCCTCATTTTTCCCCTGTAGTTTTTATATAACCAGTAGTTTGGGGCTCTCTCTTATCTGTTTTTATCTTGAATTGAATAGCTTATATTCGTCTAATCCAAAGTGAAATGCAAATGAAACAATATTCGATAATGAGAATATAAAATATATAAAACATGCATAGGGATAAGGATCTTCAAATTAATTTTCTCAGTGAAGGAATCCTCATTTCTGACGAAGATAAAATTCGTCGAGTAGATGCCATGATACCATGATAGATATGGACGAACAGACGTTGAGATCGCCATTTTGGTATGCAAGGCAAACAATCTCGAATAATAAACAGGTGGTACGTACACGGACTTCTATCTTTCCGAAGTCCGCAAAAAAACATCGTTTCAATGAACTGTCCAAAACTTATTCTAGTGTCGATTGCCAACCATCATCGGACCATCACAAAGAACAAATTAATTGTCACATCAGCGATCGTAAGAAAGCAAGTCATGCATCGGAGAAATAAAGTTGAGGCGGGTAAACCGGGCTCGTATTTTCTTGCCATGTTTGTCGCATTATTTTTAATTTCCAACCTTCTATTTCAACTGGCTACGATTTACAATTACCAGTTTAATTAAGAAAATATCCAACATTACTCTGTTTCTTTTGTTAATCTATAAAAATGCCAAGGGTTTGACTAGTATACGTGACCTTTGGATTGGATGGAAGTAATTATTTATTTGGGTACTTGCATGTTAGTACTGATTGATTTGTGGGTTTGGTTCCCATTATACAAATGTTAATAATATACAGTGCCGAGTAAACTTATAATTTTTTTTATTTAATATATGAAATTTTTCATTTTATATCCAAATCACTGAATATGAGTTATTTCGTCAAATGACTTCAATTCGTATATAATTCCTGCTATGAATTATTGATATCAGCCTCCTATTTTTGTTGCAGCAAGTAATTTAACCATTTGCCTGATAGATTGAAGGTTTTGGAGAACAGAAGTTTCAAGAAAGATATCAAGACCTTGCTTCTTGATGACTGCTACTACAGCTGTCGTGAATGTTTTGAAGCTTTTATACATAAGATTAGAATTATTTCTCTATTTTATGCTTCTTCTCACTATTTGGTGTTTCTCTTGAATAATATTGTGATTTATTTGACGTTTTCTATAAAGATATATTCTGTCCAAAGGATAAATAAAATTATCATTCATATTAGTATTGGAAATTATTCTTAATCACGTTGAATGATTTTTTTGGAGGACATTCTTTTGTTTACAAATTTTCAGTGTTGCCAGATGTATGCAAATTTGGCAACAGCTTGTTAAACCTAGCATTGATCATAAAAAACTTGAATTAATTCACTTCAATTTCCTATATCTATCTATAATGGTTTTTGAGTTTTAAATTTGAATTTAATTTGAATTATTTTTAGAAATTTTAAGTAGAATCTCAGAGGAACAAAAATGACTACTTCGCACAATATTCGAAATTTCGGTTGAACATTTGGTATGACTTAAGATGATAGTTTGATATGCACTACTATTTTCGAACCTTAGTCAGTTGTATAGAGTGTAAAAATCACCAAATGTCAACTCAAAATATAATAAAAGACTTAAAATCAGACACCTAGAATGTTTTATCATTTTCTGAATGAGGACAACCCACTATACATTTCACTTTACCTATCTTGTTATCTCCGCTTTTTTGAATTTCATTTCTTTCTATCGATATTTTCTCTGTACTCACTATGCCGTCTATAGATGTACATATCCTTTACTCAACACGATCCTTAAGAACCCATAATTTGAGTTTACACGACGAACAATAAGCATTCGAAGTGTTCTGCGGGAGGTTTTATTTGCATAATCTAATATTGAATAAACACACATAAATAAGAATTCAATCAAGATAGCTTCAGAGAAATGTATACAAAAATTGAAGAAAGGATTTTTCTCAATACGAAAATACCATCTGGGTGTCTCATTTATAAAAAAATTAGAGATTTTCACAATTTTTTCAGTTGATAAAGGTTAATTTTTTCGACCACTCTGTATGACTGACAACTAAGGTTCGGAAAACGGTTGAGCGGATCAAACTATTATCTAAATTCATTGCAAATTTTGAACTGAAATCTCGAATATTGAGCAAATTATAGCTATTTTCGTGACTTTAATTAACTTGATTTGAAATTAAAGAAAAATTTATTGAATCGAAAACTGTTGGAGATAGATAGATATAGCAAAGTAAAATAAATTGATTTAATTTTATATGGAGAATCATGAAAATAGTGGAAATACGTACGTGGTGTCTCATTTAAAATAACAAAGCTTTTGCCAATTTTCCACTCATCTGGCAGCACTAGAAATTTTGAAGCATTTCGCAAATATAACTATACAGGGTCTTTCACGAGGAACCTCACCCATATTTATACGGGAAACTACTGAACGTATTTTCATGAAATTCAGCACTTATAAGTATTTCTCGATGCTGATGAAATCTAAAATATTTATATCTCCGGTTTTTCCGGAAATGACGTCAACTTCCGTTTTTCAAAGTAGAACACCATTTTTTTATTGCAGAAATAGATTCCTTAGCAAATTTCAAGTTAATTTGATGTAACATTTTTCAGTTTTGGTGTGAAAATTCTTTCTGAGCGGGAAAATTCGAAAAAAAAATCGAAAATGAAGCTCCGCTGAAACAAGAATAACTTTTTTTGGTTTTTGGATGGAAAATTTTCATTTTTGGAATTTTTCAAGATGTAAGATTGATGTATCCACTTTAAAAATCGAAATCGCGATTCATGATACAGGGGGTGAAAAAATCGCTTTCAAAGTTGACAAAATCGTGAAAAATCAATTTTTTCAAATTAGAACCCCATTTTTGGCGCTCTTGTTCACCCGAACAGAGTGCCTATCATTTTGCCCGAATGTCTGTAATTTTGGAATATCGAGCCGAAAATGGTCTCAATCGATTGGGTTCGACTCCCTGATGAAGAATTCGTGGCGAAAGTTGAGTCTGTCCGGCCGGCCGTCCGGCCGGCCGGCTGGCCGTATCCTCTCTAGCATCCAAAAGAATTCAGCTAGAGTTTTCATATTTTCAGAATAGGTTAATTGTCCAAATATCTCGGTCAAGTTCGTTATTGGGCCAAATCCGTCGGATGGTTCAGTAGTTATGAGCATCTGAAATTTTGTTTCCTCAATAACTACTAGAATATCCATCCGATCAAGTTGATACTTGGAATGTTATTGAGGGAGGCTGAAGCAAAACGGCTTGCAAAATTTCGCAGAAATTGTCACGCTAGAAAATTTTTAAAAAATTCCCAAAAAAAAAATTTTCAATACTCAATATCTCCTAAGACTTCATTAAGATTTAAATAAAAATCCGTATATATATTGAGGTTACCGATATCTTACTCCTTCTCAAATTTCATTGTCGTAGCTTTCCCCCTTCTGAAGATATGATCATTTTTTTCATTTACTCAAGAGAAAAATAGAAATGTCATGAAGTCCGAGCTTTGTCATTGAAAGATTTGCCATCACAGATAGATATTCGTTTGACAACTTGCGGACCTAGATATCAGTGTCAGTTGGCGTAATATCAATCAAAATTTTCATAGAATTCATAGAGGTAGAATTCGATGTCGATGACGTTGTCAAAATTCAGAAAAGCACAGACGTAATATTAATCAAAAATTTTTTTATCATAGAGAAAGAATTTGATGGCGTTGTCAAAACTCAGAAAAGCAATGACGTATGTTTTTAGGAGAAGCATAGAACAAAATTTGGTGAAAATTATGAGTAGTTATTTTCAAATTGAGATAAAGGTTTGTTTATTCATTAGGCTTTCATATTTACATCACATTGTCCCATAGTACGGAAAAAGACTAATGTTCACCCGATCAGAGAGCTGATAGATTTGTTAAGGTTTGAATATTTACTCGCAAGTAGGTCAACAAGAGCGCCAAAGCAATTTGACCTCACGTCAGTGCTTACTAAATTTTTTATGGCAGATATTGAATCTACGTTAAAAAATAATGTGAGTGTATGCATAACATCCTTGCCCTAAAGTGGATATTTTCTGAGTTATTCACAAAAAAACTGTTTTTCGTCTTGAATTTTCAGCTATTTCTTTTCCCTTCACACCAAAAAGATGAAATTTTCAGGAATCTCCATAATAATTCATTAGGCCGCCCACCTTGGACACTCGATATAGGTCGGTCAATGAATCCAAATGGCGGCACTAACAAAATCTCCAAATGATTCTTCGAGAGTCTATTTCTTGAACTTCTTGAACTAAAGGTATTCATTTTCATTACAAATTGAAAATAACCTGAATAATTAGATATTGTTGGTCTCTTGCGAGAAATATTCCGATGAAAAAAACCACGTCTTGAATAATATTCTATATCGTCATGTTGAGTTAATTCTATTTGAATTCATATTTCATCCAATAAAGATTTCGGGAAAAATTTAACTGATCCAGTTAATATCAGAAGAGTGAAAAAAATATTTATAAAGCACTGACATGAGGTCAGATGGCTTTGGCGCTCTTGTTGAGCTAGTTGAAAGTATATATTCAAAGTATAACAAATTTATAAGCACTCTGTTCAGGTGAACGGGAGTCACAATGTGATACAAATATAAACGTATACCTATATTTCAAATCAAAAATAAGTTTTCATAGTTCTCCTTAAGTTTTGTTCGAAGCTTGAACTCCCTTCTGCTAAAAACTTACGTCAGTGGCTATGAGATCAGAAGTGATTTTCAAAAATGCTGCTTTCTTGATTTTTCTTCTCGTAGATGTCTCTTCATTGAATATAAAAGACGAACGCTCCATTTTATATGATGAATTTCATTCAAAGCTTGTTGCTTTAAAAACCAACAAGAAAAAAACTATATTTCTTATAATTTCATGTACTTTTGCCATCACATCAGCTAAAAATATTGTATTCTTCTGTTCTTTCATGCCTTAATGACGAATTATAAATAGCCATTTGGGCAAAACGACAGCGCACTGTTCCACTAGGTAAAAGTGCACAAAGAGCAAGCAATGCTTTCAAATGGCTGGTATATGCGATTTTTACGTTTTGAAATAATGTCGACACATCCCATTTGATTATCAAATGCTGAATCGAAGTTCGTTATAAATTAGAGATCCACACAAAGAAACTCATTATTTTTCTAAAAAATTTTTGGATAAAGTGATAAATGAAACAATTTTCCATTGCAAGTCAACAGGTTGTTGAGTTAACCCTGCACATAAACGTTTTCACTGAGGTATATATGCAAATACCGTCAATATCTCTGTGCTGTTCATGCTGCTACCAGTACCTTGTTTTGCCTCTTCATCTAACAAGGTCCTCCGTGCGCTTTCCTGCTTCTCTCTACCTCTATTATGTTCAATATATTCCGCTCTGGGAGCAGTTTGTCTAGCTTAACTAACTCCTTTTAATGAATAAACATATGAGCAACATCAGCTTGGGCTGTATATTAGAAATTCTAAACTCAAGCCACAAGCTTAGCGACCTGGGAAATGACTGTTTTGTATCAAATTCCGTACTTTGCCTTCGAGATTAAATCAGGAAATGATTTTCAGGACGACTGTGAAACGATTTCAACGAACACTAGATTTAATCAGGGTGTTTTGTGCGGGTGGATCAGTATTTATAAGTGCAAAGCGTCTTTGAGAATTATCCGATAGGCACAGAAAAATTTTTTCCCGGGAAAGTGAACAGATGTACGAATTTCAATATTCTGGAATTGAATATTTAGAACTGAATATTTTTCAATAACTGAATGATTCTCCTTATACAATTATCCACGAAAGATTCAATGAATTTTCTGAAAGTTACCCATCTTCAAAAAATATTAAATATATTATTTATCTAGAAATAACTACAAATGTCAAAACACGAAAAGTTTATTTGATATCTACATTCACATTTTTTATGTGTTCATCGTGGAACGATCATGAAGGCATCGAAGACATTCGCATTGAAAGTGTTTCCACTTTTTCAGTTATTTTCTCATAATTATTTTTTTTTGCGCTCTTGTTCACCAGAACAGAGTGCCTATGGTCTCAATCGATTGGGTTCGAAAACCTAATGAAGAATCCGTGGCAAAAGTTGAGTCCGTCCGGCCGGCCGTATCCTCTTAGCATCCAAAAGAGATGAGCTAGAGTTTTCATATTTTCAGAAAAGGTTAATTGTCCAAATATCTCGGTCAAGTTCATTATTGGGCAAAATCCGTCGGATGGTTCAGTAGTTAGCAGCATCTGAAATTTTGTTTCCTCAATAACTACTAGAATATCTATCCGATCAACTTGATACTTGAAATATTGTTGAGGGAGGCTGAAACAAAACGGCTCGCAAAATTTCGCAGAAATCGTCAAGCTAGAAAATTTTTAAAAAATTCCCAAAAAAAATTCTTTTGATACTCACTATCTCATAAGATATTTTTCGGATTTCAATAAAAAATCGTTAATATATTGAGGTGATCGATATCTTACTTATCCTCAAATTTCATTGTCGTAGCTCTTTTCCATCTAAAGATATGATCATTTTTTTCATTTACTCAAGAGAAAAGAGAAATGACATAGGTCCCGATGATTTTCTTTGAACGATGGCCATTACAGATCGATATTCGATTGACAAATGCCGGGCTCATTAATCAGTGTCAGTTGGCGTAATATTAATCAAAATTTTTCATAACAGGAAATCATAGAAATAGAATTCAATCTTGGTGGCTGAAATAATATACGTTGTCAAAATTCAGAAAAGCACTTACGTAAGTTTTAAGGGGAAAGGATTTATAGCTTCGAACAAAACTTGGGAAAAATTCATTTACGGTGGAATAATGTATGTTGTCATTATTTAGAAAACCACAGGAGGTCAGGAGCTTTTGCGAATCTTTTAGGATCGATATAAAACACTCCAAAAATTCTAGATGGTCTTCGATGAAGTGAATATACGTCTTTTTGGTTTCTTGGTTTTTGAGAAAAGGCAATTCGAATCTCGCACAAAACTAAAGGAAATCTTTTAGTGGTAATTTTCAAATTGAGATATAGATTTCTTCATTAATCGTGGTGGTTGTATCAGTGTTACAAAGGTCCAGAGTACGGGAAAAGACCTTATAACAAGCCCGCAAAAGCTCCTAACTTGACGTCTAAGTGCTTTAGAATTTTTTTTCTATTTGAAAATCTTTCAAATTCGGTTATAAATCTGAAACATATCTACAAAGATTATCATCTTATTCATGTCATTGAGAATTCATCACGTTCTGAACAATATTATTTTTCAAAAAACGTCTTTGAATCGTTTCACTACCTGATCTTCGAATTCATTTCATAGTTGCAAATTTAGAGGAGCATTCCATCTTGGAATATAATACAAAAAAAGACTGAAATATTTCCTCACAAAGACCGAATATTCATTCCAAAATATTCTAGAACCTCTTTTGTTCCATCCCGTACTCTTTTTATCCGTCTTTTTTATGGGCCAAATATTATTATAGAACGGTTTTAATGGATTTCGGTTTTTCTGACCAGTCCCCATCATCCGATATCGAAGATTCGGTAATGCCGTGTTGGCTTGACAGCTGTCGGTGATGGCTTCGTCGCGCTTTCAGATGGCGACACACAAATCTCCACGTCTCATTGTTTCCCCAGTTTTAAAACAAAACCGTTTTTGACATATTTACGAGGCGCGCCTGAGTTAAGTCTTTCTTTGGCAACCGAGCAGGTTATGAGGGGACATGGTATCAATCTTGGATCTCCCTGAGACGGGGTTCTGACAAACCGTGTCTGTGAAGACAAAACCTATTAATTAATAGGATTTCAGGGTTAGTGTTAGTCTTAAAATAGAGTTGGTGAAGTGAAAACTATGGGGTGGGCGCCGAGAGCGATTTACGATTGTTTTGACGACTGCCGACTTCCCTATTTTTCGCTGCAAGGGATTTTTTCAATTCATTATTATTTTCGAAGAATAAATGGGTTATTTTCTTGATTGTCTTTGTATGAAAAGTTCAAATTCACATTATGAGAACAATTTTGGGCGCTCTATTTTACTGGAAAAGCCAAATATTTTCATGTGTCTGTGATTTTCGAATATGGATGGTTCCTTACGATAGTATTCGATTCCTGATGAAGAATCCTTGGTCACAATTGAATATTTCCGGCGTTTTCAGCAGTACACCCTACATACGGTAATATTTTAAGCAGATGAGATCAATAAAATGTTGATATGATACTTATGTGAGCTCAGGAGCTCTTGCCTGGTTGTACTATTTCCAGAATTTGGAAAAAAAGTTTCGATACAAAGACACCTGAGACAATGTGCAAAAACAATCAACATATGAGTTGAATGAAAAATTAGCAAATTTTAAGTATCTTTTTCCAATTCTGAATAATTTAATGAATCTCTTGAAATTTAATGCGTTGTGAATTAAATGAATTTTTTTCTGTGACGGAAAAAAATTGACATTTCATCTCTGTTGACAAGTAACAAAATATAACTTTCCACGAAATTACTTTTTTCCTGGATATATACAGGGTGGCCATCTGATAACGAAACAGACGAGATTACAGACGAAATAAGTTCTTTCTATAGAAATGCTCGGACAGGTCGATTTCTGTTTTGAAGGGGACAACTTAAGATGTAGGTTACGGACGCATAGCATTTCAACCCTTGCTGCTACAACCTCCACCCCCAATTTTTGAATAGGGAAGATGGGGTGAGTGATACCTCAATTCATAGGTATTTTTATACTGATTTCAGCACAGTAATTGTTTTTACATTTTATGCATTAGTTCTTGAAATATTCATGCGTTAGTTAATTTATCACTTTAATTAATTTTAGGCGAATAATTGACATTTCGTGCTCCCAAAACACCAAAATTTCCATACTTGTATTTGAAATTGCAAAACATCTACCACTGGGCAAATGAAGTCATACCGTACGTGTTAATGCTACTAGGGTCAGATGTTCGACTAGCTATTTTATTCACTGAAATCATTCTAACATCGGTAACAAAACGATTTGAAGTATTGATATAAGAAATAAGACTTTTCGAAGTAAAGTAAATAATTTATCAAAAACTCACATCGATTAATTAAATATTCAAATTGTTCACCATTAGCTACCATATAATGAAATAAGTTTTGTTCGAAACGATGGCGCACATTTTGCATCATTTCTGGAGTGATTTGACGACATTCGTTCACTATACGTCTTTTTGAATCTTCTATGGAATCGGGCTGTGTAGAGTAAATTTTACTCTCCAAGTGACCCCAAAGAAAGAAATCTGGTGGTGACAGATCGATCAAGTGTTACCGCATGTTATTGGAAATACTGCAAATTATATCGAAGATAATTTAGATTGAGTTTCAGCAAGATTGTGCTCCTTCGCAATACGTTTTGTTTGTTCGACATCTCGATTAAAGATTTCTATGTCAGTTGGATTGGAGGAAGGAAGCCACAGTCATGGTTGTTTTGAAACTCAAAATGCCGATTTTTCACAAAAAACCACTACAAGTGCCATGAAAACACCACTTCATTTTCAAATACTCAGTTAAGAATATTTCGAGAACTAATGCATAAAATGAAAAAACAATTACTGTGCTCAAATCAGTATAAAAATACCTTTCAAATGAGGTGTCAGTCACCTCATCTTCCCTAATCAAAATTTGGGGGTGAGGGTTGTAGTAGCAAGAGTTGAAGCGCTATGCGTCCGTAACCTAGATCTTAAGTTGTCCACCTCGAAACAAAAATCGATCTGTCCGAACATTTCTATCGAAAAAATTTATTTCGTCTGTAATATCGTATATTTCGTTTTCAAATGGCCACCCTGTATATACATATAAACAATGGAAGATATTTGATATCAGAATATTTTATTGAATACAAGTTACATTTCCTTTATATCAAAAGTACAATTATTAAATGTGCATTGTGTGAATGACATGTTCCTTGAACTATTCGGTACAACAGACAAATTTTCTTGTGTTGAAATAATATTCTTTGACATGGACACAACTCTTGTTGATGTACCTAAATCGGGTATTCTTTCAGAACTTCCACACGTTCTGAACACTTTATTAGCAATTTGCGTTCTGTGTGCCATCGATTCATCAACATACCCTTTAGCGACCGTTTATGACTTCCAACCGCCAGTTTTCTTTAGTGTCATCAAGTCTCCCCCAGATTCAACTAAAAGTGTAGCAGGCGATCTTCGAAATGAATGACCCGTATATGAGTTAAAACTTTCAAGTTGAAGAAAATTAGCTACTGTTTCAGGTACCTTATAAAACTGATTTTTACCCATAATCTTATTGATACATTTTCCATTGCGATACGCATAAAACAGGCGGCGATCTTTTGCTGCTGCTGGTCGAAGGGCTATTCGTAATATTTTATATATTCTTCAGTAATTACAAATCTCCTGTTTACATCATTCTTTGTTTGCTTCAGTTTCACAATTCATACCTTTCGCGAATTTTCAATATCATCTAATGTTACCTGACTGATATCGCAAATTCGACAAGCTCTTGTAATCTCAAATACAACAACAACCTTGGCCATTAAATTAACTTCATCAGTTGCATTATTTAAAACATCACTAATTTGTGTACTCGTGAAAATCGCAGCATTTTTAGGCGTGCAAACTTTCCCATTTTGTTTCAGAAATGTAATTAGTTTGATATTTTTGAAATGTCTACATTATTATTGGATCGTAACATACGGTGGAGTCTGAGAAATCTCAGAATCAAGTTTTCAACTTTATAGTATTCAAAATAACTACTAAACAGTTACTGAGTTCGCAATTTTTGAATCGAAACACAAAATTAAATGGACATATATTTGATTACACTGAATTTTTCCTTAGCAACGCAGGTCTGATAGCTCACTAGTTTGAAAATTCAAATTTCATATCGATAACATTCTGATTTTAATATATTGTAATAATATGTTTTTGGCGCTCTTGTTCACCCAAACAGTGCCTATCATTTTGCCTAAATGTCTGTAATTTTGGAATATCGAGCCGAAAATGGTTATGAACATCTGAAATTTTGTTTCCTCAATAACTACTAGAATATCCATCCGATCAAGTTGATACTTGAAATATTGTTGAGAGGGGCTGAAACAAAACGGCTCGCAAAATTTCGCAGAAATCGTCAAGCTAGAAAATTTTTTGAAAATTCCAAGAAAAAATTTTTTCAATACTCACTATCTCGTAAGATATTTTTCGGATTTCAATGAAAATTCGTGAATATATTGAGGTGATCGATATCCTACTCATCCTCAAATTTCATCGTCGTAGCTCTTTTCCATCTAAAGATATGATCATTTTTTTCATTTACTCAAGAGAAAAGAGAAATGACATGAAGTCTCGGTGATTTTCTCTGAACGATGGCCGTCACAGATCGATATTCGATTGACAAATGCCGGGCTCATTAATCAGTGTCAGTTGGCGAAATATTAATCAAAATTTTTCATAACGGGAAATCATAGTGATAGAATTCAATCTCGGTGGCTGAAATAATATACGTTGTCAAAATTCAGAAAAGCACTCACGTAAGTTTTTTGTGGAAGGAAATTATAGCTTCGAACAAAACATGGGCAAAATTATGAGTAGTTATTTTTAATTTGAGATATAGGTTTGTTCATTCATTAGGCATTCATATTTGCATCACACTGTCCCATAGACTGAGAAAAGACTATTGATCACCTGATTTGTTATGGTTTGAATATTTTCTCGCAAGTAGCGCCAAAGCAATCTGACCTCACGTCAGTGCTTTCTAATTTTTTTTCACTATTAAATCGTCGTTTTACCTGTCACAGTAAAAAATAGCGTATTATACACGGTCAAAATATCAGATTTCAGCTCTCAGCTTTTTGTCTCCCGACGCGAAGCGTCGAGCTGAAATCTAATACTTTTTTCCCTTGTATAATAAATAACTTTTATTTCCTCTCATTATTTTTGCTCACTTGTTTCATGTTCATTCTATTAAACTAGCTTGATCACATTTTTGAAAAATATTTCGGATACCAAACCGAAAATATACTCAATATATTGGATTCGACTTCCTAATGAAGGACCCTTGGTAGCACTTGAGTATGCCGACCCACCGTATACTGTCTATCTACGGAAAAAACTGGAGTTTTCATATTTCCAGGATAGGTTGATTATCCAACTATTTTAGACAAGTTCTTTTTTGGATCAGTTGGGATTATTGAAGTTAAGTTTCTTCAATAACTCTTAGATAATCGACCCGATTGATATAAAAAATAAAATCATTCGAATAACGTTGAGAGAAAATGCCAAATTCTGTGAAAATTATCAAATTTCATTTAGGTGGAGTGAACCCAGAGGATGATATACAGGGTGACTCTTTGACCATGGTTGATTTCAACACTAAGATTCTTGACGTCAAAAGAAACATTTTTTTCTATAACATTTTTCCAAATTTGGCCCCGTTCAAAAGATATAGGGTGTTGAAATTTCATGAAAAAATTTCATTTTCACCTGTAATATTCAATCGACAATATCAATTGAAATGATCTCTTGTAGAAGGTTTGCGATAACATTCATGCATATTTTGGTATCAATAGATTTATTTAATTTCTTGTGGAACTACTTGTGTATGTAGTACAGTATGTACTTGTGTGTACTACTGTACAGATTGGTTAAATTGCATGAAAACAAATATCACTTGAACTGAAGGTTCATATCTTATATTTCATAGAATTATTTGTCTTTTATGCATATAAAATCATTCATTATTGTTTTTCCTAAATTGCCCCATTTTTGAGATATTTGAAGTTGAAAGGAATTAAATCGATATAATCATCTGATGAAACATGAGTGAGTGAATCATTTCTTGAAGGAAAACTAATGTCTTTGAACAATTCTGATTCAATAGTTGATGCTGTGGAAGGTAATTTTCAATCAAACTAAACTGGACTACAGAGGGGTATTTGCCCAATGTGAAAACTTCAAATGCTTATAACTTTTTAACGCAGCTGAATATGGAGAAAATGTATAAGGAAAAAGTGTTTCTTTTGATCTCAAGAGCCTATTCAAAATTAACGCAGTGGTCAAAGACTCACCCAGTATATGGGAATTTTTAATTTGATGAAGTCAAAGAAGTTCATTGAATGAAGTAGAAAAGGAATTTGACTAATCAATTGTTGTACGCTTCCCTCGACGCTTCCTCATTGTAAAATTGTAAAAATATAGAAAAGCACAAACCTGGGCTTAGGTGCCACTCTGGGATGAATTCTGATTAACTCTCTAAGGTTGAGATCGGAAATGATATTTCGAATCTGCACATAATTTTATGCTAGCCTCGGCCCTAAAACAATTAACGAGAGAAACTTTTAACAGGTATGAACATTGAGAACGTTTTGTTCACCCTAAAATATCTATTACCGGTTATAAAACGCAAGTCATCTCCATCGAAGCTTATATCCTGTGATTGATGCTTGATACGGCTCTGTTTGATTCCAATCACCGGAAAAAATCGTTATGCTTAAGGCCAATTATTCTATGAATGGAAGTTCTGGTTACGAGGTGAAACAGGTGGTTCATTCACTGTTTTTACATATATAATATAACTGGAATAAAATGAAGTAAGTGGAAATTCTATGGAACAATCATATTGCTTCAGTGACAAACTGTTATCAATTGAACCCAAAAAATATACTAGGAATTCGACTATTAATTTTTCCTGAAGGATATTTAACTGATTCGGTCTGTACTTCTTGGATATTGGAAATTAATTTCAATATCTTAGTTGAAACGGAGACCGTTATTACATCTCAACTGACATTATTTGTAAGAAAAATGGATTTGAATATGCAAACAAATTCGAGGAATTAAGGTATAATTTAAATAAATACTTCGACATAATTCATATGAATACCAATACAACGGTCCTAGAGCGACCCTCTTAAAAGCACTTGAATTTAACAGGTACCATAGCCGGAATATTTGGAATACTCTTTTGAAAGAACGTACCGCACCTCGTCAAACATCTTCCGACAATAGTTTATTGAAAGGCTAGCTGTAACAAGATATCGATGATTCGAGGGTTACACCTTTTATATTTCGGATTTAGAGAACAAAAACAAATATTGATAATCAAAAATCGCTTAATTGTTTTTCAAAATATTCCCCATTAAGATCTATGCACTTTTGCATGCTTTTGAACCAATTATCGAAGCACTTTTTCCACTTTGATTGAGGTCCAAAACATGCATTCTGAACGCATCAACCGCTTCTTCAGGTGTCGAAAAACGTTGGCCACTCATTAATTTTTTACATACGGGAAATAAAAGAAGTCATTTAGAGCCAAATCAGGACTATACGGCGGATGACTCATCATATTGATGTTTTGAGTGCTCAAAAATCCAGTTGTTTGAGCCGATGTGTGTAAGTTCGCATTGTCGTGGTGAAAGGTCTTCGGAGGTTGGTTTTCCTGATTACTTGGAAGTCAACTGGAAAACAAATGGTTGTGTACCATCCAGAATTGATTGTTCTGCGTTGTTCTAGCGGTACGATTCGACATGTCCAGTTTTGCCTAAAGAACAGGCGACAATTTGCTTGAAAGTGCTTCGTGCGCGAGCAACTTTTGTTGGGTTTGGCTCATCTTGAAAAGCTCTTACAGTCGACTGCTCTTTACTTTCAGCTCCTACGCGTAAATCCACGATTAATCACCTGTCACGTTGTCATAGACACGCTTCGAAGCACCGCGATCGTATTTTTGGAGCATTTCTTTCGACCAATCGATACGAGCCTTTTTTTTTGAGCAATTGACAAATTGTGTGGGATCCAATGCGAACAAATTCTTCTGACGGTCAAATGTTCAATCAATATTGAAAGTATGCTAATCAAACTAATTCCTAAGGTTGTCTCAATCTCACGATAGGTCACATGACGATCTTGCAATATCAGTTGGTGCACAGCATCAATTTTTTTCGCAACAAAACTGATTTTAGACGACCTTCACGAAATTCGTCTTAGAGTATACTACGACCTCAGTTGAATTCACCATACCATCGATAAACACTGGTCCTTGATTTAGTTTCATCGCAAAAAATTGAACTGGGTTTACCGATGCACTGTTGTTGAGCTAATCCACTTCAAAAGTTGTAAAAAATAATCGCACGAAAATGTTCACGATTTAATTCCATTTTTTGGGCGAGATGAAAATTTTAAGTTACTGTAAACAACAAAAATATAAGTGATATGAAATCGAAAAACAATTCAGATATAAGTACTTTTGTGATTTTGATTTGTAACTCTACATGTTTTGAGCTAATTCAGCTCATCTTCAGGAGTAAAAGTAAAAATCACACAAGTGAAGATAAAAATTTTCAGAATATCAGATGATCTACGATATTGTCGATATTTTTGTGTTTAAAGGCCACTGTTCCCACTTGTAAAGTGAAAGATTTTTATACATGAATTCGGATGATTTTCTGAATTGATGAAGCTGATTTTTATACTAGATGAGCTGAATTAAACATGTAGAGTTACAAATTAAAATCACAAAAGTACTTATATCTGAATAGTGTTTCGATTTCATATCATGGATCTCCCAGATATTAGGACATTCAATTCTAAACAACACAAATACAGGGTGCTCGGCACATGGACCGTCAAATTTTTTTTGGGCGTTGGTAGGGTCATTTGCTACCTTTTCAGTCTTGGAACCTGGGTCCTTAGTATTACGGAGCTATGATTTTTTTATTAGGTTTTTCTAAATTACCCAAAATGTATCCTTCGAAGCCCCATATCTTTTTTCGCGTGTGCTTTTACATGCAATTTTTTTTATTGTATTAAGTCTACATGAGTGTGTATTTAAAAAAAAACGTATTTATTGTTACAGATAATACCACGAAATAGACACGTGGCCCTTTTTGAAAAAAAAAAAATTATGAAAGTATGAAAACATCTCCACTCCTATTGAAATTAAACAAAAAGTTACAGCTATTACTAACTTAGTTTTATTTTGAAATGTTCTTTGGTTTATAACGTTGCTAACTATATGCTATTTACGTAAGTCAATAAAAAATATAATTCTGCAAATAAGGTTTTAGTCAGAAGAGTGAGGAAAGTCGCACCTAAATAAAATTACGGATTTCGACACAACACAGCGAGCAAGGAAATTTTACCTGCCCGTTTTAGACGCGTGTGAATTATTATTACCATTTCTGTCCTTAGGTTGGATTGGGTTAGTCGCCGCTGACTTGACTCTACCATCATTCGAGATTTAACTGTCTCTGCTGTTGGAAGTGTCTGTGCCGCGTTGTTCAGTTTTTTAAATTAAGTCGATAAAAGTAACAAAAACAAAAAAATACAAATTTAAAAAACTGAACAACGTAGCACAGACACTTCCGACAGCAGAGACAGTTAGATCTCGAATGACGGTAGGGTCAAGTCAGCGGCGACTAACCTAATCCAACCTTAGGATAAAAGTAGTAATAATAATTCACACGCGTCTAAAACGGGCAGGTAAAATTTCCTTGTTCGCTGTGTTGTGTCGAAATCCGTAATTATTTAGGTGCGACTTTCTTCACTCTTCTGACTAAAACCTTATTTGCAGTATTATTTTTTTTATTGACTTACATGAATAGCATATTGTTAGCAACGTTATAAACCAAAGAACATTTTGAAATAAAATTAAGTTTGTAATAGCTGTAACTTTTTTTTATATTTCAATAGGAGTGGAGAAGTTTTCATACTTTCATAATTTTTTTTTTAATAAAAGGCCCACGTGTTAATTTTGTGGTTTTATCTGTAACAATAAATACGTTTTTTTAAACACACACTCATGTAGACTTAATACAATAAAAAAAATGCATGTAAAAGCACACGCAAAAAAAGTTATGGGGCTTCGAAGGGTACATTTTGGGTAATTTAGAAAAACCTAATAAAAAAATCATACCTCCGTAACCGTAATACTAAGGACCCAGGTTCCAAAACTGAAAAGGGAGCAAATGACCCTACGAACGCCCAAAAAAAAATTGACGGTCCACGTGCTGAACACACTGTATAACCCCAAAAATGTCAAGCTTAACGATAGAGCGGTCAGTTGGCAGATTGCAACAATAGGGTTGTCCAACAACGAAATATAATAGGCAACCCTCGTATTGACATTCATTTAACCATGTTTTCTGCATATAAATCCGTTCTTCTTCACAAAATGTTGGTCAGTTTGAAATGTAATAACTTAAGATGACAAATTGTGGTGAAATAACTATCGTTTGAAAAATAAACATTTTCGAATATCGATTTTTTTTCCTGTAGAATACTTTGATAACCTCTATATTGAAATCTCTTTTTGTTGTATCATGATATAGTGAAAGTTATTTTGGATAAGAATTTGATGAAAACGTTAACTTCCTGCGTAAAAAAACTTTTCATAGTATCCCCCGGTCCTACAGAATATATAAATTAACCGTTAACATTTTTTTTTAATAGGTCATTCATAAAACAGGAATCAGGTTAAGAACGATTACGAATTGAACTCGATGACTAGCGGATGAAAGTGACAGATATGTGAAAATATAGAAAATTATATTATCCCTCCAATGGATTTGAACTCATAATTAGGATGAGAAATATAATGCGGTAGAAAATGATCCTTCAGTTATTTCACCTCAGATGTTGATTAAATTTTACGAATCATCAGGAGCTATTCACTTCACTCCAGTGCTTTCAATTATTTGATGGATCAGTAATATAAGAAATTGGAGCCTAATTGTGTGGGAATATTGTGTTTTGGCCAAATATAGAGGGTGAGTCTTTGACCACTGCGTAAATTTTAACCAGAGGTTCTTGAGATCAAAAGAAAAGTTATAAATAAGCATTTTAAGTTCTCACATTGAGCAAATACCCCTTTGTAGTCTAGTTAGATTGAATCCACTATGCAATCTGAATTGTTTAAAAACATTATTTTCCCTATAAGAAATGATTCATTCTCTCATATTTCATCAGATGATTATGTCGATTCAATTCCTTTCAACTTCAAATATCTCTGAAATAGTGCAATTTAGGAAAAAAGATGTTGAATGATTTTATCTGCAAAAAGACCAATGATTCTAGGAAGTAGAAGATAAGGACCTTTTGTTCAAGTGATATATGTTTTTCATGCAAACTAACCAATCCGTGCAGTAGTTGTGAGAAACCCACAAGAAAGGGAATAAATATATTTATGCCGAAATATGCATGACTGTTATACAATATGACAGGTGAAAATGCATTTTTTTTATGAAATTTCAAAACCCTATATCTTTTGAACGGGGCTAAATTTGGAAGAATGTTATAGGAAGAAAATTTTTTTTTGACGTCAATAATCTATGGTTAAAATTAACGCAGTGGTCAAATACTCACCCTGTATATGTGTCTGTTATAGCTTGATTTCAATTACTTGATTTCATAAACCTAAAAGTACTTTGTGCTAGATCAACTTTCTCAACCGAGCCATATCTCGAAAAATAAAATTAAATAGAATGTTTCACTCTCATCATAGCATAAAATATTGCAATGAAGTAGTCGGAGACATATTCTGTGAATTCCTCCAAATCTTCATTACTTAAATCTCATTGTTTTATTGAACAATTAATTCATTCTGAAAATATGAAAAGCCTAGCTTCTTCAAAAAGGTAGAGTATACTGCCTGCAGGTCATACTTCTCGGCTAGATCGATATTCAAAAATTACGGACTTTAGCTCATAAGGACACCATGCAGTACCACTCGGAACTAGAGAACAAACATTGGGTTCACCTTTGAAATTTCAAAGTTTGGCTTCATATCTTATTCAAGTTTCGTTGGGCCGAATCACAAAATATTCAAGGATCAGAATTACGTTTTCCCACCTAGATAAAATACTTATGTTTGAGTTCATAACATCCATTTACAATTGAAACCTCAAAATCTACCTCAGCTGATTTATACTGTCGTAAAAACGGCGTTTGGGAGACGAACGCCCTCAAACCATTAAAATCAATATGACGAGTGGACAGGTAAATAAACACCTTAAAAAACGACATTCGGAACGACAATCGACATTAACAACCGGTTTAAACAAAACTATGAAGATAATAAAATGGTAGTAAATTCTACCATAATCGGAATGAATGTTATCTATATTTGCTGAAAAATTTCAAAACACGGTTTCACATAAAATATCTGGGATTTGCTAGTTCCCAGTTAACAAGCAATAAATAACTATGTTCCAATGGAAATATCGCTGCAAACATACTCATTGATCGTAGATATTCTTGTTATACAGGGTGAGTCTTCATCCACTGCGTTAATTTTAACCATAGATTCTTGACGTTTTGTTCCTATAATATTTTTTCAAATTTGGCCTCCTGCTAAAATTTAGGGTTTTGAAATTTCATAAAAAAATTCAATTTTCACCTGTAATATTCAATCGACAATATCAATTGAAATGATCTCTTGTAGAAGGTTTTTGATAACAATCATGCATATTTTGGCATCAATAGATTCATTCAATTCTTGTGGGTTTCTCATTACCACTGTACAGATTGGTTAAATTGCATGCATATCTCTTGAACTGAAGGTCCGTATCTTGTACTTCCTAGAATCATTGGTTTTTTTTGCAGATAAAATCATTCATCAGTGACGGCTCGTCAGGGATGGCAGGGTCAGCCGGGCCGACCCAATCGCAACCGAAAAAGAGAAGGTGAAAATAAATATTTTTTTAATTGAAACTTATTTGAAAAATTAATAGCAATATTTAAATCTCGAGAAATTCCCTTAGTATCTTTTCCTCTGCCCTCTATATATCTCATATTTCCACTCAACACATCGAAGTACACATTATTTCGGTCAAACACCTCAAATAATTTTTATTCCAAGTTCCCGCATCTGTCCTTATACTTAACGCAGCTCAGCCAGCCGAGCCACAGCTTCAGTTTATAATTTCATCTAACACATATGTCGCTTGAAGTTCCTATTATGGAACTCTACAATACCTGGACTGTAACACTTGCGAGGTCGGCCGAGAACCCTTGGCCGTCTCTATGTGAAACGGCAGGCGGGTGAAATTGTTTATTATTATCGATGTTTATTGCAAATATCGAATTAAAAATTGTAATTTAATATCCGACATCTTCATATATTTATCCTAAATTTGAGATAGAAAGAGAAATCATTATGTATTTAAAATTTTGTCACGTATCCTGTAAATAATTGAAATTTTCACCCTCAAATCTCAAATGACTATTATCATAAGTACTTGAATATTATTTCAATTCCAGAAAAAAGTGTATTCGTACTGTATGGAATAAATTTTGTGATTTTCTGATCATAAAAAGTCATTCTTAGTAACTGTAAATAGCAAAACAGCAACCCACGACTTGTTCATTTTTCAAAGACTAGGTCGACCAAGATACCCTTGGGGAGTGGGTATAAGAGAATTGATTTGCGTGTGTTTACACTTTGATTATCAGAGTTCAGTTCACTAGGTCAGTAGTTTGGAGTAAGATGTTAGTGTGTAGGGCTTAGGGTTGTACGAGTTTTCGTTCGTTTTCGGTCACAAGTTGAATGTGAGTTATCCAGATCGCAAGTAGTATCAAATTGCGGTGATTTGATTAGTTTTTTAGTAGATAACAGGTTTTCCATTATTAGAATAATTCTAATTGACAGCGTTCACAACATGATGAATATGATTTTAATTTTACTAAGTTATAAGATGAATTGTGGACAGTTATACATTTCAGATATGATTGTCACTGTATTTGTAACATGTAAACTTGAAAAAGGCTCAATGTAAGCCGAAACATATGTAGTAAAGTATTAATCAAAAAAAGATGAAATCCTAATTGCAATCCAGTGCTCTAATCCCAAGAAAATTGCTTCTAAATTATATATATATACATGTATATATGCTTGGTCTGGCCGACCCACTCCTAGAGGGCACGAGCCGTCACTGTCATTCATCATCTTTTTTCCTAAATTGCACCATTTTGAGACATTTGATGTTGAAAGGTATCGAATCGATACAATCTTCTGATGAAACATGAGTGAGTGAATCATTTCTTAGAGGGAAAACATTGTTTTTAAAAAATTCAGATTCAATAGTGGATGCTGTGGAAGGTAATTTTCATTCAATCTAAACTGGACTACAGAGGGGTTATTGGCCCAATGTGAAAACTCAAAATGCTTATAACTGTTTGAGGCAGCTGAATATGGAAAAACGGTATGGGAAAAAAGTATTTCTTTTGATCTCAAGAACCTATGGTTGAAATTAACGCAATGGTCAAAGACTCACCCTGTATGTGGAAGACCGAACTGAAAGAAATTTAATAATGAATAAATAAAAACGTGTTGGAAGAAATACCCGAACATATCGACTTGTATATTCTAATGATCATTTTTTCTCGAAATTAAAGAATTATATACGTTATGTATGTTATGTCTCCGATATAATATCAATTTTCTTATTTCGAAATTGTTTTACTTAATTGTGTTCTCCGAAGAATATAAAAAATGATTTTGAGTGGGTTTTTGTACCGATAGCTAAAAAATGTTTGAATATTTCTTTATAAATTGCTGAAGTTTAATGCACAAATGATGTTCAATAGGTACTGTAAAATTAGAGTATTGAAAACGGCCAAAAAACAATCATTTCAAATAGCTGCTGCTATTTTACGATTTATATTTCAATTAGTCATAGAAACTTTTAGAAAAGCACTGACGTGAGGTCTGGAGTTTTTACGCTCTTATTCTAAAGTCATTTTCTGTACTTTGCAACAGTGTAATACTGATAGAACCGCCACAATGATTAAAAAAAACTCAAATTAAAGATAAACATTCAGAGTACATCTAGGTACATCTACTTGATCGAAAACCATTTGGAATATCTTCCTTCCAGTAAGCACTCGTCCTCACTAATACCTAATATATTGAAATCCAATTTACAGAAAAGCGATTATAGTGTGGTATCATTTTCCTAAATATCTCCAATTTTCGAAAAACGAAGAGAAAATGGACTCAATCGATTGGGTTCGACTTCCTGATGAAGAATTCTTGGTCCAACAATACTAAATAGTATGTCTGCCCACCCAGCCGGCCGTATAGTCTCCATTTACCGAAGGAGAAAAATTCTCATATTTTCAGAATAGGTTGAATGTTCAAATATGTCAGTCAATATCGTTATTGGGTCTGATTCATCTAAGGGTTGAGCATCTGAAAAATGCATGCCCCAAAAACTCCAAGTATATTCATCAGATCAGATTGATACTTGAAATATTGTTGAGGGAGACTGCAACAAAACGGCTCGCACAATTTTCGCAGAAATCGTCAAGCTCGAAAATTTTCGAAAAATTCTCAAAAGAAATTTTTGATACTTCATAGCTCATAAAGATATCCGTCAAATTCAAACGCAACATTCTGCATGTATGGACGTTATTGCTATATCTACGAATTCTCTTTACATGTTTCTTCAAACAATTTGAAATGGAAAAAAGGGTAAATCAACTATTGGACCTGAAAAAATTATGTCATTCATACTTTGGAAAATTCCTCTTGAAGAGACTATGTACGTTGAGAGTACCGTTCAGACCAGATTCAGCTATTCGAATGATCTTGTGAAACTATAGTCGAAGCAGAAAAATTTTAGGGATGAACTTTCTCCCGAGAAAATATTTCGTGACTGATTCTTTTTGGCGCTCTTGTTCACCCGAACAGAGTGCCTATCATTTTGTCCGAATGTCTGTAATTTTGGAATATCGAGCCGAAAATGGTCTCAATCGATTGGGTTCGACTCCCTGATGAAGAATTCGTGGTGAAAGTTGAGTCTGTCCTGCCGGCCGGCCGCACTGACATAAGTTTTTAGGAAGAGGGAATTATAGCTTGGAACAAAACTTGGGGAAAATTATGAGTAGTTATTTTTAATTTGAGATATAGGTTTGTTCATTCATTAGGCGTTCATATTTGCATCACATTGTCCCATAGTACGGGAAAAGACTATTGTTCACGTGATCAGTGTTCTTATAGATTTGTTATGGTTTGAATATTTACTCGCAAGTAGCTCAACAAGAGCGCCAAAGCAATCTGACCTCACGTCAGTGCTTTCTAAATTTTTTAGAATATAACTGGGCTGCCAAAGTCTTATTTTCTTGAATGTCGTCAAATCCAAAAGCTATCATATATCATCTTGCGTGCAAGGGTAGCTTCAAACCTTTAGGGGAGAGCAGACTTAGTCTCTGATAACTTCATGACTTGCAGAGTGATAAATTATAATCTCATGCTAATTTCTTTGAATAGTTGGGCTTATGAAATAAGCTCCCTACAAACGTTAGCTTCTTATAATTTCCTAAGAAAGTCTGACGTAGGGCACTCATCTCGGTGTAATACACACAGAGTAGGCATTTCCTTCTACCAATTAAAAATAAAGAGAATGAAAATTTTTAATTCTTATCCTCGTTTTGTATGTTTTATATAATTCGATCGATAATTTTTCTTTGAAATTCGGCATATCTCTGAGGATTCTCGTTTCCAGATATAATTCCTTGAGAGATATGGCTTGGCTGTAGTCAATTTAATATCTTTTCATTTCTTCAGCTATATTTAGATTATATTCATTAATGTATTCGAATGAAACAGATATTATTATCAATAAGGACAAGCTGTAAAAAGAAACCGCAAATAATTTCGAAAGGAACCTGAATAGAAATAGGGAGATCACACTAGCCACAGCATTTTTCTGCTGCTTGGTTTCATCATTCATCTTTGCAATAAAGGATATGAATGATAAAACAGTTGAATAAATCATAGTGATGAATTAGAGTCTTTAACTCGAGAAACTTCGATTTGGACACCTGTTTCCAATGGAACAGCGTGATATGGTTTTACAAATCTCGAAGCACCGTTGGTATGGATCTTCGTATATATTCTTAATTTCAGAATTGAGCAATAACCACCATCTCTTATCGTTCTTGTTACCAAGGGTTCCATAGACATATTTTATAAATTTTAAAGCAAAAATTCAGCTTCTAAAAAAGCAAAGTATATTCGAGAATTTCTCAATTATCATTCTATGTCAAGATTGACAGAACTCAGTATGATGAGTTCTTTCAAGTAACTTCGACTAATAGACCCCCAAACTTCGGCCAACTCAATTGATGGATCACTATTTTTTGTGTTCAAAACGATAGAAGAACATAGATTTCATATAGGGTCTACGACGTTATGTACTTCTAGTAGTTGGTAATAGTACCTACTAAATTTTCAAGATAATTTTAGGAGCGGGGAAATTTTATAGAAGTTCGGATGACTTTTCAGAAAAAAAATCTCCGAACCATAAAGTTCATAATAATAACACCCTGTTCTGCAAGCACTACGTAGAAGGAATTTCAGAATAAGCAATACTCGTATAAATCAATAACCTCCACAATTTCTTGTTGAGTCCTACGAAAATCTGAGCAGTAATCCAAAAAACTTAAGTTACTTTTTAAAATTATCAAGTCTGTAGATATTGACAAAATTAGGCCTTTCTTTCAAGGTAATTAGATAATTCAAACGATTGTTGTGTTTCAAATCGATGGGATGGATACTGTAGGAGTTATTGAGGAAACTGAATTTTAGATGCTCACTAGCTGACCCGGCAAACATTGTTTTGCCATATGTATAATTTTTAAGTAATTTCTAGTGTAGACAAAGAATAGCTTACTTATTGTGTGAGAAAGTGGTAATGTGTAGAGAGTCAGAGAAGTCAGAAGTGACACCTGTAGACAACTGGCGAGGATAACTAATTAAATGACGATTGATCAGTTATCGATCGGGGATGAAGATATTGAATTACTAAAATGGCTTAGGAGTTGGTGATAAAAGAGTAAAAATTTAGGGTTGTTTGTATTTTTTAATGCGACATAATAAAAAAAATGAATTTAAAAAAATGTCAAAACATTAAAGAAAAATGTTAAGGGTGGATAACCCTTATCAGTAAGGGGTTATGTAAAATAGACGTTGGCCGATTCTCAGATCTACTCAATATGTACACAAAATTTCATGAGAATCTGTCAAGCCCGTTTTGGTTCATATATAAGATTACTCCTTAACCATTCGTCACATTTCGCCCACTAACAAACTGGACTGACATATTTGAACAACTAACCTTTTCTGAAAACATTAAAACTTTATAAGAGAAAGATATTGGGTGAAACCGCAGGAGTGCAGAAAATATGGGAAATGGATGGAAGGTACTTGCCGACACGTGTTTTGCTTATTGGCTTTTTCAGGGCAAGGCAACCAAGAAACCAGGATAGGGATGGAAAAGAATGAATATGGAAGAAATGACAACAGGTGACCACAACAGGAGCGAGCATCTAATTTGTGGCTTCAACCCTAGATACCTCCGGTTTTGGAGGCTAAACCGAGTATCGCCACGATGGAAGCATAAGCAACCTGTGTGATGCGACCAAAAATCCAAGGATACAATTAAATTTGAAAAAAGGATATATTGCGGTAAAATTAGTTATAAGAGGAAGATAATGGGTGGAACCGCAGGAGTGCAGAAAATATGGGAAATGGATGGAAGGTACTAGCCGACACGTGTTTCTGCTTATTGGCTTCTTCAGGGCAAGCTAACCAAGAAACCAGGATAGGGATGGAAAAGAATGAATATGGAAGAAATGGCAACAGGTAACCACAACAGCTAATTTCCTTCGGATGGTTTTCATTAAGAAGTCAAACCCACTCGATTGAAATAATTTTCTGCTCTATATTCGACAGTTGGAGTAAACGATAGCACGCTGTTCTACTTTTTCATTTAAACAAGAACAAGACTTACATACTATATTCAGGTCAGCTCCAGAAATGAATTTGCTCACTTTCTCATCATTTATAGGATAAATGTGGACATAGATAAATGTGGACAACTCAAATTCGCACCGGAAAATTTTGATATTCAGTCACTTCTTAGTATTTTTGGTTAATTCAAGAACTGCTTCTGATATTGATCTGAAAAATTGAGAACGTTAGGTATACAAAGGCAGATTGACCAAAAATTATTCTCAAATCTATTTCTATTTCTATTTCTGCGACAGTTTTCATTTCTACGATGAAAATTTTCTGAATGTCCTGCAGATTTCTTTTGATATCTTTGCTCGCACAAACAGCAAACTTTTATAATTAAGAACAAGCTTTCCGCTCTTTAACAAACCTATCTGAATTCCAATTCCACATTGAGAATCCCTCTAATCCAATAGCGGACTGTAGGACTGCGCAATTGAAATTTTGATTACATAACAAACAATTTGATAACTATCCTCGCTCCGAAATAACATACCAATTAAAACAATTCAAATTTTCACATTGGGTAGGTAATTCAGGAAACAATTTTAATTACGCTGCATTCAATTGGCCGAATCTCGAATAGTGCATTAGACAACAGAAGTTGAATATTTATTATAATGTGATTGGGAATCACAGTGATCAAATCAGACAACATTTTCGGTGTTCTATTTGGTTTTAATGGAAATACATTCGGATTTCACCTCACTACATAGGAACCAGGAATTCATGGGCGGTCAGTATTCTACAGAGTGTCCGCTGTGGAGGGATAATACTTTATTTATAATTTTTGATCGAATGAAAGAGAACGATAATTTTTTTATTGAATATTGTCAATTATGTTTGGAATACAATATCAGATAAATGTTGGCCTCTGTTAGCCTCACAAATGCGAACACTTCTGATCACATTTTCAATACTACGTTCACACATTTCCCCTGATATTTCATTAATTTCATCACGAATATTTTGTTTGGATACTCAAGCGATACTGTTTTTTTGCATATTTATTTATTTAGCGTGATATATGATCAATTGCCTTCTGTGTTGCCATCTTCTGAATTGCCTGTGTATGCTCTTATTGGACAGTCTTGTACTATGTGTCTGATGGTCTGTCTGTCGGTCCCACAATCGCATGCTGCTGAAGGAAGATTACCCCATCTGTATAAGGAGTCGGTGCATGTTCTGCAGTTGGTTCTGATTCGATTAAGCGATGTCCAAGTTCGACGAGGAAGATCGAATCACCTGACAGTGTCGCTTTTTGTATAGTTTCTTCATCCAAAGCCCCTCAAGATCGTACACATACAACTAAAGTTGAAGAGGAACTCAAGGCCCTGAAGCAAAACTGTGCAGTAGACACTGAATACTCAGCGGACATACGAATTGGATTGAATTTGAATTACAACTGCTATAAAGGAAATGAAACGTGGCAAAGCACTGGGCTTTGATGGCATCCACTAAGAGTTCCTCATACACTGTAGACCCTGCACAAGGCAATGGTTGGTTTTTCACAGATATTCTTCGGTCAGGACATATTCTCCAGTCACTTAAGCATACGAAAATTATCGCAATATTGTAACCAATGAAAACAAACGACAGGCCAGAAAACTATAGCCCCATAGCCCTACTAAGTATGTTTATAAGCTTTTGGAAAGACTGCTCCTCAACAGAATCAGCCAAACGATATTAGCTACCATCCCCATCAAACAAGCAGGATTTCGCCCACACCCCAGCCTTACAGATCGAGTATTGTCACTGACAACATTTATAGAGGCTGGTTTTCTGATAAAACTTGAAACAACTGCAGCATTTATAGATCTAACTGCAGCTTATGAAACGGTTTAGAGACAGAGCTTGATGTTTTTTGCATAAAAATTTCTTTTTGACATCACATATTGATCAAGGCATGCAGTTTTCAATCAAAAACAGCCAATAAATTGATGTTTTCAAAGAGAAGTAACTATAATTATATAATATATATAAATTTGAGAAGAGAAATTTATATCGAACACGAAAAATATAGGTATATGTTGGTCCATAAGAAATAAGACAAATTCATATTATGGCTTTGAAACCAAAGTTTTTTAATATGAACTTTGGAACACCATTGGATTCCATCTAGAAAAGTGCCTGAATAATGTTTTCACAGAAATATGAAATATTACAAACTAACAAATAACAAGGATGGGGCAGAAAAGCACAAAATTGAAAAACACCTTTTATCTTTCGAACAGGTTGAAATATTAATAAGCGTTCGTTGTTAATTTTCTCATAAGAATCGATCTCAAAGCATGTTAGCTAGTATTTCTCTAACTCCTTTAGAGATTGGTTTCTCCAATCAAAAGTGTCCAATTTGGATCACTTTCTACGGGTGATTGTATCGGGACCAACATTTGTTATTTATCCAAATTTGCTTAGTGTTGAGCATCGTTTTCAAGTCTCCAAAATTATTCTACTAAGGAAGAACTCGAACGGAATGTAGCAGTGACCGATATTGAAGGAGGGGTTGGAGGTATCTTTCGAAGAAGTCAAGATATCAATTTGTGGTTTTCGGGATTCATTTGCCTGTAGGCTAGATTTCATTTAACTCATCTTGAAATTAGTGGTTCCTATCAATTGAGAACCCTATATACAGTTGTCTCTTCAGAAGGAACAAACATGCGTTTGTTTATGACTATTCCATTGATGCTCAGTTGGTGTCTCGTCTTGATAAGTTGATAGATAAGTCTTGGTGTGATCTTCGGAAGTTCTCTTTCGTTTCCCATATCATGATATCAGCCATATCGAAGATTCCTTCATTTTCTGATTTGGAGAAGGTTGAAGTATTGTAGCGTGATCGGACATCCTCTTTACTTTTGCTCTCAACACCTCTTTGAGACCCTCCAGAGAATAATTTCTGAAATACTTGCTCCGGAGGCAGGAAAATAAAGTTTATCCATCCTTAGGGTATAATCAACGGGTGAAGTTGATTAGGTTTCATGTTGCTCTTATCGCTCAAATTTCTATATGGTTTACTGTACGACACCATCGATTGTCCTCCATCTTGACACTCCAAGGAGTAACTCATTGTTGCAGTCACCAAAGGCGCTGAGGGCTGATGTTTCTATTTGTTTGGACGTATATAAGATGATTAATGTAATTGTGTAATATCTTGTTGAAAATGAAATCAAGATCTTATTATTATTAATACTAAGATTATTTAGTAGGATGTTTGAATGATATTATTTTTTCACTTCAAAAGATTCGGTATACATTTAGAATAGAATAGTTTTTATTATTCCATTCAGACACAATACAGTGTATAGGACAAGTCAAAATATACATAACATAAAGAGGAATTGAAATTACAAATCATTGAATGCATTCATCATTAAGATATTCCTTAATACTATATGAAAATTTACTTAAAAGTAAAGATTTTATTTTCTTACTAAAAGCAGACAACTTCAATGATTTAATTGAATCGGGAAGATGATTATACAAAATAATACTCTTATATTTAGCTGATGTCTCATATTTCATTGTTCTATGTTTAGGTACAATAAAAGTTCTAGTATTCCTTGTATCATAGTTGTGAGCGCTGGAAAGCTTAGGAGTATACGCTTCATTCTTTTTAATGAATAAGAGACATTTGTATAAATATATACAAGGAGCTGTTAAAATCTCATGTTTTACAAATATAGTCTTACAAGATGTTAGTGGACTGAGACGGAATATCATTCGAATGATGCGTTTCTGTGCTACAAATACCCTCATAAGATCCCCAGAGCAACCCCAGATCAGAACATTATATGCCATGTGGCTAAAAACCGAGCTGTATTATACATTCAGGACAGCAGCGAGAGGAAAAGAATCCCTAATACGACGAATTGCATAATATGAAGAACTAAGCCTCCTGCTGACATGTGATATCTGCTCGGACCATCTCAGACACTCATCAATATAAATACCCAGAAACTTTGTAGACTCTTCAGAAATCAAGTTATAATGACCATGTTTCAGAACTAAATAATTTCCTTTCTTCAAACCAAATTTTACTACCTTTGTCTCATCTAAATTCAGAACAAGTGCATTCAACTTACACCAATTGGCGAAAGACACCAAAAGTGTTTGACATAATTCTGTGAGTTCATCCAGATTCTCAGCTGTTACAATAAACGAGGTGTCATCTACAAATATAATAATTTTAGTTTTTATATGGTGTGGGAGGTCATTTATAAAGAGAATGAATAGAAGAGGACCTAAAACTGATCCCTGAGGAACACCGAGATCCACAACACATTCGTCAGATAAAACTCCCATAACTCTCACATGCAATCGTCTGTCTGACACATAATGTTTAATCCAATCCAGGAACACTCCCCGAAATCCAAGATTGTACAATTTGCTCACTAAAAAATGAGGTGAAATGGTATCGAATGCAAGTGTAAGATCAAGAAATAATCCCGCAACATTCAATCCCCTATCCAACGAAAACTGAATCGTGTGTACAAAATCCAGAACAGCAGACTCAGTTGATCGTCCTGCTCTAAAACCGTATTGACTGTCAGTAATTAAGTTGAAAGTGTTCAGAAATTTCATCATCCAATCCATAACTATTCTCTCGAAAATTTTAGAGAACACGCTCAACAACGAAATAGGTCGATAGTTGGAAACATTCGTAGGGTCATTCTTCTTGAGAATAGGCAAAACAGTGGCATTCTTAAGTACATTCGGAAAAATACCAGAACAGACTGAATCATTTATAAGATGGGCAAAATGATCTACTATATACTCAGAAATTAATTTCAATATTTTGGCAGATATGAAGTCTACACCAGTACATTTCTTATTCTTTAAGGCATTAATCGCACCTTTAACTTCACTACCATCTACTGGGTGGAAAAAAAAGTTTTATAATGTAAAGGGCCGGCTGTACCTACACATACCAACTTCAATATTGCCATATGCTTGCTCTAGTGTTTTTTTAGCCACAGATGAAAAGTAGCGAGCAAAATCATTCGCCATTAAAATGGGTTCAGAGCAACAAACACCATCTGTGTTCAGAATAATTTTGCTATTTTTATTAGAGCTCCTTCCAGTCTCACTATTTACAATTTTCCAAACTGTTTTGATCTTATTGTCAGAACATTCTAAGAGGTCTTGATGATATGCCAATTTTGAGGAATCAATGAGTAACTTATATTTTGCTTTGTATATTCTATAAATTTCTGATAATTCAACTGACTTCGAATTAACCTGGAGCCAAAAGAATTCTTTCAATTCAATACCTGCTCATTTTATTTCATCTGTGATCCAACCTTTAGAATTTACTGACACTATATTTCTACTTTCCAATGTGCAATGTTCATCTATTAATATTTTGATTACGTTAATGAAGAATTCAAATCTATTTATTTCTGTTGAAGGTTGATACAATTCAACAAATGAGGTTTTAGAAATTGCATCAACAAGGCTATATAAATTGGCATCTGACATATTTCTACATAACATTTTTTTCCAGCTTTCCACAGGCACAGACCCAGTTTGATCGAAATAATAATCCAGCATAAAAGCCAAATGATCCCCAAAATGAGGAGCAAAGACATTTGTTTTACAATAATTTAGATCACAATTTGAGACAATATAATCAACCTTCGTAGACGTTGTTCTACCAGATCTGTCTGTAATTATGCGATTTATTTATTTGATTTATATTTCTAAATACAACATTCTCACGAAATCGAACGTGCAAAGATACCGTATATATCTATCTGCTTGTTGAATGATCCAATATAAATATTCAACAATGGATGAGTAAACCGGAGGTGGTCTCCGAGAAACTGCAGAATCATGCCGGCTGACACAGTAGCATTGGATGCTCTTCACACACACCGATTCATAACCGAAATTGGTTTGTGACTGCTTGTGAAGTTATAATTTCCAGAGAGGATATGATGAGAGGGCTGTTTCTTAATAAACAGTGTCACGGTACATTTCTCAGCACGCATTTCATTTCTACCGTGGAAAATTGTTATTATCTTCGGACTGATTCAATATTCTTCACACTTTACAACGTTTGGGGTTCAGTTCCCACAACTGTTCAGCCTTGATATATCATCATTTAAAATGAAAACATGAAACCTTATAATAAAATCGAATTAAATGAATATTGGGTGTTTCATGATAAAAAGGACAAATGAAGACACTGAATACAGGCTGTTGAACTCAGTTCACCATAAGGATGCATAAAGTCATGTGTTTAAATCTACAGAGTCGTTCAAATTGTTTTTTTTATGGATAAATGAAAGCCGAGTTTTTCGATGCTGTTCATTATTGACCCAACATCGTAACTCATTTATGTGGTTTTGAAGGCAAGATAAACTTGTAGTTTATCTTATGAATCATCTTGTATTTTCTTACATATTGGAGTTTGAATTGAAATTCTCTTTCCAAATGTATGTAAAAGTTGCTATTACTCTTTGAAAATATTCATTATGTGGCTGTTTTTGAATTGTTTCAAATGTATTTTCAAGATCAGACTTGCCATGCTTGAAAAAGAAGATACCTACCCAAACAAAATATTTGTAATTATCATATATTTAATTGAAAAATTACAATAAGAACATCAACAATATATTTAAGCTATTCACAACATCCCTTCGGGCATCATTTGAATTAAAAAAAAGTCGAATATGCTTCCTAACAGTATTGACAGCATCAATCAATTTTATCGCAAGTATTGAATGAAAGGCATGAGCACTGCTGCTTGCAACGCTTCTCGGAAATAAGAATGGCGTTTATATGTGAGATCCTTCAGTGTTCCCAAGGGGTAAAAATCTAGAGGCGTAGGATCGGGCCATCTTGCCGCCCAATGAACCGAACCCCAGTTGCCAAGCCAAATTATCTCCGTAAATATTTCGTTTATGAACGACGTTATGATATGTGCGTTATAACACAGTGCCCCGTCTTCTTGGAAGTTTACGTCTTTTATTTGTTTTAATGGCAAATAATCCATTATTGGTTCAAAAACTTCCCTCGACATTTTCGTAATATATCGCGCTGTCATATGGTTACCCTCACAGATATGGGGACCAATAAATTTTCCTCTAAAAATATCGACTTAATCATTGAAACGGTATAAGCCTTAATTTTAGGTTTTCAATATAATATGTGAATTTTCAGAAATCCTATGATAGGAAATATATCTATATTAACAATACCAGGGCTGTTATCGCATGCTTCATCAGTCCAATGATGATTATGTCCAAAATTTTAGTATTCAGCACATTTTCCTTAACACCATTGGCACAATTCGAGCTGAAATTGTAGGTCATTTGATAGGAATGACGAGATATTGTTGATGATGGAGCTCGTGTTGAATGATTGTTTGGGCTATTACCATCATATATTGTGGATGTAATGTTTTCCGACGTTTCGACAGACTGATGTTCTTTTATTCGTACATTCAGAGGGCGTTTAGTTTCTCCGATGTAAGATCTTCCGCACTCGCAAGGTACTTCATATATGCAGTTCTTTGTCCTTTGTGTCTCATTATTAGGCTTAACTTTTGTAAGTTTAGCTCTGATAGTGTCTTGAGTTTTGAATCCAGTCGTTATGTTGTATCTATTTCCAATTCTTCTCATTTTCTCCGACAAACCTTTTACATAAGGAATTACGGTTTTAATGGTCTGATTTATATCTGTTCAGGTTGACTTTCTCTTGTTCGTCTTGCTTTTTTTAATATCTTTTTGGGGTAGCCATTGCTTCTAAGAGTTTTCGAGATGTTATTTATTTCTTCATTTTGGTCTTCTTCAGTGCAACAAATATTTATCGCTGTATCAAATAAACATTTTGCTACTCCCAATTTAGTGTTTAGTTGGTGGTTTGAATCAAAATGTAGATGTTGTCCTGTGTTCGTTGGCTTTTTATAAACAGTGGTTTTTGGGATTCCATTTTGTTTATGTACGAGTACATCTAAGAATGGAAGTTGTCTGTCTTTCTCGATTTCAATTGTGAAAGGAATGTTGTCCTGTGTTCGTTGGCTTTTTATAAACAGTGGTTTTTGGGATTCCATTTTGTTTATGTACGAGTACATCTAAGAATGGAAGTTGTCTGTCTTTCTCGATTTCAATTGTGAATTTAATTGATTGCTCTTGATTGTTTAGATATTGAAGGAATCCATCTATAGTGTCTCTTCCATGTTGCCAAATAATGAAAGTATCATCTACATAACTTTTCCACAGTTTGGGTTTAAGTACATATTTTTCTAATGCCTTCTGTTCGAAAATTTCCATATATAAATCAGCTAAAATTGGTGATAGTGGTGAACCCATGGCCATTCCAAATTCTTGTTGATAAAAGATGTCTTCAAATTGGAAATATGTTGTTTCAATACAAATAGAAAGCATTTCCATAATTTTAAGCTTTTTCCTAACTATGATAAGTGTTTTATCTGTCAGAATATTAGTGAACAAACTGGTGATGTCGAAGCTGACCATAACGTCTTCTTCCATGATTTCTTGATGTCTCATTATTTCTATGAAGTGTTTCGTCTTTCTTATCATCGATGTTGAATTACTTTTTAATGGTGATATAATTTTCAGTAGAAATTTAGCCAATTGGTGGCATGCTGAATTTCTTGAACTCACAATTGGTCTTAGAGGAATATTTGTTTTGTGTATTTTTGGTAGACCATATAAATGTGGTGGTTTACTGAAGTGAGGTATAAGTCTTGATCTAACGAATTGATCTGGAAATTCATTTCGATATTTATAAAGGATTTTGTAAATCTTGTTTTCAAATGTGGTGGTAGGGTCCTTTTTTAGTCTTTTGTATTTTCCTGCTTCTATTAATTCATTGATTTTTTGATTATAAGAGCCAACATCTAGAATTACAGTGGCGTTTCCTTTGTCTGCTGGAAGTATCTTTATGGAACTATCCGAGTTAAGATCTTTTAATGCCCTCTGTTCAGCTTTATTCATATTGGGTTACAAAAATAAAGCTGAACAGAGGGCATTAAAAGATCTTAACTCGGATAGTTCCATAAAGATACTTCCAGCAGACAAAGGAAACGCCACTGTAATTCTAGATGTTGGCATCAATAATATCCAAAGAAGAAAAACTTGCAAGAAGAAAAATCAAAGAAGCAGAATTTATGAAAATAACACCTGATTCCATAAGTGCTCCATTTATAGATCTGCCAGAAGTTAAAAAGATCATCATATCACAGATGAGTATATAACATTGTTCATTTTCTTTCATGACTTCTGTCAATATTGACTTTTTGAAAATTGATAATTTTACCTTTCTCCTTGATAAAGATAGAAGATGTCTATCGAAACGTCGGAAAACATTACATCCACAATAGATGATGGTAATAGCCCAAACAATCATTCAACATTTGATAGGAACTTGTGAACTTTTCTTACTCTATATGACACGCTTCAGGTGATGAAGACGGCATCGACGGAGGAGCAGCACAAGATGAAAAAACCAGGAATGGCTTCTGTAAGTCCTAGTAGGACTCAGAAAAATGTTGGTACATGTATCTGAGTGGTATTATTTTATTGGAGATAAAATATGGTGGATATTTTTGAATGAACAAGAACGTATGGAGAAAATACAGAATATGATAATTTTTTTTTGAGTAAGTTGAAAGAATTTCATGTTTCATGTTCTGTATCCAATGTTGTTAAGATTCTCATGGTATGAATATTCTACCATTTTTGGAAAAAGATATTTCCCGGTACTTGATTTATCTGCTATTCAAAAAATCAAAGAAATCTATACAGCCATTTCAGAGATTAGCACGAACCAACAGAAAGATAAGGAGTGTTATTGAATGCTGAGATTTATATGCATTTACTTGAAATTATTTTAATTTTATGAGTAGTCACTAGAATTTTATGAATATGTATGGAATTTCCTATAAACAAACATATTCAGAATAATATTCTGCACGATTTAAAAAAATATTTGAGGTAAATTGAAAGAAAAAACATTAATCATCATTAATATTTCCATTACTTAGCAGAAAACGATTCCAAGTAAATGTGATCTATAGGAATATCCAAGTACCATGGGAGCGGCGCAACAAAGCAAACTTAATATAATATGGAGTCATAAGATATCCATGAGCACTAAATCAACCATGAACCATAAATCTTTCAAAATTGTGAACAGATCCAGACAAGAAGAACCGGATGCACAGTATTTATTAAAGTTTTATAAAATTCATTATCGACAGACCGATCCTCTCTGGAGCGTGTCATTATAGAATCATTTCGAAATGGGATTTGTGGTGGATTGATATTTGTTTTTGTTCGTTTGTTGCCAGCTTGTTGATGCTGATCTGGGATTTCCACCGCTTTTGTGGTGTTAATTCCTCAATCCTACGATATTGATTAGATCACAAAAAAATTAAAGGTTTTTGTCAGAGAAGGATCATCGGATGTCTTATATTTTCATATTCACGATTGAAGGTATATACAGGGTGAGAGTTTGACCGCTGCGTTAATTTCAATCTCAGCTTCTTGAGATCAAAAGGATTATTTTTTTCCAATACCGTTTTTCCATATTCAGCTGCGTTGAAAAGTTATAAGCATTTTAAGTTTTCATATTGGGCAGATACTCCTCCGTAGTCCAGTATAGTTTTAAGGAAAATTACCTTCCACAGCATCCACTATTGAATCTGAATTATTTAAAAACATTAAATTTCCTCTAAGAAAGGATTCACTCGCTCATGTTTCATCAGATGATTATATTGAATTAATTCCTTTCAACTGCGAATATCTGGTGGTGCAAGATGCAATTTAGGAAAAAAGATGACGAATGATTTCATCTGCAAAAAAGACTAATGATTCTAGGAAGAACAAGATACGGACATTTAGTTCAAGTGATATTTGTTTTCATGCAATTTAACCAATCTGTACAGTTCTAGTGAGAAACCCACAAGAAATGAAATATATCTATTGATGCCAAAATATGCATGACTGCTATCAAAAACCTTCTACGAGGGATCATTTCAATTTATATTGTCGATCGAATATTACAGGTGAAAATGCAATTTCGTAATGAAATTTCAACACCCTATACCTTTTGAACCGGTAAAATTTGGAAAAATGTTATAGGAAGATAATGTATCTTTTGACGTCAAGAATCTATGGTTAAAATTAACACAGTGGTCTATGGAGGGTGTAAAACGAGAAATAATTCCGTAAGTAAAAAGTGTCTATCAAAATGGCCCACATGAAGATGTCGCTCGAGTCGTTTGGTTGATCATTAATAAATCAAATATTAATGAATGGTCAATGACAGTTGTCACTATTACTACTATTACTATTGTCAGTGAAGAATCAAAAGTGTAACTGTGCAAGTGCAGAGTGTTCAGTTATTGAAAATATTGAGTGATCAGAATCCGAGAGATTTATATTTACGTATTTATCACCGATACTTATATTTTATCACTAGCTGACCCGACAGACTTCGTCCTGTCAAAAAGATTTGTAATGTGGCAGTTTTCGTGCCTACGTATTTTAAAAACTTCTCCTGAACAGATCCGTCATCCCGGTGATAGGGCGTTATGAATAAAAAAAAAATAATTAAATAAAACATATATAAGGATTTAAAAGTAAGTAATCGCTTTATTGTTAATAATAATAATAATAATATCCTTTATTTAGTAGAAATTACTAGTAATAACAATAAACAACAAAATCAACAACAATTTCTCAAAAATAGTGCTCCTTAACATATAATATCAATATCTTCCTGAAATTTAAATATCTGTTACATTTCTTTAACATATTCGGCAATCTATTATAACATATCAAACCTCCAATCAAAGGAGAACCCATTGTTAATTCGGTATTGAATGTATCGACATAAAAACTATTCTGATTCCTGGTATCATACTGATGAATCTCAGAAACATATTTAATCCTCTCAGATAAATAATCTGGTAACATTTTATGTTCAATTTTATATATCAGATCCAATGTTTTGAAATAGATTCTCTGTCTGACAGTCATCAAATTTAGTGTCTCCAACATTGACTTGATTGGTGTTCTTCTATTACACTTTAAAACCATTCTCATGCCTCTATTCAGAACTATTTGTAGTCTACTGATGAGATTCGATTTCAAACCAAATAAGAGAGAGGTACAATAATCCAAATGTGGCAGAACAATTGATTTAAACAAAAAATATCTTATTTTCATGTCAAATTTATTACTTATCCTTGAGATGTATTGGATTCTTTGTGCAATTTTTTCGGTCAAGTGATCGACATAAAGTTTAAAATTTAAATTTTCATCAAGTATAACTCCCAGATATTTGATCGAGTGAAGTTTCTGCAAAACGTGGTTATCAACTCTAACTATAACTTCGTTCAAAGATTTCAATGCACAATCTTTACCGAAAATCATATAACCTGATTTATTGATATTAATTTTCAACTGGTTATCGACTAACCAATCATTCAACAATTCAAAATCTTCATTTAATGTTAATCATAATTATTATTATTATCATTGTAGTGCTTTGTGGTATACGATGTTTTTTGTTTGATTACCTGGCGCATAGATAAACAAATCTGATGGTTTTCCAACACGGGAACAGGCAACATCCAATTGACCATGTGAGAAACATGGGTTTTCTAGATTAATACCAAAAACACTTAATGATTGCCCCTGGGACTTGTTTATAGTCATAGCAAAAGCAAGCCGCACTGGAAACTGCAGTCGTTTAAACTCAAATGGCACATCAGTCGGAATCATTGGGATGCGCGGTATGAGAACATCTTCTCCTTTATACTTTCCTTTGAGTATAGTTGCTTTTATCACGTTGTTTAGTAATTTTTTTATCGCTAACTGTGTACCGTTGCAAAGACGCGGTTGGTTGATATTTCGCAACATTATAACCACCGATCCAACCTTTAATTGAAGATTGTGAGGTGGCAATCCTGGCAAATCCAGCGAGTTTAAGATTTCCGGTGGATAGTTGACTACATCAGCTTGATTAGTAGCCGAATTAACTGATTTATATATACTCAATTAGCCTGTAATTTGTTCTTGAATTTTGAAATTTAATTCATTTACATCTATGTTTTTTGCAGCCAGTATAGCTCTTTCGCTCAACCAAACATGGTTTCTATAATTTTGAGAAACATCTGGAAACACCTTCTGAATAAGTTCATCTTTTGATCGAGTTAACAGACAAAAACTTTGAGGAAAGTTAATGCAGCCAGTCAACATATCTATAGGAAATTTGCCATTACCAATGTCAATGAGTTGCTTAGAGAATATGTTTCCAGATTGGTCATTTTGCAACTCGACACGCATATTCTTGCTTAAATGAAGTACTTTGACATGTTTCCACAAATTGGAGGACTTTAGACATGCATTGAGTTCATCAGCTGGCGTTGATCGTGGAATCACTGGCAATAGGTTTCTTCGGGTGGCAGTTCCCAGTTGTTCTGGGGTCACAGAGAACCAGGTTCTGTAACTCTTGGAATCGTCGCAAGTTGTTCTATGACACGAACGGGTGAGAACAGGTGGGAACAGATGATTTCAAAAAGATTTCGTTAAGTGCATAGATAAGTGAAAGTAAGGTTATGTTGTACATCATGGATAGTGTTACAAAGATATTGAATAACTTATTCAATATCTTTGTGTTATTAATACGGTGGAAATACGTTAGAAATTACAAATATTAAAATTGAACAATTTTTTTTGTCATAAATAAATAAACATAAACATATCCATATAAATAACTGTTTATATGTAATGAAATATTCGAATAAATGATTTAATTTAATTATAATTCGAAATTTCAATATATGTAGTAGTGGTCATCAGTGGAGAAATTATTTTTGTTAGTTCATATCTGGGTAAACTGTGAATTCTTCTGTTATTTTATTGTAATTTTGGTGGAAACTGTGTACAGAAAATTTTATATAATAGAATTAGGTAATTGTATATGGAACTGGTGGCATTTGGGACATAAATAAAAATGTTTTCTAACAATTTTCATAGCTTTGTAATTAGTTTTTAGATAAGAATTGTTTTAACAAGTCGTTGTGTTCTTGAAAGAAGTCATTCCTCCGTTTCCTTCCTAAATTTTCAAAACATTTTGAGTGGTTAAAAAATGAAGATACTACAATCACGAAATAACAAAAATAAATATATAGTATATAAATACGAAATATCGTATATATAAATAATATAAAATAATTATCTTACATACTTTGATCCACAACTATGCAATTGTTTTATTCATCTATTGAAAATGATCCTTCCTCTTTTTTGAGATAACAAAAATTTTGAGAAGCTATTATAACGAATTGATTAAAAATTTATACTCCCACAACATCAAATATACTCAAAAACAGCTATGCGAATATCCTAGTCACCAAATATTAAACTTAATTGCCAATTAGAACTACTGAAAATTTGAATCACCGATGATTTGAATTTACCGCTTCTTCTGTTGTACCTTGTACCATCTCTAGATCAGGAACCGTAAGAACAGTAACGAACAGTACCGAAATCAAGTGTTCCGACCGCACGAACGACAAGGAACTCCTGTTCCGTCCCAGACGAACGAGTGGGAACCACAAATTACCAAAAATTACAGTTCCGAACTGTCACGCGAACAAACCTTATGTTTGACGAAAATCTCCTGCTAATAAAATCATTGCACCACCAAATCGGTTATTATTTCTCCGTAGATCATTTTTCTTTCACGTTCATCTCCATCGTCACCTTCTTGTGCAGTACGATTAGATCGGTAATTAGCTTGGTTTGTAGCATTTCTGGTTCTTCTACCTAAATTGCTTCGTCTTATAGGAGGCATATCAAATATAAATTATTTTTTCACTAATAACGAACTGAACAAACACTAACTAACTAAACACTCTGCACAAAACACGATATACGAATTTGTTTCGTGTATCAGTTGACAAAAGCAAACTCAGTAGAGTAGGTAATAGACAACTTTTTTTTTTTTCAAATTTGATATGACTTGAAGTCAAATCCTTTTAAGCCGTTCGAATTGTTTTATTTATTTAAAATTTGGATATTAAAAATAATAAAACACTGTTGGTAACGCGATTTTTGTTTGACTGATGTAATGACGTGGAAACTGGTTCATTTTATCTCGCGTGCCGAAACTAATACAAAAGAAACGCGAGTTTCGGAACGCGACATTAAACTCCTCCAACTATGTATTCTGTGCTCCAACGCACACACGCACATTGTTTTGATAGATATGATCTTTGACGTTAGGAACACACCTACATTGCTTAGACAACAGTGAGTGCTTGTAATTTAATATGAACTTCATACCATAGCAATAAAGCTCAAATTGACTACGTTTTAGTTACAAATCATTTGTATGGGAAAAAGAAAAGGGCTATTTTTAGGGTTTTTCCAGCAATAATTCTAATTTTTCACGCCGTAAAAACCATCCTTGAACTTCAACGAACATTTTAAAAAAGATTTGGCCAAATTGGTCCAGGCGTTGTTGAGTTATGCGCTTACCAACACATTTTGCGATTCATTTTTGGCGCTCTTGTTCACCTGAACAGAGTGCTTATCAATTTGCCCAAATGTCTGTGACTTTCGAATTTCTGGGCAAAAGTGGTATCAATCGTTTTGTTTGAACCTACTGATGAATAATCCGTGGTCAAAATCGATTCTGTCCGTCCGTCCGTCCGTCCGTCCGTCCGTTCCGTGAACACGATAACTCTCGAACGGATGAAGTTAGAGAGTTGAAACTTTCAGAATAGGTTTGAGGTATAAATATCTCGGCTAAGTTCGTTATTCTGTCAAATCGGCCGAATAGGTTCGGAGTAACAAAAAAAAAAAAAATTTTTCAAATGACACAGTTCAAATAAAAATTTTTTTATAGTGCAGTTTTATCAGACGTATACAAAAATACCACTCTTGACTTCGACAAGCTAATAGTTCTGGAGATATGATTTTTCAAAATTTAAATAATTGTCAGGATAACAAGAAAAGCATTTTTTTTACTCCACTTTGGGTGACCTTCAATAGATATGCTTAGTGATTTCTACAAAACATATTCTCGTTGATTATTTCGACCTTGTTGATTTGAACAGTTGACATGTTTTTGACAAATTAATACTTAGGAATATGTTACTTTCAAACAATTGAATAATTACTCGTAAGTGGTGTACAAGAGCGCCTAAGCCAACTGACCTCACGTCAGTGCTTTCTAAATTTTTATATTATAGATAATGGGAAGAACTTGTGCTGTGAAAAGTTGCCAGAGTGGAAGGAAAAATGAAAACAATCAAACTCAAACATCATCATTTTTTCGACCAAGGAAGAGCATATCAAGTTATATGGTTCTAGAATTCATTCATATTCAAATCAGAATGACTGGCGAAATCTGACCTGAATTCGATATCAATACCTACATAAACATTAGTGCCTACCCTCTATTCATACCTCCTCCCGAGGGAAACCCTAATATCATCCTTCAACATCCTTTCGATATTATCGCTAAACGTATTTCGACTCGATGCTCGGCAAGTGGCTCATCAATCCAACCCCCTGTTATGTAATAATTTAACGGATATTTGCCCTCCAGATTAAGATAAAGTCCGATATGGATATAATAACACATAATCACATTGTATAATACAGGGTGTAAACACGATTAATATACGATCTTATCGTCTTATCGCATTATGACTACCATTTAACAGAAGATTAGTGATATTAAGTATGGAAATGCTTAGAACGGTTGTTTTGAAATTTTACGTTTGATTTATGACTAGTAGTACGATATTTTGACCAAACTTGAATAGATAAACTGATTATATGTACTTGACGTACTGAAAGTTTCCGCGCATCTATGTTTAAGTTGAAGCTCAGAAGAAATGAACAAAAATTAAATTCAAACATTGATTAGTTAATCAACGTTTAGCTTTGAGCTATATTTATATTTTGTTAGGCCTGCTCCGTTCACGAAGAAAAGGGATTAAGTTGAATATGAAATATGTTAAGCCACATTGCAAAATTTCAAAGAAATCCAACTATGAGTAACAAAAGAAGTCGTGTCTCTAAACTATGTGGTCTGAGATGAATGAAATATTATTTTATTCTTCTAAGAATTCAGCAGTCTTACGATATAAGTCCTAGAAAAAAGTTGGTCCTTCTTTCAAAACCGAACACACAGCGAAAAAAAAAGACAGATTAAGAGAGTAGGCTCGGGATATTAAAGAGATATGATTTATAAACGTAACACATCATACAATTGTCGTGTTCCAATTCACTCTAGATCAAATACGAGGGTTGCCTTTTATATTTCTGGATTGGAGAACAAAAACAAATATTGATCATCGTAAATAACTCTATTGTTTTTCAAAATATTCTCCATTACGATCTATACACTTTCGCATGCGTTTGAACCAAATGTCGAAGCACATTTGCCACTCTGATTGAGATACCTCCAAAACATGCATTCTGAACGCATCAACCGCTCCTTCAGGTGTCGAAAACGTTCACCTCTCATTTTATTTTTTATGTGCGGGAATAAAAAGAAGTCATTCGGAGCCAGGTCAGAACTATACAAGTTGTTTGAGCCGATAATAATAATAATAATAATCTTTATTGATCCCTTAAGACTACAAAAGTATGGGACAGGTCAGCAAACAAATGTACAAGAGATACAGATAAAATAATTTCATATCACAAATCCAACATGACATCATTCATGAATTCCGCCACCGAATAATAACATCCACTACACAATAGGTGCTTTATTGCCTTCTTGAAATGAAGTTCACCCAACATCTTAATTTTTGTTGGAAGATGACGCATGTCGAAAACGTTCACCTCTCATTTTATTTTTTATGTGCGGGAATAAAAAGAAGTATGCTCTGATATAATAATAATAATCTTTATTGATCCCTTAAGACTACAAAAAGTATGGGACAGCTCAGCTCGTATTTAGATGTGCTTTGCATGAACTGATGATTATAAAGGAGGACTTCCAAAACACTGTTATTTCTTGTAGAATAATGATGATGACTCGACAATTTGTGCATAATGCTTTCATTATTCTTAACATGAAGGAGACATTTATATATATAAATACATGACACAGTCAGAATATTATTCGCTATAAAATATGGTCGACAAGAAGATAAATGTGACAAATTGAAAATTACTCGGATTATCCTCTTTTGACAAATCATCACCCTTTCCAGTTCGGTAGAACCTCCCCAGATAAGAACATTATATGCCATGTGTGGATAAGCTGTACAATAATACACATCCAAGAGTGAATGCAGAGAAAACAAATTTTTTATCTTATTTATGGCAAAATATGAGTTATTCAGTTTTTCTTGTTCACCCGAACAGAGTGCCTATCATTTTGCCCGAATGTCTGTAATTTTGGAATATCGAGTTGAAAATGGTATTAATCGATTGGGTTCGACTCCCCGATGAAGAATCCGTGGCGAAAGTTGAGTCTGTCCGGTCGGCCGGCCGGCCGTATCCTCTCTGGCATCCAAAAGAGATGAGCTAGAGTTTTCATATTTTCAGAATAGGTTAAATGTCCAAATATCTCGGTCAAGTTCGTTATTGGGCCAAATCCGACAAGTGGTTCAGTAGTTATGAGCATCTGAAATTTTGTTTCCTCAATAACTACTAGAATATCTATCCGATCGAGTTGATACTTGAAATATTGTCGACGGAGGCTACAACACAACGGCTCGCAAAATTTCGCAGAATTCGTCACGCTAGAAATTTTTGAAATATTCCCAAAAAAAAATTTTTTAATCCTCACTATCTCATAAGATATTTTTCGGATTTCAATAAAAATTCGTGAATATGTTGAGGTGATCGATATCTTACTTATCTTCAAATTTCATTGTCGTAGCTCTTTTCCATCTGATGATATGATCATTTTTTTCATTTACTCAAGAGAAAAGAGAATGACATACGTCCCGATGTTTTCTCTGAACGATGGCCATCACAGATCGATATTCACTTGACAAATGCCGGGCTCATTAATCAGTGTCAGTTGGCGTAATAGTAATCAAAATTTTTCATAACGGGAAATCATTGAGATAGAATTCAATCTCGGTGGCTGAAAAATTATACGTTGTCAAAATTCAGAAAAGCACTGACGTAAGTTTTTAGGAAGAGGAAATTATAGCTTCCAACAAAACTTGGGGAAAATTATGAGTAGTTATTTTTAATTTGAGATATAGGTTTTTGTTCATTTATTAGGCGTTCATATTCGCTTCACATTGTCCCTAAGTACGGTAAAAGACTATTTTTCGCGTGATCAGGGTGCTTATAGAATTGTTATAGTTTGAATATTTACTCGCAAGTAGCTCAACAAGAGCGCCAAAGCAATCTGACCTCATGTCAGTGCTTTCTAATTTTTTTCACAAATCGAATCAATATGTTGGTTCCATCGTAAGTATTTGTCAATTTGTACTACAAGAAATCTAGCGGTGCCACTTGTAGTTATTGACGAGTTTTCACAAGTGCAGACAGGTCGTTTTCCACCGAAATTTTTAAGTTTGAATTTAATGCATGTTTTTTCTATCTATATCTATTCTATCTATCTATAATTATTCCGACGACACCAAGTGGTGAACGTTTGGAATAGTAGGGCTATCAGGTCCTCAAGCTCCTCAACGCTCCCCGCAGTTACCAAAAATGATGAATCATCCGCGAAAAGTATGATCAAATGGGTAAGAACATGATCCGGCAAATCAGTTATAAACAAAATAAAGAATAAAGGTCCTAGCACAGAGCCCTGAGGAGCCCCTAGACCCAGGCCATACTCCCCAGAACTTACACCACCGACCTTGACAGACATTCTGCGATCAGTTAAATAACTCATCAACCAATTCAAAAATATACCCCGAAAACCCAAGTTATAGAGTTTATTAGACATAAATGAGAAATTCAATGAATCAAAAGCTCGGGATAGGTCGAAAAATATTCCCGCAACATGTAAATCTTCATCCAATTTTTTATAGGCTGTCTGAACGAACGAAAAGGCTGCCGTTTCGGTAAAATACTTGTGCCTGAAACCATGTTGTGAAGTAGTGATGATATTGAATTTCACCAGAAAATTTAGCATTCTATTAAGGGTTATTCGTTCGAATACTTTGGAGAAACAACTAAGGAGAGATATTGGTCGGTAATTGACTATGTTGTGAGGATCGCCCTTCTTTGGATGTGTGAGAGATCGCATCGTCGTGGTGAAGAGTGATCCGTCTTAAGCGGTTGGTTTTCCTGATTCATAGGAAGACAACTAGCAAACAAATAGTTGCATACCATTCAGAATTGACTGTTTCGTGTTGTTCTAGTGGTACGATTGCGAGCAGTTTTTCTGAAAAAGCAGACTTGGAAGTGCTTCGTGCGCGAGCAACTTTAGTTGGATTTGGCTTATCTTGAAACATCCTTACAGTCGACTGCTCTTTACTTTCGGGCTTGTAACAAATCCACGATTCATCACCTGTCACGACGTCATAGACGTGCTTCGAAGCACCGCGATCGTAAAATGTGTTCTTGCATCTCCTCTCCTAAACTTTGCGAGTAAACAGGAATGGTAATCCATCATCTGAATCTATATTTCAAAGTGAATTAATGTTTGATGAAAAATGTTTGAATAAATACACGGATTGTAACAACCTTCTTCATAGAATCGGACTGAATGCTAATTCAGTCCATCAAACAAAGAGAACAATGTTTCATGTATCCTATAGATAGAGCAGCAAATAGAGAGAATTTCGACATTTGGGTAATGTCGATATTCGATACATAGAATTATTTTTCACTTTCAGCATGATTTAGGGAGAGCTTGATTTTTGATTAGTTGTCAATATTTTTATTATTCTGAAAGTAGATTCACCTAATTTATATCGTGGCATAGCTTTTACTGTTCGATTAAATAAATCGATTTTGATTTTTCCCACATCACCATAATATTAGTGTCTCTGTCGATAATAAATATGAATTTATCGGTAATAAATGTATCATTTCAGGATAATCTGCACATGCAATTGTATGAAAGGAAAAAACACTTTGATCGAACCGATATTTCGTATCATCTCAACGAAAGTGCTCAATTTTCTAAATTTGAGCGTAAGTGATTTGGAATGCGATATCTCGTATGAAATTTTTACTATTGGAAGTTGTTGATCTTCTATTAAGATATGGGAATTATGGGAATAAATGATCACAAAATCTGGTGATACACTCTCAAATTCTAGATTTTTAATCGATGATGTTTCAGATTTCGGCTATTTCAAGTCGCTAAGAATGATAGATTGGACTGATGCCTCATTTATTTCCCTGAAATAACCTCTACTTAAACATGACTGTGTAATTACCCTGACCATCTTGGTTATAGCACAGTTTGAAGATGATCTTAAACCTTGCTGATACGTATTTAATTTCGTGTTTTTTTTTTTCTACTTACGAAAGGTTCAGTTTTCACCGAATGATCATATAGTTCCTTGAGATAAATTATAATTTATGAAAATTTCAAAAATTCTGTGAATATTTTACGTCTTCAGTAAAGTGAAACAATGATGGTCTTACGACAATCTCAAAACCGAATAGTGGATAAAGTAAATAGCGGATAACGCTGATAAACCATGACATTATTTCATTTTCCATATCTATGTATTATCTGTTGCCAACTCCCATATATCTGGACTTACCACGCTGGTATGTTTTCGCAAAAAGCTCGGGTGTGCAGCCTGTACATTATTCACTAAAAGTAGATTCTTGATTATTTTATGTTTCGTATCAATGCATCGAGACAATTCCAAAAGTTGGAGTGTTTCTTTTTTGATGTGACCAATTTTTAATTGAAGTTAATTTTCGGTAGGTTAACAATAAGAGAAAGTTATCAGACAACTTTTGAACTTCGCAGAGCTTTTAGAATGAATTGATAACTCATTTATTTTGTAAAAATCCATCTTTAATATTAAAAGAAAACAATTATTTTTGTCTAATTTTCACTTTATTAATAATATATATAATAATAATAATAATAATAACATTTATTGATTTCAAAAGATTACACCAAAGAATATAATTTGAAACAAGTCATCTACCTTAAGTTGAACAAAAGAAAAGAAAAATTGAACAATGCATACATTAAACCTTGCAATATTCTCTAAATTCACTTAAACTATATGGTTCTCAGTCTAGGATAAATCCATACAGAGATTTCTTGAATTTGGAATGATCAGATATATTCCTCAAATCTTTTGGTAGGATATTGAATAAATTTACTGCCATACACGCAACCGATCTACCTCTCAGAAGTGAACTATGGTGTTGTGATATGTAAGAAAAAATCCTCCTGGTATTATTTGAATTTTTGAAATCTGCAAAATAATGGCTATTCTTACTGAAAAAGATCAGCAGTTTGTAAACATAAGCCCCATACACAGTTTAAATATTATTTTTCTTAAAAACACCTCTACAACTCTCTCTATATCCCATATGTAGCATGGTTCGTAATGCTTTTTTCTGTTTTTTCTGAGCTACAAAAATACTTTCAACGTGAGAGGAACTACCCCAAAATATGATTCCATAACAAAGAATTGAATGAAAGTTAGCATAATATACTAATTTGAGTACATCAAAGTCAGCATAAACAGGATATAACAGGTAGAGTTGAGTCTACTCTTCAATTGTTCAATATGTGGACCCCACTCAAGATGCTTATCTAGAACTAGTCCCAAAAACTTTTAATTATCTTCAACGTTAACACAATTATTCCGAACCTGTAATATAGAAGGATATTCCGCATTAGACCTCCCTCCATAAAAAAATATGCGTTTCGATTTTTCAAGATTCAAAACTAGATTATGACTAGACAACTACATTACCGTTATGTTCATCATAAGGATCAAATCATTTATGGCAGAATTAACACAAGAAGATCGAATTAAGAAATGTGTGTCGTCGGCAAATAATCTCAATGAGACTCTCTCACAAAGACTTGAACATGTGCTAGATAAATGATTAATATAAATGATAAACAGAAGAGGGCCCGTAATGCTGCCCTGGGGAACACCCATGCTAACATTTACATCATCCGACACGTATTTTTCTCCGTTCATTTCCAGTACAACTCTCTGTTTCCTAGATGTTAAGTAGCTCCTCAAGAGGTCCAACTGCGTATCCCTTATTCCACTCTTTTCGAGAATTTCTAGGAGTCTTTTATGGTCGACACAAACAAAGGCCTTTGTTAAATCCAAAAACATAGCCAATGGATATTCTCCCACTTCCAAAGCAATAGCAATTTAATCGATGAGTTCAAATATGGCAGTATCGATATTCTTGTTCTTGATGAAGCCATGTTGATTCATAGATATCACATCAAACTTACGGAAAAAACTGATCAACCTTGTGCATAAGATCTTCTCAAAAACCTTGGAGAATGCTGGTAAAATGCTTATGGGCCTATAATTATTCAAATCATCTCTATCACCTTTCATATATAAAGGCTTTATAATAGCTATATTCAAGTTGTCTGGAAATACTCCCTCTTTGAATGCACGATTTATAATGTACGTTAAAGGTTCACTGATGCTTTCAAGACTTTCATAGGTATTTCATCATGGCCGCAAGACATTTTGTTACTCAGCGATTTCATAGTAGCCACGACTTCACTCTCAGAAACATCAAACATATAAAAAGATTTTTCAAGCCTTTGCTCTGAATTTTCTACAGGCGACTTGCTCAAGTTTTCAGTAATCTTCATCGGAATATCTGCAAAGAAATCGTTAAATTCTTTTGTAAGACAAGGGGGGTCACCGCAGGGATAAGGAACTTTGTTGGTGTTATTATTGCTTGTGGGAGATGATATAATCTTCCAGGAAGCCCTCGACTTATTCTCAGATTTTGAAAAAATTTTACTGAAATATTCCTTTTTCTTCTGTGACAAAAGAAGATCATATTTTTTCTTCATAGCAGAATACGTCACTTTATATTCAAGTTTGACAAACATAACGGTGTGTGGTTTGTCCAACATATTCCTGAGTTCTTAAATATCCTCTGTTAGTCCAAACTTTGTCTTCCCTGAAGGAGATCTAAAAGGAACCTTGGAGAAACATCGTTCAAAACATTCCAGGTAACATCTATGGAAAACATTCTAGAGTTGGTCAGGATCGAGCTGGATATAATAAATATCGTTCCACTGTGCCTGTGAAAGTTCTCGTAGAAAGCTGTCGATAGATTTGTCATTTATGATACGTTTTTTATAGATCTTTTAGGTTCACTTTCTGATGTTATCTTAAAATTAAACGTAAGCCTTAATCCATAGTGATCACTTATATGGTACTCAATCACATCTGTTTTACCAGCGACTGAGGTTAAAACATAATCTAAGCAAGAGCCAGATGCAGGACGAGTAGGTGCCAAGTTTGTTATATTGACGTTGAAATTCTCAAGTAAAGACAAGAATTCCCGAGTATCAGGTGAAGGAGACAGAATATCAAAATTGAAGTCGCCTATCAGAATATACTCAGTCCTCTCTATGGAGCATCGTCCAAGAACGGTCCTAAGCCAGTCAAGAAACAGATCAACATCAGCTAGTGGCTGGGTGTTTGGCCTATAAATACAAACAATGAGTAACCTGGGACACTTGTGTTTTATCTGTACAGCACAACATTCAGAAACATTAGATATACTCAATGAGTTATAATCTAATAATAATATAATCTAATAATAATAATCTATTAAATACACAGGGTGATTCCGGAGGAGACCATCAGATTTTAGGTGAAGTATACACTAGTCAAGGCAGATTCGAAACAATGTTTGGTTTATAGTTGGGGGCCTTTAATGAGAGTCTATAGGGTGATTTGTCCGATTCGACCGATTTTTTTTATTCAAAACTTTGGTATGGCTTGATCAATCTTGATGAAATTTTCAGTGTAGAACAATATGATTATCTTCTTTCAATAATTCCAATACTTTATCAAAAATACAGGGTGGGAATTATGATAAGTTTAGATTAAGATTGCAGGTTGAAAAAACACCCTGTATATTCCGTTTTCAAAAATTTTCTACATGCTTCAGATTCTATCATAAGTTTACATTACTGGAGCGTTTTTATTTTTTTTGGCACACATCCAGTTTTCCTAGAAAAATTTTTCAAGGATGAACAATATCGTTATTTCGCTCCAAGGCAGTGAGGATATTCTGAACTGGAATGTAAACCGGTGTCGTCCAATGATACAAAGCTCTTCCTGAGTCCTAAAATAGATCTTCCAAATTTGAAATTCATATTTAATCACTCATATTCTGATGTATAAAATCATTTAATCCAGAAAATATCTTTATACCTATCTACTTAAACCAAAAAATCTACAACTTATACAGAATAAACATTCGAAACATATCATGAAAGGCAAAACTATGGATTAACACAAAATTTACATAGAATGTTCGAAATGATTTCCCCTTTTTTGAATACATATTCGAGACCTTTTTATTAAATTTCCAATTGACCTTCTGATGAGGGATTTTGATTTTGCTTCAAGATATTACATTCCTCGAAAATCCTTTCAACTAGGTGTTCTCTACTTCTACTTTCAACCTTATAAACTCTTGTTTTCAGATATCCCCACACAAAATAGTCTTAAGGGTTCAAATCAGGCGATCTTTGTGGCCAAGCAATAGGGTCTCCACGACCAATCCATCTGTTCGGATATTTTACATCCAGGTGATTTCTCACATTCAATGCAAAGTGAGGTGGTGCTCCGTCATGCTGAAAGTACATAGAGCGGATATGTACATTTTCCAATAGATTTGGTAAAATATTTTCCAAAAAATCTAGGTAAATTTCACCATTTAATCTTTCCGCAAAAATGTGAGGGCCAACTAAATTTCCGTCTATTGTTCCAAGCCAAATATTGGCAGATAATCTGTGTTGTGTATTATGACTCTTTTTCAAATGCGGGTTGTCTCTTGCCTATTCGTGGGAATTGTGGATATTAAAAATTCCATTCTTAGTGAACATAGCCTCGTCGCTGAATAGAATACGAAAAATAGTTCGTTGGTGACTAATAACCCAGCGACAAAATTGTAATCGTTGGGCAGATCTTGTGGCAACAGTTCTTGCACCTTTTGGTAGTGGTATGGATGGAAATGTTCTTTCTTCAAAGTCTTGCTCACTTTGCTCTGCGAAATTCCTAATTCGGTACTAATTTGACGAGTACTAATAGACGGTTCCTCCTCCACCCGTTCAAAAATTTGAATCGAAATTTCATTTTGAGTAGTCCTATCAATGTGCTCTGCCTTATAGTCTAAGATCCGGCTGCAGAATCAGTGTACTCATCGAGTGTTTGCTGAAAACCAAATTTTTACACATATTTATGATTAGGAGAATTTATATCTACCAGGTTGCCTATCAAAATGTGGCCGCTAGTATTTTTAATTAAATTATTAATAATTCATAATCCGTAAGAAATTTCACTGACATGTTTTTTCAATGAAATGTCGTCTATTTTACGGCAACATCTATGAAGACTCTGAAAAATCATGGTTGCCGTTGTGCATCTGGCCGCACCTCTTCGCAGCCAGGTGTACACAGGTATGATTTTGTTACATTTATACACCCACAACGTACATTCATATTTTATAAATCAAATTAAAGCTAATTTTTTTTCTGTTCATTATTATATACGGTTGCCTAATTAAATCTGGCCGCAAATAAGGGTTGCTGGCTGTTAAATATAGTAAATATTAAAAGTAGAGTGAAAGAGAGCTAGCGCGTTACACCACTATTCAGACGAGGATAGCGATTGCCAGCTGTCGGACAGTTTAAAGCCATTGCGCATGCGTCAGATGCTAGTGTTCTCAACGGATCAGTTGCGACTTTTATTCTAAGTTAAAAACCACGCTATTTTGGAGTACGTAATACACAACATAATATATTGCTGTTTCATTTGTGCATCGAAAAATTATCAATCTCATCGGGGTGAAATAAAACTTATAAAGATGAAGGCGTGTTTTCTGTGCGAAAAAAAAACAATGTACTAGACTTTGATAATGCTTCATTCAAAAAGTGTTCTCTAATGTTATTGTTTCGTCGTAAGAAAAAATATAAATATCATGACATTTTATTAACACTTGAATCCACCGATGATTTTGGATATCATACAGAGTGTTTGAAAATTTATGAATATGTAAAATAGATGTAATACTTAAATAAAATCAAATCTTTTTCATACAGTACTTGCACAACACAATTTTTTTATATAAATAACCTTGGTTTTATTCATCATCAATATCCATTTGTTTTGTAATTTTTAAATTTGTCATTTATTTTTTAATTTTTTATTTTCAAAAGGAAGGCGTTTCTTTTGGAGTATTTATTATTTTGAGGCGTACCTACTATTGTTTGAATCGGAGGTTGAGAACAAAAGCATCTGACGCATGCGCAATGGCTTTTAACTGTCCGACAGCTGGCAATCGCTATCCTCGTCTGAATAGTGGTGTAGCGCGCTAGCTCTCTTTCACTCTACTTTTACTATTTACTATATTTAACAGCCAGCAACCCTTATTTGCAGCCAGATTTAATTAGGCAACCGTACATAATAATGAACAGAAAAAAATTAGCTTCAATTTGATTTATAAAATATGAATGTACGTTGTGGATGTATAAATGTAACAAAATCATACCTGTGTACACCTGGCTGCGAAGAGGTGCGGCCAGATGCGCAACGGCAACCATGATTTTTCAGAGTCTTCATAGATGTTGCCGTAAAATAGAAGACATTTCATTGAAAAAACATGTCAGTGAAATTTCTTACGGATTATGAATTATTAATAATTTAATTAAAAATACTAGCGGCCACATTTTAATAGGCAACCTGGTAGATATAAATTCTCCTAATCATAAATATTATATTAAATATTCTCATTCTGTGGTTCACTGTGATGGTAACCATGGATCTTGAAGAACTTGATTTAAATAGAGATTTAATTTTCATGGAGAATTTTCAATTTCATTAAAACTATTTATCATACATTCGTGATTCAATAGTTTACATATTAATAGACCATAAGTGAGTACATTTTTGAACGATACTACTATGTTTTAGGAATATTCGCTTCATAGAAAACCGGAAGTGTGCCGAAAATCACCAGAATAATGACTCAATTTTATGTTAATCCGAAATTTTGCCTTTCATATGTTTCGAATGTTTATTCTGTATTTATAGTAGTAGTATGTAGGTTTTTTTGGTTCACGTACGTATAAAGAAATTTTTTGAATTAAATGATTTTATACATCTGAATATGAACGATCAAAAATGGATTTCGAATGTGGAGAATTTATTTTAGGACTCAGGAAGAGCTTTGTATAATTGGACGATACAGCTTTACCATCTAGTTCAGAATATTCTCAATGCCTTGGAGCAAAAAAACGATATTGTTCATCTTTGAAAAATTTTTCTAGGAAAAATGAACGTGTGCTAAAAAATATAAAAACGCTCCAGTTATGTAGACTTATGGTAGAATCTGAAGCAAGTAGAAAATTTCTGAAAACGGAATGTACAGGGTGTTTTTTCAACCTGCATACTTAATCTAAACTTATCATAATTCCCACCCTGTATTTTTGAGAAAGTGTTGGAATTATTGAAAGAAGATATTCATATTGTTGTACACGGAAAATTTCATCAAGATTGATCAAGCCATAACTAAGTTTTGAATAAAAGAAAAATCGGTCGAATCGGACAAATCACTCTGTAGACACTCAATGAAGGCCCCGAACCATAAACCCAACATTGTTCCGAAACTATATTGACTACTGTATACTTCACCTAAAATCTGACGGTCTCCTCCGGAATCACCCTGTATATAATATATATATTTAATATAATAAATTATAAATTTTCATGAAAAATACATACCGAACTGAAAGCAGTCAACTACTGAATTTCGGACTGATTTTCTACAAATATCATATATAGGAAATATACAGTGAACTACTGAATGTGAATGCTTTGTTGAATACTCGAAATTCATTCCGTTCGGTTTTATTTTTATCCAAATTGCTGCTGTAAAAGGGCACGCGTGACTTCACCCTAAAGAAATATTCAAAATAAAAATAATGTACGGATTTACTATCCGCATTTAGTGAAAGAGGAGAATGCCGAATGAATATAGACAGCTGCGAAATAGGAGCCGGCATATTTTGGGATATAAATTGTCTCGTTTCGAATTATTCTCAGACAAGGGAAATATATGTCTATTGTCTTTATGGAATTGATGCTTTGCTTCTTTATCAGCTGTCTTTAATGGATCTATTCAGGGCAGCGATTGTCGGCGATGAAAATTTCCAGAAAGAATTTTAATTGTCAACTTCCATTTGATACTTTTTATTGCCCAGTTACACACGTTTTTGCCCTTATATCGGATGGAGTAGGAGGTATTGAAATTACAAAGTTTTTTTTTTCAAAGGCCAAGTGTTTGCCCTTCCAAAATTCTGGTATGATGATAAGAGAAGACCTTGTTTACAGATAGATAAATTTTCCTGACTATTTTTCCATAGGCATTCAAGTGGATCAAGTAAATATAATTCACTTTTAGGTGGAATAGGGATTTGTCTGAAATAGTGTTGATAGAAAACTAGTTGTTCGGATATTTTGAATTCATTATATTTGTGATTTCGACTCTGTTGTGTTGTGTTGAACTTAGTATATTAAAACAGAATAAAACAAAAAATGTTGATGACGATGATTCGAATTTTGATTGTATTACAAAATGAAAAGTTCGGCAATTATAAATGAAAAATGAAATATGGTAAATATACACCTCCACCACGCTGACAGAAGTAAGTAAAGTCTTTCATCGTTTCCATTTTTGTGGCATAATGTCGGGTCTAGGCTATCACATCACTGATTATGAGTTTTAAGGCTGCAATACATTCGTATTGACTCTGTCTTTAAGATATCCCCACAAAAAATAATCCAGTGGTGTTAAATCACACGATCTGGCTGGCCATTTAACAGCTGAAACTGAAAACATAGCAGCCGTGAGCCACAGTGTTGAAGAAGATCCAAATTTGTCAATTTTTCGACGTTCTCAACAACCGGGGTTATCCCAAACCACCCCATGGTGAATTTTGCGTAGGGATTTGGCTTTGAAGCCTTACATGATTCATAGATACATAGATTCGTTCAATTCATTTTGGAACAATCCACTGGTATTTCTGAAAAAATCATTTCTTCAGACGAAGCCCATTTTCACTTGTCAAGGTACGTCAACAAGCAAAATTGCCGCATTTGGGCCTCTGAAAATCTTAGAGCGATTATTGAGCAGTCTCTGCCTGCTCCACGTGTCACTGCATGACACGTTGGAGGCGTGATTGGGCCGTTTTTTTTTTCGAAGATGAGGATGGAAATGCGGTAACGGTCAATGGATCATGCTACTGCGAGATGTTAACAACTCAATTTTGGCCTATCATTGATGACTTGGATATCACTGACATGTAGTTTCAACAAGACGTTGCCGCTTGTTACACAGTCAATGGCACGATCGATTTACTGCAAAACTGCTGATCGCATAATTTCACAAAATTCCTCTGTTAAATGGCCTTCCAGATGTGTGATTTAACACCACTGGATTATTTTTTGGGGCTACCGACGGAGTCTATACGGAGCCAATCGAATCGATTGCAGCCTTAAAACTCAAAATCTGTTATGTAATTGCCCAAGAAGACCCGACATTTTGCCAAAAAGTGATCAGATATTTGGAAGAACGACTTACTTCGGTGGTGAACATTTGCCAGAAATCATTTTTCATTCATAATTTCGAAATTTTTTTTTGTGATACAATAAGAATTTGAATCATCCTCATCAACATTTTTTGTTTTATTTTGTTATGAAAAACAAAGTTTCTGTTGAAAGACCCTTTACTATCATACTTTAATACGTTGTTACATTCCAACTATCGCAACTTGATCATAAATTATTTATAGTCGCGGGACGTTACTCAGAAGACCCCAATAAATAAATTAATGCTAAATAGATAATTCATTGGATATTTATCGAATGAAGCCACAGTCATAACACGATGGCAATCGGTATGCGAAGAGACAGGCGATACAACCGTGCGAAAATATGAATGACATATTTTAGTATTTGATATTTGCATATCGGCGCTCCCTCATATTGTTTTATTATGTAGTTTCGAAGTTGATACCTGCATGCCAATTGAGTTATTATAATACTACTAGTACCTGACATAGTTGTCAGTAATCGATTATTTGTTTTATGACCGCACTGTGTAACTAGGAAATTGAGCAACGGTTTTACATTGCTGCAGGTCGACTTAGATCTATTTATTAGGTTTCAATTTTTCGAATGATAATATTGCATTAAACAAGATGTCTTTCATATTGCTAGTGATAACAGTGGAAGAGGTGTCAATTTATACAGGATGATATCAGAAAAGACCCTCATATTCAAGGACTTGTTTGCAGTGCTCAAGTCAGTTTTACATATCGGGTGTTTTTGCTCGCTTGTTCCTAAACTAGTAGAACAGCGTAGGTATGAGTTGATTCACGTGAAAGTATTACAATGGAGATCAAATGATGAACCAGATATGACATTGTTTTTTTATGATGAAATCGGCGACTACTTTGGTCCTGAGGAAGATCATGCCCCTTACAATGAGGATATTCCAGATTTTGACCCTGGAATCCTAGCTGGTATCGGATTTAAGTAGATTTCTTTCTTCGACGATCTTCTGAACCATGAAAAAATTCACAAGGCAGGAGCAAAATGCAAACTATCTATGAGTCCACCTATTAAAAAGAAAACAAGAAGGCCAAGATGTGAAAAAGGTCTTTTTCCGAAATCGCCTTTTTCTCATCAATTTGTTGAAACTTACCGTAATAGGTACCTACTTTCATTTTTCACAAATATTTTCTAAGTGATAGAACTCTGAACTGGAATGAACCACTTTCAAATCAAGATTGACGGCAAGTTTTCATATTTCCAGAGTAGAATAATTTTTCAATATCGCGATAAAGTTTTTTATTGGACCAAATCTGTCGAATAGTTTAGCACTTAAGAGCATCTGATTTCCTAGAAATAATCGATTTAATTCTGCAAATAGTATGAATAACGACTGAAGGAAAGAGTCTGACAAATTTGCTGAAATCGTCAGGCTAGAAAATTTTAGGAAATTTCCGTAAATTTTTTAAATTTTGTGTTCTCATGATGTATTCATTTGTTCTCAACATTTTATTATTGAAATAATGATACGTATTTTTGTTATTCATTTGTCTTTTTATTTCTCAATGTGAGCATTTTATTCCATCAATGAAATTTGAAGGAAGAAGTCCCTGAAATATATCAGCTTATTTTTGTATTTTCACACTTAGACGGGGAGCAGGGTTTTTTATGTTTTTCCCTAGGCTGAATTATTTCTGATCCTAACCAAAAGTTCAAAAGATTATATATAAACATTGAAATTTAGGTCCGCATAAATTATTTCATCCTAACCCAGAAACATTTTAGGTTCCATCATATTTTTAAATGATCGATATACCATATTTGATTAAACAAGTATCAAATGTTGAATTATGCAGATGACACAAACTTCACAGTCATGGCCAAGATATTCCCAGAAACGTGTGAACTGGTAAAATCAACCGTAGTGAAAGCAGGCTAATGGTTTGAATGCTGAAAAAACAAATGCAGTGCTATTCAAAACAGCTCATTCAGGTTTTCAAACACCAACAAATATTCGACTCTGCTCTCCTCTCAGAGTCTGATTAGGTATTGTAATTTCCTGGGTCTCAAACTGTAGGAAACTCTTGATTGGAATGGACACATCACCAACCTTTGTGCTCAATTGAGTTCTATCTGCTACTCACTTGGGGTACTCAGTAAATACCTGGACTCTATGTCAATGGAAACCATTATCAAGCAGTAATGGAATCGAAGATGAGGTATGGCATCATGTTCTATGGTAGCTCGCATAACGTGGATAGAGTGCTGAAGATGCAAAACAGAGCAATACGTATAATCTGGAAGATGAAGAGAATGAAGTCGTGTAGGGGAATATTAAAAAAAAATTATTAACCGAACCAGCTATACATATTCAGGAATACTTGACTTTCACTTATAAAAATATGTATTACTTTGAAGAGGTAACACCAAGTAATTCTAATACAAGAACAACGGCAATAAAATTCCCGCAGCACAGACTTAGCCTCACCGAAAAAGGACCTGCGAATAGGTGCATTCGATGTAATAACAAGATAGAGCTTAAATTGGGAAGAGAATGTACCCTACAACAATACAAGAAATTCATTTTCAAACTACTACTTTACATTGAACCATACAGGGTCTTTCACGAGGAAACTCACCCATATTTATAAGGGAAACTACTGAACGTATTCTAATGAAATTCAGCACTTATAAGTATTTCACGATGCTGATGAAATCTTAAATATTTTCAAGGCATGAGCACCTCCGGTTTTTTCGGAAATGACGTCAACTTCCGTTTTTCAAATTACAACACCATTTTTTTATTGCAGAAATAGATTCCTTAGAAAATTTCAAGTTATTTTGATGTAACATTTTTCAGTTTTGGTTGGAAAATTCGAAAAAAAAATCGAAAATAGAGCTCCGCTGAAACAAGAATAACTTCGAGGTTTATGGATGGAAAATTTTCATTTTTGGGATTTCGTGAAAAATCAATTTTGTCAAATTAGAACCCCTTTTTTTAATGGCAGATATTGAATTTACGTTAAAAAATAATGTGAGTGTATGCATCACACCCTTGCCCTAAAGTGGATATTTTCTGAGTTATTCACAAAAAACTGTTTTTCGTCTTGAATTTTCAGCTATTTCTTTTCCCTTCACGCCAAAGTTACTATTAGGAGAACTATGGCAAACTCTCGCAGTTATAACTAGAGAAGATGCTCAAAGTTTTGACCGTTAATTTCTAGACATTTATTTATACGTCTCAGGAATGCTTCGTGCGTTGCTCTTCTTATTTCATCGGGAGGAAGAGATCTGCAAAAGTGTTTAAAAACCAAATTGAGTTTCAAAACTATGAATCTAAAAATCTAAACAATCCTGAACGCATTTCTGACTCATTCTATGGAGTCATCTTTATGAGCGAGGGGAGTTGAGTAGACAATATTTTTTATCCTACCCCAAACATAATAGTCTAAAGGAGTTAAATCGGGAGAACGTGGTGGCCAAAGATGTGGACCATTGCTCGCCAACCATCGATCTTCAACTAGCCTGTATAGGATATTTGACACATTGAGTGAATTGTGTGGAGGCGCGTATCTTGTTGATACCATAAGTCATTATGGTTCTGTACCAGCAGCTCAATTATTTGAGTCAATATGTCAGAATATCTATCTCCTAAGGGAGAACATTCTTTAAATAATGCAAACATGTGTAGTGTTCTATCTTACCAGTGAAAGTCCCATCATAAATGTGAACATCGAGAATTGCATTATTATTGATGTCGCAAAAAACATTGAAACTCCAGGTCTCTTGAAAGTTCCATTGTCTGAAGTAGTGGTTGTTCTCTTCATCCCAATAGTGACTGTTATTCCTATTGAAAGAACCATTCTTTGTGAATTTAGATTCATCTGTCCAAAAAGATTTCATTCTCTTGAAATCGAATCATCATAGCTGTCATTCTCAAAACTCTGTTCTCCTGATGAAATCAGTTTCCTTCACATGCTGTACCCTATTGAATTTATATGGGTGCATTTTATGTTTTTTCAATATTCTCGAAACACTCGATTGAGATAATCCCAGAGCAATGCCGGCATCTTTGAGAGAATTTTGAGGTTTCACAAATATGCAAGAACTGTAATTTCATTGTTCTCATTTTCAACTACACTTTTTTCTCTGTGTATAGTTATTTTAACGAAAGATCCGACATTTCTCAAGTTTGTCACGGTTCTGCTTATGGTATCTCTCGTTGGTCTGGGTCGGTCAGGAATCCTCTCAATGAACAGTCGAATCGTTCTATCTACAACTTTATTACATTCTCCATGAAGTAGAATGAGATTTAAATAATCTTCATTGGTAAAAATTAGGCATAGTGATCGATTTTATAACTTAATACGAATTATCACCAAATTAATAGTAAACACAAAATGCTACTGAATAAAGAGGAATTTGGTAGATGTAATTAATGATATCTATCATTAAGAAAGAAGAATGTAAAACATGGTAAGTTTTTGCATATGGTTCATAAGGAATTATTTATTTATCACTGGAGGGTAAACCGATGGCCGATTAGTTGAAATAAAGAGGTTTCCGATACAAATTCGAATCCAAATTCGCCATCTATTTAGGAACAACCTGTAATTTGTTTCTCTTGCATATTAGGGTAGTAAAATCTAGAACATGGTTTAAGTAACAGTTCCTGAAAATTTCATCTTTTTGGCGTGAAGGGAAAAGAAATAGCTGAAAATTCAAGACGAAAAACAGTTTTTTGTGAATAACTCAGAAAATATCCACTTTAGGGCAAGGGTGTGATGCCTACACTCACATTATTTTTCAACGTAGATTCAATATCTGCCATAAAAAAATGGGGTTCTAATCTGAAAAAAAATTGATTTTTCACGATTTTGTCATCCCTAAGTTTGAAAGCGATATTTCACCCCCTGTATCATAAATCGCGATTTACAAAGTGGATACATCAATCTCACATCTTGAAAAATCCCAAAAATGAAAATTTTCCATCCAAAATCCTCGAAGTTATTCTTGTTTCAGCGGAGCTCTATTTTCGATTATTTTTTCGAATTTTCCAATCAAAACTGAAAAATGTTTCATCAAAATAACTTGAAATTTTCTGAGGAATCTATTTCTGCAATAAAAAAATGGTGTTGTAATTTGAAAAACGGATGTTGACGTCATTTCCGGAAAAACCGGAGGTGCTCATGTCTTGAAAATATTTTAGATTTCATCAGCATCGTGAAATACTTATAAGTGCTGAATTTCATGAAAATACGTTCAGTAGTTTCCCGTATAAATATGGGTGAGGTTCCTCGTGACAGACCCTGTATTGCACGGAGATCTATTAACACTTCTTGCTTCATTTGCAGATCTATTCATACTGACATATCGACAGGAACATAGACTGGTAGACCTTTATCGAACATATTTATTGAAAAACATAATATTTGAAACCTGGACAGGGTCAATTTGAATCCTCATCTGTGAGGATTAATTTCCGTGTGCCCTTATGTAAATGACAAAAAATTTATACCTTCTGGGGATATGGAGCTATAATAATGAAATTTGAGGATATGTAAGATATTTAAAACGTCCATACAAACACAAATTTTTGTTTGATAACGACGGATATCTTATGAGGTATTAACTATTGAAACAAAAATTTCGGGAATTGTTTTGCAAATTTTTCAGCATGTCGATTTCTGCGAAACTCTACAAACCAATTTGCTCAGCCTCATTTAAAACACTTTCAAGTTGAAACATAGTCTATTGGTTATTTTGAGAGTTTCTATTTCAAACGATCCTCAAGTGTTGAAAACAGTGTTCTTTTATTATTGAAGAGAAAATTAGACAAAATACGTCATACTCAACATTTATAATGGATACTCATAAAACTAATGAATCATCATTACGATCTATTTTAAAAATATCTGAGAATTGACAATTATAGTCTTACACTTCGATTGAAGTATCAATGATACCTATATTTTTTCTAAAAAACACTGTTCTCTTTGATGAATAAGAGAGAATTATTTTTTCTCATCATAACAGCAAACAATTAAAGAAAACTACATAAAAAACTAATCAAAAAATGATATAGAATACGACGCATGTATTTCGAGATTTATGTATAACACTTTTATTTCATTAGGTATTCATATTCCATTACCAATAATTCAAATCAGTTTTGGTTACAACTTACGTGTGATATGCCATAACGGAAAATTTGCACATGTTTCCTTGACACCAGTTGATATTCAAAAACCTAACCTCAAATATAACCATAGGGTATTATCTCGTTCCACACAGAAAATTACAACTGCATAGTATGATTTTCCAAAAAATTGAGTTTATTACAAAAGAATGAAATTGACTTAATTTGGATTCCCTTCCATAATTTAAATTATTTAATTGAACAAGTCTATTCTTGGGAGTTTAAATAAATCAAAAATATCTAAAAATTGACAATTATAGTCTTTCACTTCGGTTAAAATATCTATGAGTGCTCTATTCATATTATTTCATTCATAGATATTTCATTTTTATCATAACATCAAACAATTAAAAAAAAAAAAAAACTAATCAAAAAATGAAATAGAATACGACACATGTGTCGTATTCATTTAGACATGTGTCTAAAATTTGACACTTATAGTCTTACACTCCGAATGATGAATTAAATAATTTGATCTATTTTAATGTAATAGTTTATGTCATTCTATTGGAAAGCTCTGATTGAGGATTTGAAGTGAAGCTGAACGTTGACCTATTTTTCTGAATATGAAAATGATTGTGATTTATAGTTATGATAAGAATTCATTTTTACCTATCAGATTCAATTCGTGGCTTTTCCTCGCTTGTAAAATTTTACATTACTTTATCATTAGCTTCCATGAAAATGGAATTGTTCATGACATATGTCATACGCAATTCCCCCAATGACGACAATAAAGAGGTCGTAGACTCCGAACTGAACACAGCATAGTGGACGCTAACGACCACCTTAAAAAATAAACACCAATAAAGGAAAAAGTAGCTAATAGACGAGAGCAATTAAAAATCTTTTTATAATTGAAACGAATTTAAAACAGGCTTAAATGGGCAATATCTATTCGAGACTCGATTACTGGCAGCCATGTATCAAAAGCCGTCTTGATTATTGGAAACTAAATTATAAATTGATGGCTGTCGACCCATCGGAAGAAATGACGAGCTACTTTGGGCATTACATTATGCTGCCTACCTCATTGCCTGGGTAAAAAGTGAATTACGTTTCTACGATGTGGTCGTTCTTTTCATGGAATTTATTGGTTTTGATTCATAAATTTTCACTGACCTGGTTCACATGCTGTTTTTTTCCGACAATTCATTTTTCATTTACTTTTTCTGCGAACTAGTTTTGAAGAATGGTTCATCGAAAATTTTGAGTCGTTGTCATGGCAAAAACCTTTCAACAGTTGAAAGAAATATGTGCAATATTTTTTCATTGTTAACTGTTTTGTGCGCATATACTTCACTGCAAAACATTTTACCGATTTTTCCTAAATATTGAATCAGCTGAAGATTCAATATTTTCTGTGTATAAAACCCAACAACTGAATAAATGGGTTTGAAAGGTAAGTGCTACAAGTTTATACAAAAGTTTCGAAATCAAGAATATTTGCAATAGTATTCTGAAGCCGAAAAATATTCGTTGTAGGTAGTCTCAAATTTTCAAATCGCTGAAACTGATGAGAAGCTTTTGAGGAGAGCGATTTTATATTTTAGAGCATCGACTCGAAAAATTCACCAACTAATCAACTATTTTTTTTCAAAATGATAGGCACTCTGTTCGAGTGAACAAGAGCGCCAAAAAAGGGCAGTTGATGAAATAAATATTTCGACTTATTTCGAAGCGAATGAGAATTCATTTCTTCAATAGGAAACACATTAAATAGATTCGCTACTTCAGTACACCGAATTATGATTATAAATAAATTATGATAATAAAAATAAAAATACGTTTCAAAACTCAAATTAGCCGAATAAATGATCAGGTAAGATTCTCAATATGGTAACCATTTTGTTCCACACACTTTCGAATAAACCTCGGTTAGTCGCTCGCTCAATTTCCTCCCTCTTTAGAGAGTGGAAAGCATCCTCCACACGCCGTATCAAATCTTCTTTGCTTTCAATAGGAGAATCATAGACTATGTTTTTTATTTTACCCCATAAATGAAAATCTAAGGGAGTAAAATCGGGAGATCCTGGGGACCAAAATAGTGAAGACCGGCGTCACATCCTTCCTCGTCGATGTTGTAAAAACGGTTTACGCTCAGGATATTTGAAATAAGAACAATGAACATCTTATTGACTGAACAAATTTGACTTTTTTTCCAGTTTTATTTTGGATATTTTGAAAATTATTCGATTTAATACAATGGTTTTAACAGAAATGTATTCACTATTGAATACTCGTTCATACCAGGAATGGAAAACTTGAAAAAAAATTTTTTCGTCGAATTTATTTCCACACCCTGTATAACCGGAAGTTTTTGGGCTTCGAAAATATATTAGCTCTGTAGAGAACTTCGAACAATATCATAATCCCAATTTTCAGATTTCAAATTTGTCTAGTTCTCCAGAAACGTCTAATAGGCACTCGAACTTGAGACACCCTGTATATCTTCCGAAAGAAATCACCTAGAGATTTCATATTTTCAGAATGGGTCAATTATCGAAATATTTCTATGCAAAAAAAAACAACAGGATTTAAATCAGGGAGCGCGGTGACCATTCTACAGGGCCATCTCTCCCTCATTGAGAGTCTACAGGGTGATTTGTCCAATTCAACCGATTATTCTTTTATTCCTAACTTTGGTATGGCTTGATCAATCTTGATGAAATTTTCAGTGTAGAACAATATGATCAGCTTCTTTCAATAACTCCAACAGTTTTTCAAAAATACAGAATGGGAATTATGATAAATTCAGATTAAGTATGCATGTTGAAAAAACACCATGTACATTCCGTTTTCAGAAATTTTCTACTTGCTTCAGATTCTACCATGAGTTTACATTACTGGAGCGTTTTTATTTTTTGTTGGCACACTTCCATTTTTCCTAGAAAAATTTTTCAAAGATGAACAATATCGTTTTTTCGCTTCAAGACATTGAGAATATTCTGAACTAGATGGTAAAGCTGTATCGTCCAATAATACAAAGCTCTTCCTGAGTCCCAAAATAAATTTTACAAATTCAAATCAAATTCATTTTTGATTGCTCATATTCAGATGTATAAAATCATTTAATTCAAAAAATTTCTTTATACGTACGTCAACCAAAAAAAATCAACATACTACTACTACAAATACAGAATAAACATGGGAAACATATAAAAAGGCAAAATTATGGATTAACATAAAATTGGGTCATTATTCAGGTGATTTTCGGCACACTTCCGGTTTTCTAAGAAGCGAATCTTTCTAAAACATAGTAGTTTCGTTCAAAAATGTACTCACTTATGACCTCATGGTATGTAAAATATTGAATCACGAATGTATGATAAATAGTTTTAATTAAATTGAAAATTCTACATGAAAATTAAATCTCTATTTAAATCAAGTTCTTCAAGATCCATAGTTACCATCACAGTGAACCACAGAATGAGAATATTTAATAAATAATCTGTCACAAGAAGTTTATTTCAACATGCCTCAATTATTTACTCATGCGGAATATGCGGATATGATTTTTGTTTATGGTTTTGTAACGGAAATGGAAATGAAGCCAAAATGGAATACCATAGACGATTTCCCAACCGACGTCAACCAAATAAATGTACTTTCGGACGAGTATTCCATTATTCTAAAGAACATGGGTAATATCCTAGTAAGGCAGAGCACATTGATAGGCCTACTCAAAATGAAATTTCGATTCAAATTGTTGAACGGGTGGAGGAGGAACCGTCTATTAGTACTCGTCAAATTAGTTTCGAATTAGGAATTTAGCAGAGCAAAGTGAGCAAGACTTTGAAGAAAGAACAATTCCACCCATACCACTATCAAAAGGTGGAAGAACTGTTGCCACAAGATCTGCCTCAACAATTACAATTTTGTCGCTGGGTTATTAGTCACCAACGAACTATTTTTAGTATTATATTCAGCGACGAGGCTATGTTCACTAAGAGTAGAATTTTTAATATCCACAATTCCCACGAATGGGCAAGAGACAACCCACATTTGAAGAAGAGCCATAATACACAACACAGATTTTCTGCCAATATTTGGCTTGGAACAATAGACGGAAATTTAGTTGGCCCTCACATTTTTGCTGAAAGATTTTGTCACGAGCCCGCCCGGTTCCAGAGAGTGTACCAAATACCTCCCGGACTAGCTCTCAGAGCTGAGACTATTTACTAGGGCGCCACTCTCTTTTTATGATGTTAAATAAAAGGGAGGTATCACCACAGATCTCAGGGGGAAAACAAAAGAGAGAAAACGTACACGAAAACCCACTCTCTAGAAGCCAGAACAAGCTCGATCACACAAAATGAGAGTAGTGACTGGTAGGAAGAAAAAAAGAATCAATTGTTTAACAATTTAATCTCACCAAAAATGTGGTGATAACACTACAACTAATCAATGTCCTACCACAAAATATCTCTATCGAACTTACTAGTCAAATATCTTAATATGCGTTTAACTGAATTATATTACTAAACTTATCACCCAAAGGTGAACCTCAAAGTTAGATTAATACTGGCCAGCATGAATAAAACACCTATGTAACGGTCTATATCTAGGTGACTGAACAACAGGTCAACTGTTTATCGCTATATCAATGTCTCGACCTAAGTCGTTTATATTCTCAGATAACTTAAATGCTACGGACTAACCTTACATAACAGTCTAAGATGTACAGTGACTGTGAACAAAAGGATATTATGGGTTCTCAACCAACATTCACTCTTCAACCCTCGTAGAAAGGAAATTGGGTCAATACGTACTTCAGGCTCTTCGTAATACAATAATTCACATTACTTCCACAAGGCAAATGGCAACCAGGGTGTCTATTGTTCGATCTTCCAAGTAGAATGTGTTCAGATAGCTAGTACAGATGGTTTGTACAGAACGTAGATCCTACGTAGACTCACTTATTTCAGACAACCTCAAAACCGCCTCAGACAGCTCGCAGACAGTTTGCAGATAGTTCACAGAGTTCACAGAGTTCACAGACAGTTCGAGATCCGCAGCACAACAAACATAAGTACTCTCAACATAAAACGGAGCTAAAATAAAGAAGTTGCAGAAATGGGCAACGTGACCGAATATAGGTTATCTTACCTAATCTTCTCCATCGAATATCTTCCCTTTATAATCCGCATTAAGCGTTAACCTTTTCCATAAACCAAATAGAAACAGGTCTCTATTAGGGCTTAAACCATAAATCTTGTTCCAATCCGCAATCAATACGATAAAAATCCAAGAGTTTAATGGTTTGATACTCGCCAGAAAAACGGAGAAAAGCAAAGTGACACGCTCCAGCTGATTTGCGTCAACCCGACATATACGACCACAGACGCAATCACAGAGCGGAGAGCATTCAGTAACGCTACCATCAACAGTAGTGCCACGGGTCGGAAAATGTACTATCTAGATGGCGGCGTTGCCAATAGTTGGTCGGAACTAACGGAACGGAAATTTTAAACCGTGACAACTCCCCCCTTCCTTCCACAGGAGGTGAGCATAGGTCACCGACGACTCACATAAGAACCATATTGCGCACTCGCCCAACAAAACTCAACGCCAAGATGGCAAAACAATCAAAAGTGAAAGATATCTAGTCACTGAGGGCGACTAGATACCGGCTTGTCCAGCTGGGTATAACGGAAAAACTACAAGAAGAAGAAGAAAGCAATCGATTCAACCAAAAACAAAACAATAAGCCAAAATGGTCGAAATGTCAAATTTTGAAACAAAAGAAAACTTAACCGGAATCCGAATCGAAGACCACGGTTAAGGTGCTGAACAAGGAGGACTTGCTTTATCGAAGGTCGCAACCTCCACGACCCCCATCACATCCTAGAGAGGTGATGTCCGAATCGGGAAACTCAAAATCGGGATAATAATTTACTCAAATATAGGCAACGTCAAAGCCGGAAATTCCAATGGTCCTCGTGGGTAAAGTGCGCTGCGACAATACACGACCACTGGTGTCACTAACTCGTCGGGAGTTTCTCGAAAAAAAACACAATAAAAGGAAAATCTCATTCAAGACACGCGCCTTCCAGGCAAACGCAAAGAAAAGTCACAATCGGGTATTTCACGTCATCAACTCGGAATCAAAAACGCCAAAAGTCGCCACATCGGCACAAAAAAAAATCCAATCGCCGACACGGCAAAAAAAACCACAACACTTCTGCTCCAAGGCAGCCAACAGTGTAAGCCAATACGAAATCAAATCATCCCCACCATAATCGGGATCCCAAACTCACAAAGCGAAGGCAAGGCACAACAAAAAAACAAAACGAAACGGACACGTCAGATGTTAGACGGTCATAATCCCGAGCATATGACGGTCCCAAAAATATATCCCCACCGTCACCGGGGCTAAAACGTACAGAAAAGGCAAGGTACGAACGACATTTACTTACTGAAACGGACTCGTCAGATGTTAGACGGTCATATTCCCGAGCGTATGACGGTCCCAAAAATATCCCCACCGTCACCGGGGCTAAAACGTAGAAACAAAAGGCAATCTCAAGCCGGAACGCACTCATAAAGCACTAAGCCACCCGACAACTCAGAACCACCAAAACTAGGTACTCTCCTCCAAACAGGTATCAGGATATCGTCTGAGATCTTTAACATGCCAGACACCTCTATCACTTCCATCCCTCCATTGCAGTTGATAAGCATTATGGCCAACTCTCCGACGCACAGTGCAGGGTCCGACAAATCTGGGCGCCAACTTGGAGGCAAAGCCCTTAGAGGCATCAGATAAAAGTTTATTGCGGGTCAGGACAAGATCTCCCTCTCGGAAAGTGACAGGACGGCGGCGCAAATTATAACGTTGACGATTACGCTCCTGAGCGCGAGCCAAGCGCTTCTGAATGTCGGCAAACAACAGCCGGTAGCCAACCTTTTTAGCGTCCACAACCTCCGAAGGACGTCTAGGGTCCAACTCTACCACAGTGTTATAGGCATCTCCAGATGGGCGATATTCTCTGCCAAAATTAGCGAAGTATGGGCTACAACCAATAACCTCATGACGACCAGTACGAACGGCGCAAGTAACAGCAGAAAGGTGTTTACTCCAAGTTTTATGGTTATCCTTGACATAACAGGAGAGCATGGTCTTAACTATACCATTGCTGCGCTCGGTAGGATCACAGTGCGGACTATAAACTGGAGTGAATATGATGTTGACTTTATATTTCTGACACAGCGACGTGAAAGAGGTACTGCGCATCTGGGTGCCATTATCGCAAATGAGCAAACGAGGAACTCCGTAAACAAGAAAAATATGCTGCTCCAGCAGATGACAAAGGAAACAGCAGTAGCATTGCGCAAAGGAAAGGTCAAAACATACTTGGAGAAATAATCAGTAACTACTAAGATGTACTTATATCCGTTGGACGATGGCAAGGGACCCACGAAATCCAAACTTATCATCTCCCAAGGTTCGGTAACAACCGGTCGGGTTCCCATAGTTCCAGCAGGAGCTTGAAGGTCAGGTTTATGCTCCAGACACACCGAGCAACGACTCACATATCGGGCTACATCGGCACGCATCTTAGGCCAAAAATAGCGTTGTCTCAAGCGCCAATAAGTCTTAAAGACACCAGGATGTCCGGCGGAAATATCATCATGATGTTGACGAAGTAGGCTCTTCCTGAACTCCCTAGGTACCACCAATTTCCAACAATCCCCGCATCTCCTAAACCAGGATAAGGGGCGGAAACGTATTTCCAAAGTAAGCCATGCTCCTCCCTCCAGGTAGGGTATTTGTCCGGAAATGTGTTCAAGTCTTCTCTCATCTTGAGATACCAAGGATCCCTAGACTTATGGAACAGCTGGCGATCATCAGAGTCCAGCACCTCGTCCACAGACACTGGGACGGACCTGGACAACATATCAGGCACGACATTCAGTTTACCCTTGCGATGGACAATTTCAAAGGTGAAGGGCATTAGGCGCAAACTCCAACGAGCCAATCGACCCTGTGGGTCCTTTAGGTTATGCAGCCACAGCAAAGAGTGGTGATCGGTAATTACCTTGAAGAAGGTACCCTCCAGGTAATGGCGTAGTTTTTCAACAGCCCAAATCACGGCAAGGCACTCACGCTCCGTGGTCGAATAGTTGCGCTCTTGTCGAGTTAACGAACGGGAAAGATAGCACAAGACTCTCTCACCATCATCAAATTGTTGGGTGAGAACGGCTCCGAGTCCGTAGGCGGAGGCATCAACTTGCACAATGAACTGGCGATCAAAGTCAGGGCAAGTGAGTACAGGGGCAGACGCTAGCTTCTCTTTTATTTCACTGAAAGCTAATTCACACTGGGGTGTCCAATTCCAGCGGACATTTTTCTTAGTCAAATTCGAGAGGGGTTCGCTCAAATCGGCCAAATTAGGAATGAACCGGCGATACCATGCGGCGGTTCCCAAAAAGAACGGATGGCGGCAACATTAGTGGGAGTAGGAATACTCAAAATAGCCTCGACCTTTTCAGGATCCGGGCGAAGACCATGTCTGTCGACAACATACCCCAAATATTTCAGCTGAGGGCGACAAAAAAACATTTTTCACGCTTCACGACAAAACCAGCCGCTATAAGCCTATCCAACACCTTACCCAAAATTTCTAAGTGTGTGGCGAAATCTCCACTAACGATGACAATATCGTCCAAGTACACAAAGACGTACGGCTGAAGATCAGGACCAAGAACACCGTCCATAATACGTTGGAAAGTAGCGGGAGAATTAGTTAGTCCGTAAGGCAAGCGTCGAAACTGATATAAGCCGCGACCAGGGACGGTGAAAGCCGTATATTCCCTCGAGTTAGAAGCCACCTGAACGTGGTGATAGGCCGTTTTTATATCCAAAGTGCTCAACACACGAGCATCGCGCAATTTGTCTAGTATTCCAGAGATATATGGAATAGGATAAGCGTCCCTCTTGGTGACGGCATTAAGGCGCCTATAGTCGACGCAAAAACGATAAGTACCGTCCTTCTTAGGGACGAGACAGACTGGTGAAGACCACGAGCTACCAGAAGGTTCAATTATTCCCTTTCTCAACATATCATCAATTTCCGCGTCTATGATCTTTTGTTTGTGTGGGGAAACTGGATACCAACGTTGTTTGACAGGTCGGGTATCAGGAAGCAATTCAATCTGGTGCTCAGCAGCAGACGCACATCAAGGTCATCGCCCATGCGAGCAAATTTTTTCTTCAACATTCTATCCAGCTGCATCCTCTCAGCAGGTGAAAGGAATTCCTTAACGCCATTCGAAGCCTCGAGTTCATCCAAAGCTTCTACAGGGGAAGCAAAGTGCCAGACATCATCTCTTATATTAGGCACTATATCCATTTTTCTCCAAAAATCTATCCCAAGTATCAAGGAATGCCGCAAAGATGGAACCACCATTAGGTTCAACCAAATCAGCTTGTTCTTCAACTTAACAGGAGCCGAAATATAACCAGGACTCTCGCATATATCCCCATTAGCCACAGTACACGATTTAAGCGATGGAGTCAGTTTCAATCCAATCTCCAAAAGTCTCTCATATCCCTTACCACCCACAAGCGAAACACTCGCACCGGAATCTAACAAACCCACAAATTTAAGCCCCAAAATATGTACAGTAAGGTAAGGTCGCTTGTCTCCATCAGCATGGGACAAAATGTAATCAAGAACAGCTGCTCTTCCTATGACCGCACTATGATCAGACGAGGACGACCCGCGGTCATCTAGTTTCCTCGTCGGGAGTTTTCCGAAGGCGGAGGAGAAGCAAAGCGTACAGATCGAGAATTTACCTGAGGAGAGCAATCAGGGCATGTCCGAACAGTAAAACCGGTTTTTCCGCAGCGATTACAAAGTAATTGTCTTGGTGACGGACAATTGACACGTCTATGACCAGACTTCTGACAGTTCCAACACACGACAGCGGTCGACGTCGTCGGCGGTTCACGAGGACTCACCTCAGAAGAGAACTAGACCGAGAGCTAGAAGAAGCACAAGGAAGCGACACACACGCTAGTTCGGAGTCAACATAACTCTGACGTTTCCTAGATGGAGGCACATAGCTATCAGCACGATACTTTTTAACCTCGAGGCGCAGGCACACATCCTCCAGTTCCTGTAGGCTATCAACAACAGGCAACTGCGTCGCATAAAAAGGCGCCAAATTTCTGGTTATTATTCCTAACTTTATCTGTTCATCAACTTCCCCATATCTCCTAAACATAGAGTTCATGCATGTCAAATAATCCACAATTGATTCTGAGGGATCTTGCGTTCGGTTCAAGATATCGGTGAACAAACGAGAACGATAATCTGGAGGTTCGTAATGCCTAAGAAGCAGGAGGACAAGCTCTTCCAGTCCTTAAATTTATCACGATTAGATCGATACCACATTAACGCTCTACCGGAAAAAGATCAACAGCTGAATCGAAAATTTGACTCTCTGTCACTCCACGAGCCCTTCCCAACTCTACAACACGTTCCAAGAAACTATGCACCGTAATATCCTTCGGATCACCCGTGAAAGTTAAATTCCACTTCTGTAAATTCAAAGAACGAGGAGGTTCCCAAAATTCGCATGAGTGCTAGTACGAGCAAATGGTGGATGCGCGGAAGCAACCGAGGCTTCATCATCAGAACAGTCACCCTCAGAGGAGGAGCAACAAAAACAGAGGCAGGATCATAAGCCGGAGGCTGAGCGCAAACATCAACTAAAGTACTCTTACATTTTTAAGCATATCAGCAACATTCAATGGCAAAGATTCTTTCGAACTACCAGACTCTAAACGTTCCAACCGAGAAACGACATGACACAACCTAGTAAATATCGCCTCAAGGCATGGGTCAGGTCCCCTAAACAACGTTAACAATTCATCATACTTGCTCATACAAATATTAAATTCTGATACAGTATCCAACTCAACTATAGGATACTCAAAAGACCTATTACCCTTCTCTACTTTCAACAAAGGACGCAAACAGGCACGCAAATCCCGAACTGTCTGTGTATCCGAACATTTAAAACCTCTTACACGCAATTCATATTGTAATTCATCTTTCTTAAGCCTATTAAGATTATTTTTCAGAACCATACTTGCCAAATACCTTTACAATAAAATCAAAATATGATCAAAATCTGAAAATCAAAGTAAACCGCAAAAAAATTCAAATGAACCTTAAAAATAACAATCTATTTTCATCCAGTCACCACCTCAGTTGAACTTGTATAAATAAAAACAATCTCAAAACAAGTTCCCTCGAAACCACTTCGAGCCCCACGTTGGGCGCCACTTTATGTCACGAGCCCGCCCGGTTCCAGAGAGTGTACCAAATACCTCCCGGACTAGCTCTCAGAGCTGAGACTATTTACTAGGGCGCCACTCTCTTTTTATGATGTTAAATAAAAGGAGGTATCACCACAGATCTCAGGGGAAAACAAAAGAGAGAAAACGTACACGAAAACCCACTCTCTAGAAGCCAGAACAAGCTCGATCACACAAAATGAGAGTAGTGACTGGTAGGAGAAAAAAAAGAATCAATTGTTTAACAATTTAATCTCACCAAAAATGTGGTGATAACACTACAACTAATCAATGTCCTACCACAAAATATCTCTATCGAACTTACTAGTCAAATATCTTAATATGCGTTTAACCGAATTATATTACTAAACTTATCACCCAAAGGTGAACCTCAAAGTTAGATTAATACTGGCCAGCATGAATAAAACACCTATGTAACGGTCTATATCTAGGTGACTGAACAACAGGTCAACTGTTTATCGCTATATCAATGTCTCGACCTAAGTCGTTTATATTCTCAGATAACTTAAATGCTACGGACTAACCTTACATAACAGTCTAAGATGTACAGTGACTGTGAACAAAAGGATATTATGGGTTCTCAACCAACATTCACTCTTCAACCCTCGTAGAAAGGAAATTGGGTCAATACGTACTTCAGGCTCTTCGTAATACAATAATTCACATTACTTCCACAAGGCAAATGGCAACCAGGGTGTCTATTGTTCGATCTTCCAAGTAGAATGTGTTCAGATAGCTAGTACAGATGGTTTGTACAGAACGTAGATCCTACGTAGACTCACTTATTTCAGACAACCTCAAAACCGCCTCAGACAGCTCGCAGACAGTTTGCAGATAGTTCACAGAGTTCACAGAGTTCACAGACAGTTCGAGATCCGCAGCACAACAAACATAAGTACTCTCAACATAAAACGGAGCTAAAATAAAGAAGTTGCAGAAATGGGCAACGTGACCGAATATAGGTTATCTTACCTAATCTTCTCCATCGAATATCTTCCCCTTTATAATCCGCATTAAGCGTTAACCTTTTCCATAAACCAAATAGAAACAGGTCTCTATTAGGGCTTAAACCATAAATCTTGTTCCAATCCGCAATCAATACGATAAAAATCCAAGAGTTTAATGGTTTGATACTCGCCAGAAAAACGGAGAAAAGCAAAGTGACACGCTCCAGCTGATTTGCGTCAACCCGACATATACGACCACAGACGCAATCACAGAGCGGAGAGCATTCAGTAACGCTACCATCAACAGTAGTGCCACGGGTCGGAAAATGTACTATCTAGATGGCGGCGTTGCCAATAGTTGGTCGGAACTAACGGAACGGAAATTTTAAACCGTGACAATTTAATGGTGAAATTTACTTAGATTTTTCGGAAAATATTTTACCAAATCTATTGGAAAATGTACATATCCGCTCTATGTACTTTCAGCATGACGGAGCACCACCTCACTTTGCATTGAATGTGAGAAATCACCTAGATGTAAATTATCCGAACAGATGGATTGATCGTGGAGGCCCTATTTCATGGCTACAAAGATCGCCTGATTTGAACCCTTTAGACTATTTTGTGTGGGGATATCTGAAAACAAGAGTTTATAAGGTTGAAATTAGAAGTAGAGAACACCTAGTTGAAAGGATTTTCGAGGAATGTAATATCTTGAAGCAAAATCAATCCTTATTAGAAGGTCAATTGGAAATTTAATAAAAAGGTCTCGAATATGTATTCGAAAAAGGGGAAATCATTTCGAATATTCTATGTAAATTTTGTGTTAATCCTTAGTTTTGCCGTTCATGATATGTTTCGAATGTTTATTCTGTATAAGTTGTAGATTTTATGGTTTAAGTAGGTAGGTATAAAGATATTTTCTGGATTAAATGATTTTATACATCAGAATATGAGTGATCAAATATGAATTTCGAATTTGGAAGAACTACTTTAGGACTCAGGAAGAGCTTTGTATCATTGGACGACACCGGTTTACATTCTAGTTCAGAATATCCTCACTGCCTTGGAGCGAAATAACGATATTGTTCATCCTTGAAAAATTTTTCTAGGAAAACTGGATGTGTGCCAAAAAAATAAAAAAGCTCCAGTGATGTGAACTTATGATAGAATCTGAAGCATGTAGAAAATTTTTGAAAACGGAATGTACAGGATGTTTTTTCAACCTTCAAACTTGATCTGAACTTATCATAATTCCCACCCTGTATTTTTGAGGAAGTGTTGGAATTATTGAAAGAAAATAATCATATTGTTCTACGCTGAAAATTTCATCAAGATTGATCTACCCATACCAAAGTTATGAATAAAAGAAAAATCGGTCGAATCGGACAAATCACCCTATAGACTCTCATTAAAGGCCCCCAACCATAAACCAAACATTTTTTCGAAACTGCCTTGACTAGTGTATACTTCACTTAAAATCTGACTGTCTCCTCCGGAATCACCCTGTATAAATTAGTCCAAAAATATGGGTAATACTTGTAACTCTGTATATACATTCTATTTTTGGCTCAAACTTTTCTCTGTTTTCCCACATTGAATTTTCTTCACGTAGCATTCCGATAACATTGCAAAACAGGACAATTAATTTTTGAAGTCCCCAATTAACTCAACACCACATGACTATCGTCAATTGGTTCAAGAATGCCTGTTGAAATATTTCTTACCAGAATTTTCTCATTGCAGGTAATTCTTATGAATAAAACTGCAGTTCTTCGGATGCAACAACCGCAACGGTTCTCAATTAATCGCCTTACTCGCAAAAAATTAAAGAGAGTCCTCGAATAGGAACAAGATCAGAGCCGTTCACTCCGTGGGTGGCACCAGAGCTCATCAGCAATGATACAATATTTATAACCGCTTTGCTTCTCTGTCGCCTGTAGGCCTCTCGGCTCATTTGTTCGTCGTTGATTCAACATTTCGTGGGATCTCACCTAGAAATACAGGGTATTCAAGCAGGGTTTACTTCATTCTCTTGAAAAATATGGAGACTCCTGTATTGAATCGTAAAGCATCATTAGGACCTTGGTTATGAGATCAATGTACAAATTCAAGAATGGCTTGATGTAAATGGCCTCGTTTATAGTGAAAATAACCCTAATATTCAATGTGGCTCATTAAAGCTAGATAATTGATTAATTGCCGAAGTCGTCTAATCAAGACTACGAGAACGTTTATAATTATTTCTCATTGTAAGAGTTTTCCAAGATCCTTCAAATCAAGTAGCACTCAACGACGCAACCCCTCATCCCTATTTAATTTTAAGACATTGAAAGACCTCCCATAGATGGTTGCGTCTTCATGGTGATGAGAAATCTACCAGATGAATCATCTGAGATTGTATAAATACTTGGTAAGAAAACATTTCTTATAAATAATTATACTAGACAAAATTTTAAATAGTTGGTTTATTAGTCGTAAAGAATAGTGCTTACTATGAAGACAATGAGGTTTACTATGATGAAATATAATTTTTCACTTTATATACTAATATTTCATTCGAATAACAAAAAATTTTTATGGAAAAATATGCCAAGAATAATTTAAAAATGACAATTAACTTTTCGATTGAAATATCAATGTTACCATTATTATTTCAAATAAACACTTCTTTTTGATTTAGTTTGAATATGATTAAATAAAAACTTATTTAATAAAGTTTCCACATTTATTGTGTTTTAACAAAATGTAACACTACATTTGCAACAATTGTTTCGCTTGTGTTACATATTGTTAAAACACAATAAATGTGGAAACTTTATTAAATAAGTTTTTATTTAATCATATTCAAACTAAATGAAAATGGATTTCCATCAAGTGAGGACCTCAACCATTCAAGACTTCTTTTTGAATTTTCATTTCTTATCGCTGTAGCCAAGAATTGTTAAAATTATTGTTAATCGAATATGAATGCCTGACGAAACATGATTGATACACACAATACACATGTGTCGTATTTTATTTAATTTTTTATTGAATTTTGTTGTAGTTTTTTCGAATTGTTTGATGTTTTGATAGAAATAAGGAATTTTCATCAATGAAAACAGTGTTTTCTAGAATAAAGATAGGAACGTTGATACTTCAATCGCAAAGTGTAACACTATATTTGCCATTTTCAGATTATTTTTGATTAATTTACACTTACACACTAGAATAAACTTGTTCAATTCAATAATCTGAAATATAAGATTTCCATTTTAAGTTAATTTCATTCTTTCATAACAAATAAAAATTCTTTAGAAAATCATAGAATGCAGTTGTAATATTCTGTGTCAATGTGTCGTATTCTATTTCAGTTTTTGGTTACTTTATTTTGTATGAAATTTCATGAAAAAAACAGTGTTTTCAAGAGTAAATAAAGGTATCATTGACACTTCAATTGATCATTCAACACTATACTACATCGTCCAATGAAATCGCTCAATTTTTGAAAACGGACCAATAGAAACAAACTGTATCTGAAAACACTCAACCTCACAGTGTTTCCACTTTTAGAAATTTGTTTTTATCAAATGCCTAATTTGCATAGGAATATTAATACGTCCGGAAAGCTTTGACCGTTGGTGGAAGTAGCGGTCGTCATGACTACGATAATCAAGCAGTTGTTAGCGATAACTTCAACAGCACATTTGGCAGTTCTGTCAGTTTATTTTCGTATTTTACCATAAAGTAGATAAAAATGAAACGTTTTGGAAATTGTAATATTACTTCAATTGAGGAAAGTGTGAAGAAAAGTGTGTCGCTTAATACAGTGAAGTAAAGATCCTACATTTAGAAACAATTAGAAGAATTCTGTGCTGCCCGGGAATACCTTGTAAATGAAAAAACAAGTTTGTCAGAGCTCAATAATATTATGCTAGACTGGGCTTTCAATATAGAAAAAAGAGATGGATCAGACTACAAGGAAAGTGTCGTAAAAACCTTGTGGAATAATACTGCCAAACAGCTGCAGGAAAAATTCTATTCCGAATGGGGCGTTAGGTTCGATCCATTCACAGAGGTGGCTTTTAAAACCGCGCGGGAAACACGAAATGCCAAGAGGCATATTTTGCAAGTGGACCCTGAGAAAAAAAAAGTTAGTGCCAATGCGCTGTCTTTGGAGCAATACAAAAAGATGGTCAACTTATGTAAAGAAGATAATCCAGACGGTTTGAACAGAAAATTTTATTTTATTGCTGCGTTGGAGCTTGCTTGGCGCGGAGAAGAGGGTTCATCATGCCTAATTTCGCATTTCCAATTCGAAATTGAAAACGATGGTAATCCAACGGGCCGAATTGCCTACAATCCGATATTTCCTAAAACAAGACAAGGTGGTGCCCAAAAATGTGCGGAAACGAAATGGCTCCCTCCCAATATTGAAGAAGATATTTGCCCGATGAGGTAATATAAGCTACTTGTATCCAAAAGAACTGCAAACATAACCACTGAAAGACTATTCCTTACTCCACATGAGAATTGGAAATATGGGTCATGGTTCAAAAACTCCCCAGTCGGTCCCAATACCATAGCTAAATGGACAAAAGAATCGGCAGAACTCATTGGCATCAACAGAACCAAGTTGCATCGAGCTACTGCTGTCAGCCAATTAGCCAAAGCAGGGATTGGCGAGGAACAGCTGATAAAGATAACAGGCCATTCTTCTGCAGCGTCAGTGAAACCGTATCTCAAACTGGACCAACAACATCACAAAAAATAATCACAGCCATAAGGAATGAAAAAAATGTCCTTCAAGAAACAACATCAGTATCTACTTCATCATTCGAAAATAATGCTCGTAATGTGTATAATAATTGTACTATCAATAATTATTATTTCGAGAATAAAGATGAATAATTTGTTGTTATGCTTCCATCTGCTTATTTCTGAATAAAAAACTATTTTTTTTTCGTTTGATTTATATTGTTGAATGATCTTTCCAAATACCACACGAGATTCGAATATTTTTTTAAAACACTCTGTCGTTTTTTGAAAATTATACAAATTCCACTCAACAAAGTGATCCCGAAATACCACTCGCCTTCGGCTCGTGATATTTTAACGATAACTTTGTTTCGTGAAATTTAAACGCATAATTCCCAAAAGACAAGATTCTCACCTCTAGTGGTATTACCCTTGAAGTGTAAGACTATAATAATCATTTTCATATTTTTTTTCGTGCCGTTGCCTTATTCAATAATATGGGAGTAAGTATGTTGAAAATAACTTCCATACATGCAATAATCTTCGTCTAAATCCAATAGATTTCTTATGAGTTATACAGTTTAACAGAATGTTTCGGGATAATTCTATTACTTCGGATAATTCTAATTACTCGTCAATTTCTATGAAATTTTGCTAGCTTATTTGCTTAAAACCTCATTCAAATATATTCCAAGTTACAACTTGATTTGATGGATATTCTAAAAGTTATTGAGCCAACCGCATTTCGCCTGATCATAACTCCTAAACTATTCGACGGGTTTAACCTATTCTGAATAGATAAAACCTCTATCTCGTCCCTTTCAAAATATAGAGAGTAAGTATACGGTGAAACAGCCTGATGGAAATATTCAAGTTCGACCCTCGATTCTTCTTCATATGGCCAAACCCAATCGATTGAGACCACTTTCGGCTCGATAATCAAAAATTACAGACCTTTGGACGACAGCTCACTGTTCTACTAGAACAAGAGTACAAAATAGTCACTCAAAGTATTCCTTTAGTTTTGTATGAGTTCAAATTCCCTTCACTTCGAAACATATTGAAAGTAGACATGTCAATTCCCAGAAAAACCATTTAGGATATCATTCTTAATGAGATGCTCGTTCAAACTTCGAATACAGGGTGTCTCAAGTTCGAGTGCCTATTAGACGTTTCTGGAGAACTAGACATATTTGAAATCTGAAAATTGGGATTATGATATTGTTCGAAGTTCTCTACAGAGCTAAAATATTTTCGAAGCCCAAATACTTCCGGTTATACAGGGAGTGAAAATAAATTCGACGAAAATCTTTTTTTTCAAGTTTTCCATTCCTGGTATGAACAAGTATTCAATAGTGAATACATTTCTGTTGAAACCATTGTATTAAATCGAATAGTTTTCAAAATATCCAAAAAAAAAAAACTGGAAAAAAAGGTCAAATATGTTCAGTCAGTAAGATGTTCATTATTCTTAAATATCCTGAGCGTAAACCGTTTTACAACATCGAAGAGGAAGGATGTGAAATGGTCATGCATCTTTTGGATGTCAAAAATATAGTTACAGGGTGTTTCTGATTTTGTGTTGAAAATTGTGATCTTAAATTGGCCATAACATCTGTTTTTCAAATTAGAACCCTATTTTTTTATAATTTTGTTGGATTCTGCGGTCAAAAATAATGATAGTTTTCTCACATGATTATGCTGCTAAATTCAATAATTTCTGAGTTATTTGAGATTTTCTGGATTTATGTAGTACGTAGAGTCAAATTCATAAGGATATTCTGTGAGCATAGAAGATAAATCATCACATTTATAAGTCACAAGTGTCAGATAGGTCTTATTGTTAGTCGTTATGAAATTTTTTGATTTCACAAAATGAATCGTTGCTATTCTAATAATGAGATTTTGGATTTATTTCTTATATTGTATTTTTCCAATTGTATACGCAATACACATTCAAATGCACTTAATGATATTGTTTATTTCACATGGTGGATGACACAAAATGTAGAGTATCCAGTGAGAAGTATCCCCATTTTTTTTTTTTTTTACAATTTCTGAAAAGATGTTTTAAACTTTCCAAATTTTGGAATGTAACAGCCCCTAAAGAATACAAAAAAGGACAGTTGATGAAATTAATATTTCGACTTATTTCGAAGCGAATGAGAATTCATCTCTTCAATAGGAAACACATTAAATAGATTCGCTACTTCAAGTACACCGAATTATGATTGTAAACAAATTATGATAATAAAAATAAAAATACGTTTCTCAACTCAAATCAACAAAATAAATGATCAGGTAAGAGTCTCAATATGGTAACCATTTTGTTCCACACACTTTCGAATAAACCTCGGTTAGTCGCTCGCTCAATTTCCTCCCCCTTTAGAGAGTGGAAAGCATCCTCCACAAGCCGTATCAAATCTTCTTTGCTTTCAAAAAGAGATTCATAGACTATGTTTTTTATTTTACCCCATAAATAAAAATCTAAGGGAGTAAGATCGGGAGATCCTGGGGACCAAAATAGTGAAGAACGGCGTCCGTTCCACCGATTACCAAACATTGCATTCAGTTCTTCAGACACCTCGTGCGAACTATGTGCCGGAGCCCCATCCAATTTATAATATGCGGTAGTCGACATACTCAACGGTAGTTCATCCAAAAACTCAGAAACAAAATTTCTCAGGATTTCCAAAATTTTTTCTGTATTTAAATTTTCTTCATAAATGTAGTACCGCACTTTATTGTTCATCAAAAGAGCAAACACATTAAAACTAAATTTGTTCTGCGGGTTTCTTTGTTTTATTCTATGAGGATTTTCACTTCTCCAAATGTGGCAATTCTTTCTATTAAATAGTCCTTCATTATTGAATCTTCCTTCGTCTGTCCAAATGATCTTTTTCAAAAAATATTCATCATTTTCAAGTTTTTCTAATATTTCTCTACAAAAATTTAACCTTTTTATGTAGTCACCTGGTTCTAATGCATGAACTTTCCCATATTTGTAGTCATGCATGTTGTGTTTTTTCAAAATTCGGTGCATTGAATTTCTGTCTAAATCGATTTCATGAGCTGCACTTCGAATAGATGCATTTTCATTCGCTTCGAAATAAGTCAAAACACTAATTTCATTTTCCTCATCATCAACTACCATTTTTGTATTCTTTAGGGGCTCTTACACATCCAAAACTTTGAAAGTTTGAAACAGATTTTCTAAAGATCTTCTCCGTCATGGAAGGTGAATGGGGATACTTCTCGTTAAAGGCCTGGCAGGTTCTACTAATAATTCTGTCACATTCACCATGTATATGAAATAGATCCAGAACGGTTCATTTTGTTAAATCGAGAAATGAAGATAACGAAAAAATAACACCTGACACTTGTGAATTATTAACAGATAATTTATCGTCTATGGGTACAGAGTGTTCCCATGGTTTCGAAAGAATATTCATTGAATTATTTTAGATGCAATCAATTTTACTCTACGTACACCATAAATCCAAAAAATCTCAAATAACTCAGAAATTATTGAATTTAGGAGCATAATCATGTGAGAAAACTATCATTATTTTTGACCGCAGAATCCAACAAAATTATAAGCAATAGGGTTCTAATTTGAAAAACAGATGTTATGGCCAATTTAAGATCACTATTTTCAACACAAAATTTGAAACACCCTGTGATGATATTTTTGAAATCCAAAAGATGCATGACCTTTTAACATCCTTCCTCTTCGATGTTCTAAAAACGGTTTAGGCTCAGGATATTTAAAATAAGACATACATATTACTGACTGAAGATATTTGACTTTTTTCCAGTTTTTTTTTGGATATTTTGAAAACTATTCGATTTAATACAATGGTTTTAAAAGAAATGTATTCATTATTGAATACTCGTTCATACCAGGAATGGAAAACTTGAAAAAAAATTTTTTCGTCGAATTTATTTTCACACCCTGTATAACCGGAAGTTTTTGGGCTTCTAAAATATTTCAGCTCTGTAGAGAACTTCGAACAATATCATAATCCCAATTTTCAGATTTCAAATATGTCTAGTTCTCCAGAAACGTCTAATAGGCACTCTAACTTGAGACACCCTGTATACACATATATGCCTCCAAACCGATCGAGGTGTTATGGAATATTCATCGAATCTCTATGAAATGCGAAATAAAAAGGAAATATAACACCCTGTACAGCGAAATTACATATAGCGAAAAACGTACTTCTACAGCACATCAAATTCATCTGGCTTCAAAATAGTGTTCATTGGGGAATTGAATTGAAATCATATATATAAATTGAGTTTGTCTCTTCCTTTTAGTGATGAATCGCCTTTCGTAATAAACACCCAAAGAATTTTTCATTGGTTGATTCGATGAAAGGTCTGCATTAATCAAAAGCCTTGATCCTGATCTTTTAAACCACATGTTGCGGAATTGACATCATCATAAATACCCAAAAACAATGTATTTTGATTCATCCCTTCTATTTCATTTCTGTTCCTATTAGTCGCAAATCCTAGATTTCACCTGATACAGCATCATCTTGGCGGCACCACGATCCTCTATCTTCACAATCAGGTTAACAGACATCACTTAAAATCTGATTTACCGCCCATAACTTTTATGACATTGTGACAAACATCGAACGATTAATTTTTCGTCCAAGGATTTGCCACAACTCACTCTGACGTGAACATACATCGAATTTATGACTATGGCGTTTAATTCAGACCGAGTTTATGGTCTTTTTGCTATGGCTCCAGATATCCTCTTGGACGTAAGCAATGAATCATAACCTCCAAGGCAATTAATATACTATATGACGGTTTTTAGATAGAAAATAAATTGGCGAATGATGAAGAGAAGACATGGGACAGAAGCACAGTACGTTGAATATAAGTATGGGATTTTGAAATGCGCATAATTTATGATTGAAGGAAAATATATTATGCTGTACAGAACTCTGCTCCATACTATACAGTGCGTATAAGAATAATAGAACGAATTCATTTTTTCGGAACAAAAATATTTGACAACGAAACCCTGAAATAGGTCAATTTTTGTTTCACTTTTAACAGATGTTTATGCATGTTCAAAGGATTTTTGTTGCACTCTGTGCATTCCGCATCAATCTCTATCTATTTTTTAATATAGAAAGTAAGTCAAGTGGTACTTTTTTGGCAAGTTTCAACCCCTTTCATCTCAAAGTAACTGAGCCATGATATAGTGCACACACTGAAAACCTCTTTGACCTAACTAATTCTTCAAAATAAAAATGGGATCAGTTGCAAAAAAATCCTTCGAATAAAGATATTGTAAAACTGAAAAAAAAATTACCTGTTTCAGGATTTTGTTGACAAATATTTTTGATCTATAAAAATGAATTTGTTCCATAATTTTGAAGCGCACTATACAGGGTGAGTCTTCGAACACTGCGTTAATTTGAACCATAGGTTCTTGAGATCAAAAGAAACATTTTTTTCTCTTACCGTTTTTCCATATTTAGCTGCATTAAACAGTTAATATTTTAAGTTTTCACAGTGGGCAAATACCCCTCTGTAGTCCAGTTTAGTTTGAATGGAAATTACCTTCTACAGCATCCACTATTGATACTAAATTGTTTAAAAACATTATTTTCCTCTAAGAAATGATTCATTCACTCATGTTTCATCAGAAGATGATTATATCTGTTTAATTCCTTTCAACTTCAAATATCTCAGAAACGGTGCAATTTAGGAAAAAAGATGTTGAATGATTTTATCTGCAAAAAAGACTAATTATTCTAGGAAGTACAAGATACTTAGACCTTTAGTTCAGGTGATATTTGTTTTCGTGCAATTTAACCGATCTGTAGAGTAGTAGTGAGCAACCCACAAGAAATGGAATGAATTTATTGATGCCAAAATATGTATGACTGTTGTCAAAAACTTTCAACATGAGTCCATTTCAATTTCTTCATGAAATTTCAACAACCTATATCTTTCGAACGGGGCCCACTTTGGAGAAATGTTATAGGAAGAAAATATTTCTTTTGACGTCAAGAGGCTATAGTTAAAATTAACCCAGTATCAAAGACTCACCCTGTATATATTTCGATATAATAGATTAAAAAAATTATTCATTATTTCTAATTTCGAATGATAACTCAGGGATAAACATTTTTATGGATTTCAAACATTTCGAAAGCAATGACGTGATATCAGGAGATTTTGCGCTCTAGTTCTAGAGTATTTTCTTTTGGTCTGGATCAGTGTGATACTAATACAACCGCCTCAATGAATGAGCACACCTATATGCAAATTCCAACTGAAAACCATTCAAAAGTAGGCATCAAGTCCATCGAAAACCACTTAGAATATCTTTCTTCCTCTAAGCTCTTACCAATTGATCAATTGAATGCATATGTACTTAGCATAAGTAGGAAAATTTATCTATGGGCGAACAAGGTGGTTTTTCATCATCACATTAGAATTTCGGACTGACAACTACAACTGGTACTACAGCTCATAGTACTCGTATATTCGAATCCGAATTTCAAAAAACCGATAACTATTCGGAATGGAATCTTCTGAATCCTCTAAATGGCTCTCACTAGTTTAACATAAACAACATACATTATTTCACCGTGAACTAACCATTCCAATTAATTTTGCACCAAAAGAAACTGAATTAATTAGTTTGACCGATGTCAATCGAATACGTATCGGTGAAAGCATCGAGAATTAAAATTTTTGACGTATTTTATTTCTTTTTTCCAATTTTACGAAAAATTTGTTTTTTCAGACAAATAATCTGAGGCTTTATCCAAAAGTTTAAGGCGAATTTAAGGTGCCAGGAGATTGGAGATTTCATGTAGCTTCATTTTCGACCGCGGCCGTGAAGCTTTAATGAGCCATTAAAGAACATGGAACGTAAATTTAAACGTGATTGATTCCCATTAACTGTAACTTATACAGGGTGAGTCTTTGACCACTGCGTTAATTTTAACCATAGATTCTTGACGTCAAAAGAAACATTTTCTTCCTATAACATTTTTCCAAATTTGGCCCCGTTCAAAAGATATAGGGTGTTGAAATTTCATAAAAAAATTGCATTTTCACCTGTAATATTCAAACGACAATATCAATTGAAATGATCTCCTGTAGAAGGTTTTTGATAACAGTCATGTATATTTTGGCATCATTAGATTTATTCCATTTCTTATGGGTTTCTCACTACTACTCTACAGATTGGTTAAATTGCATGAAAAACAAATATCGCTTGAACTAAAGGTCCGTATCTTGTACTTCCTGGAATCATTAGTCTTTTTTGCAGATGAAATCATTCTCCATCTTCCCTCCTAAATTGCACCATTCTTGAGATATTTGAAGTTGAAAGGAATTGAATCCATATAATTTTGTCCAAATTTTCTGATTTTCCCAAATCCAACTTTGTGCTGAAATGATTCAATAATAAGATTTGTTCAATGTTACCATATTTTTATCTCTATATTAAATATTTCTACAAAAGGTTGGGGTAATCTCCCAGTCTATGGTTCCACCACTAAAAACTAATAGATGAAATTAACCACTGAACAATTGTTGTGTTACATTCACTACAAAATCTGAATTGTCATTTGCTGTATTCATTATTAATGATGTCTAGCACCTTGTTTAATATTTAATCCAGAGTAATATTCCATAATAAATAGAGAAAAAGATTTCCTTCACTCACATAGGTACTTCGGTATATTCTCATGACCGTTGAAATAGGTAATGTATTTTCTGTCAGGACCTGTTGAATTGAAGACTTGTCTTTATGAAGAGCTGGTTCTTTATAGCTTCAGACTTTCAGGGTTCATCAAATTATATCTATTCTAACATAGGAATGCTTCAAATCAAGATCATATTAGTTTAAAAATCTTCGAATCCAGTCTCCTTGATTTATTTTCTAGGTTTATAGTTTTTTCACATATTTATTTCATACACCGATTCAACCTGGTACACGAACTTAGGAGATAATAGAATTTGACTTAGTTTTAATATTTCTGAATGTTTGTTATGATGCATGGTTAATTAAAATTCAATCAATATTGAAACTGGAAGCTATAGGCTCATAAACAAGAAAGATTAGAATAGAAATGTATTTTCTGACCATTTCATACAGAATTGAATAATTTCAAAATATCGAAATAATTATTATTATTTTATTATAATATTTTCCACATTTTTTAAGGTAGAAATAACTGTTGACAGTTTCAAACAGAATCAAAACAACAAGGAACCACAGAACACTATTATATTGGGAACAACCCACCACAGAGACATTATTATAACATTTCAATGTTGTAATAATTCACTCTAGTTATTCTGAGAGAAATTATAACTGAAGATCGATAATGATTACAGATATTATCTTTCATTTAAAAAAAACTTTGCAATTATTAATTTTTTTCTCTTCTGGGGTTCGGTAATAAATTAATATTCTATAATATTTTATGGTAAGGTATTAAAATTTGACATAATCTATGAATAACCATTATTCAATATTTCTGTTTTTGTTTACATAATTAAAACAGATATTCTGATTATAAAAACCAAAAATTTACGCATGTTAAGTAATTAATTATAGTCTAAACAGAATAGATTCTTACAAACGAAAAAACACGTAGTTGGTTTTTCAGAATCAAATGTAGGTGATCAAATCCCATTCCTTCAAGCAAATATAATTGCACACCTAAATCTAAGAATACTTGTAATCTATCCAAGTAATTTGTTATTGGGATTCAGTAGAGAAAATAATCATTAAGCAAAGTAATATCACTGTAAAATAATTATTCGTAGTGACATTATTCATTGTTATTGAAGATTTCGAAAAAGATTGCCATATTTTTAACAGTATGATATCAAGGGACTTCATAGACCTGTTCACTGGTCTCTGTCAAGGAGAAGAATCTTCAGAAATATCAGTGTTTGGAAAATCATAGATGATTTTTTCTGGCTTTGAGTTAAAAAAAAGCAATGTGACTACCTCTTGCCTTGGAAGTTTCCATAGAAATGATGGTTTTTATGATTTGGAAATTTTAAGAAGGAAATTACAAATGTATGATGATAACATCCAATAATTCTGAGGATTTTTTGGAATTTCTCACTAGAAAGGGATTGTCTATAATCTTGAAGTAGAAAGAAATTATAGTAGAACAACAAATATCTATGTTTATGGTGTTGAATTGTTTTTACAAGAAAATTAGTATTTTGTATCTTCCTTCTGGATATGGACCTCATCGGATGAAACATGAGTGAGTAAATCATTTCTTAGAGGAAAACTAATGTTTTTGAACAATTCAGATTCAATAGTGGAAGCTGTGGAAGACAATTTTTATTCAACCCAAACTGGACTACAGAGGGGTATTTGCCCAATGTGAAAACTAAATGCTTATAACTTTTTAACGCAGCTGAATTTGGAAAAACCGTAATGGAAAAAGTGTTTCTTTTGATCTCAAGAACCTATGGTTAAAATTAACGCAGTGGTCAAAGACTCACCCTGTATATTGCTTTCCCTTTAGTAAAATAATTATATCTTCTGTTGAAAGAAAGCTACAACAATGACGTTCGAGGATATGTAAGATATCTATAATCTACAGACATGTACAAATTTTTATTCAAATATGTTGAAAATTTAATGAGGTGTAGAGTATTGAAAAAACTTTTTGGAATATTTTAAAGTTTTTTAGCCAAGAATTTCTACGAAATTTCGAAGCCTATTCGTTGTTATTTAATGATCACACATCTTCAAAGTAACAACAACCGATGGAAATTCTAGCAGTTCTGGAGGGAATCGAATTTCAGATGCTCACAATTACTGAACCACTTGATGTAGATGGCACAATAAAGGACTTGACCGAGATATTTGGATAGATCTAAAAATATGAAGAGTTTACCTCATCCCTTGCGGAAGATAGAGAAGAACAAAAAAAATAAACTCATGCTGGAAATGGAAAAGCCTTTCCAACAAGGTGCTCGACTCCTTTTCTCTATTCAGAAATGAAAGCTGTTAGGGGTTGCAGCAACGGGGGTAGTGAAATCAAATACATTTGAACACCCTTATTGGTCCTCTCTCAACAAAATCTTATCTGTCCGAGCGTTTTTTAGTTTTTCCACCCTAAAGCTCAAAATTCGGGGTGGATAGTTATGGATGGCTATCTCTATGTAGGCCAGACGGGCAGATGTTTCCAACACAGGTTTGAAAAACACTTGAGAAGACTCAAATTATGGAATCCATCTCAATAAAAACACATATTCACTGAAAATTCCGAATACTCCACATACAATCAAAAAGTATGAAATTAAATCTACTTGAATACATTGAAATTCGAAAGCAATAGAGCTAACTTCACACTATTAAGATGCAGATAGTAGGTAAGGTTTAAATCGAGAATTTTTCTGTTTCTTATAGTTACCAACGATGGACTTTCAAACTGTATTTTGGAATTTCAGAATGAATCAAAATTCCTTCTATTTCAAGAAAATGGGTGCTAACTTCCATAAACATCTTATAGGTCATCACCTTGTGTCTGTGATATCGAAAATTAATAGAATACAATTCACCATATTCGAAATCAATTGCATCGTTCTATTCGAAGTTATAAGGTAAAGATTGTACTAGGGCTACGTTTTATTATTGAGTATTTCGACACAAGAGTCGAATTCAAAAATGGTAAAATATAACAGACTTTTATTTCATTTTAAAAATCTAAAACTGAACTGAGAGCAAAGCAAATAAAATTTTTTTCAATTATCTGGCAATATACTTCAACTTAACCTGCATTTCGAAGAAAACATTGCTGATTTGATGGGTGCAAAAACTGTTTCTTTGTCGCCAATTCATATAAAGCGCCGACCTTATTGTGCAATTTGTGAAAGTTTGAACAAAACCACAATTTCTAAAGAATGTCATTCTTCCTAAACCATTGAATATTCATCTCGTTAACACCCTTACCAACTTAAATCCGAATATACCCTGAATAATATCCTCCTGCCAAAATATTTAGAAAGTGGCATAAATTACATGGTTGCCATTACGCAATCCATACCGCCCTCAGCGACCAGGTACACAACAACGTATCCTCATGGATATCTAGATTCATATCCCAGGTGAGTAGCCCGGCGCCTTCTTTGATTTATTGCTGACATCCGGAAAATGTCCCCAGCCGTGGTTTATGCGGTCCTGGATGGGGACAGGATCGTCCTTTGCAGATTTATTCGCTCAGGTGGTCCCCTCACTGTCAATCGGGGCTGAGTTTGTTTTTGCTGTCATTTGGGCCGAGATTCAAGACACACTGGAGAGTTCCAACTTCAGAGTTGACGTTTTCCTGGAAGATGTATCACATTTCGTGCCGCTATGCATTGTCGATGGATATTTTACTTATAACAGTATAGTGAACTCCAAAAAGAATTATGAGGGGAAATTTTACGAGTAGAAAAAAATAATTCGAATATTCTAAAGATTTGTTATATAATAAACTGTTTTTAAAGAAAAGAACAGATTTTATAATTTAGCCGACAAATACATGGACACGTTTGTGAAATTTACATATTCAGCTAAAATCAGAACAAATTTTTTTATTTTCTTGCCTCATCTATAAGGAATGATCACTCTTCTGATGTCACCATGGCAGTTTCATAAGATCCGTTTTTAAAGAATCATCACTTGAATTGTTGTACTTGAAAGCACGCAGTGAGCAGAGCTTCTTCATTCGAAAGATAATATACAGTGTGGAGTTCACTCATGGAATACAATTCTTCATATCATTATTTCAGAAACTTCAAAAAGCCGAGACATTTCAACATTTGAATTTGTGAGAACAACGTTAAAACATAAATTCAATTGTAGAGGGCGATTCGCGCAAATATTTCACAGTCAATGTCCTTTATTTTAATGGAGCACCCTGTAGTTGTAGATATTTTGAGTATTCCTCAATGAACTGATTCCAAAAAAATATATCAATAGAGTATTATAATTTATTTGGGGTGGAATTTTCAATTTTTATATTTTCATTAAATCAATAATTAAATGTTGAAAATATATTAAAATACATGGTCACAATTATGTTTCTTAACTTTTCGTTGGCAATAGTACAGTTTATTTTATTGTATTTATGGAATTGCTGATAAAATTATGGACATACCTGGTTTCATTCAATTTTGAATTTTTTCTAAATACGTATGACTATCAGCTTCGATTGTTTATAACTAACTACAATCATCTGAATTCATGTAACAAATACCTATATTTCCCGAGTTATTCATTTCAATATTTCTTCCTGAGTAATTCATTATAGACAATTCAATATAGTTTGATGAAATCATTCATTAAGTGGATTAAAAAAATTTTCCTTTTATTCAATTTTTTTTTCTAATTTCCATCTTTCGATTGAAATTTTTTTTTCTGTGTAAGGTATTTTTCTCTGAGGATTTTTATGTGAATGCCTGAAAGACTCACCTACATGTAATAAAAATTAAGAAACCGATGATGTCGAACAGTGAATTCATTGGAAAAATAATAAAGTATGTAACTTCAAAATTAACTAGTTTTTTTTAGGGAATTTTTTCAGAACAATTGAACTATATGATTAAGGTACTCCACAAGTTCTATGCCTAGTCGTTGTTTCAGATAGTCACTAAATCAAAGTAGGTAATTTCAGCATTCAAAAATATCAAAAATTGACAATTATAGCCTCACACTTCTTTCAAAGTATTAATGATACCTTTATTTATTCTAGAAAACACCGTTGTCTTCGATGAAAAAGAGAGAATCTTTCATACTCATCATAACATCGAACAATTCGTGAAAACTACAACAAAATTAATTAAAAAATGAGATAAAGTACGACATATGTGTTTCGAGATTTGTGTATAACACTTTTCTCCCCTCAGGCACTCATATTCGATTAACAATAATTTAAACAATTCGTGGTTACAACTTACGTGTGACATGCCGCAACGGAAGAACTGCACTTGTTACTTTGAAATCGGTTGATATTCAAAAAAACTCAAAACCTCAAATATTAGCATAGAGTATTATCTCGATCCACCAAAGCGACACAGAAAATTACACTTGCATTCAATGATTTTCTGAAGAATTGAGTTTATTATAAAAGAATGAAATTGACTTAAAATGGAATTCTTCCTAAAATTCAAATTATTTAATTGACTTTAATTTATTCTTGACAGTGTAAATAAATCAAAAATATCTAAAATTGACTATTATAATCTTACACTTCTTTGAAAGTATCAATGAAACCTTTATTCATTCTAGAAATCACTTTTTCTTTGTTGAATGAGAGAGAATTTTTCATTTTCATCATAACATCAAACAATTCAAAAAAACTACAAGAACATTAATTGAAGAATGAAATAGAATAAAACATGTGTTTCGAGATTTGTGTATAACGACGTTATATCAACATTATATTTATTATTTCAAAAACGAAACGAGATAGAGCCCTTTTTTTCCAAATTGTAGAATATATCATGAAGTTCAACTAAACCGGCGGGAAAAGAAATAATTATATGATTATCTGAAGAATTCATTACTTGAAATCATTGTTGCTTATAGAATATTGTGCATATCAAGAATTTTTAGCCCACGATACTGTTATTCATTGTGGGCAACCCTAATAATTTCCAGTGACTTTCAGAAAACTGTGTCTTCACATCTCGAGTTATCTTCAACATTGATGGTCATGTAAAAAAACAATTGAAGATCATGATTCCTTTCCCACCGAATTGGCAGATAAAAACTTTTCCTAGAAATAAGACACCATTCTGATTCCACTTAAAGACTTTAATGGAGATTTTTGCTCTTCACTTTATCACAATTATGGAACGATCTGCAATTACCACTTGCTGCGCAACACTGTGTATATTTATTATACACGCTTATTATAAAACGTGTCCAGAATTCACGCTGTACTGAATTTTCCAAGAATTATGCAATTTCAAAGTATATTCTTCATATCATTCCCTCCAGTTTAGTAGGAAATCGAGTTATTTGAAGCTAATCGGTTTGCAATTGTAGCAGCGTGAGATTGATCTCCTCTGAACATGTTTTTCTTATTCTGACACTTTTCTAATTTTAAGCCGACAAGTTTTACAAACACTCATTGGACTCAATGATGAGGATTCCTGATCGAATTAAATTCTATTCATTCAGTCGCACACCTTTTTTTTTTTTGGCTAAGTCATTTTTATTCTGAATTAATTATTCGCAAATAAGTTTTTTCTATGAATTCCCTGGCATATTAATAAATACTAATTGTCAGTTCTACCAATACATATGTATTAATCTGAAAATACTATCGATCTAATAAATATTGGCATCCAGGCTTGCGATGAAAAATGGATATCAAATTCCTAACATTCAATTTGCTCAGTTTATATTTGCCTAATCCTATTGGTTGATGATGAGTCTCTGAACACCGATTTCATTTTGATCATATGTTTTTTGTGATGAAAAAAATAATTGTTTTTTCTTATACCGTTTTTGTGAATTCAGCTGCGCTACAAAGTAATGAGCATTTTAAAATTTTGCATTGGCGAATACCACTCCTAAGACAAGTTTTTTTTAATGAAAATTACCTCCCGCTACATCTATATTTGGATATGAGTTGAGTAGAAATTTCACAACTTAAAAAGGATTTATTCACATAGGCTTCATGGGATAAAGGTTCAAATGTACAGAATACTCATCTATTCTATGGTGAATAGGTTAAACATTATATAATCTTACGTTCTTTTATCGTTATTACTCAGACCGTTAGATCATAACCAATGCCTTTCCAGTGAAAAGTTCATTAATATAATTCTGAAAGATTTTAAATTTATTTCGTTAAATTTTTTAACATCTTAAACCTTCTATTCTACGAGTATGAACACTTCCAACTAGTGAGGTTGGCAGATTTTTTTTTTCACCCAGGATCCGAAAAGATCATTTATGATTCTTTATACTGAGATATTCCTAGTGGTTTCCTAGTTAATGTACTTGTGTATTGGCTTGTGAAACAGGTTTTGAGATCAATTCAATATAATATTCTTAATTGAAAATTATAGTCTCACACTTCAAGTATCAAAGATACGTTTCTTTATTATAAAAAACACTGTTTTTTTGATGACTAAGAGAAAATTTTTCATTTTAATCATAACATAGAAACAATTCAAAAAAACTACAGAAAAATTAATCAAGAAATGATGATAGAAAATAATGGATAGAATACGACACATGTGTTTCGAGATTTGTGTTTACAAGCAAGTCAACAAGTTACCTAAATGACTACAGTCTGCCTCCATAAGACAAAAACTCAGAAACAGAGTACGGTTCTAAATCTAATAGTAAATTATATAATTGTGTTTTGAAGATTTTCACATCTTTTATACAGCGAATATTACTAGTACAGTCTCACACCTCTCCGTGGAGGATAATCGATGCTTTGGATATAGTAACATATTGTGGCGTGTTGAATACATATCTGGGCGTAAAAAACCCTGAAAATATTGTGGATTCTCGCGGGAAAACAGCAATCTATTCTTTCTGAAGAAGCATCTACAGAGTTGCTTATAAGCTGATCCAAATACGGTCCGAATCGCCATTATATATAAATATATACACTGATCAACAATTGCTTGGGATCACTTATGAAATTCTCTTCATTTGTCTTTTTTTCAAGTTATCTCGTGAATATCTGTACATTATATGTTCTCTAAGGAAAAATTAAGATGTTTTGAGTTGATTATATCAAATTTTTCCTCACTTCATCGGCACTTGTTCACAAAATCGATTATTATCTGTAGGCTGTTACAGGTGGAGTGAAAAGCAATGTGCTATTTGTTATTAAATCTGTTTTTTTCTCTCGTTCGAACACATAAGGTGACAATAATTGAAGAAATGAGAACAATATCAGCTTATCAGTCATGCCGAAAAGACGTTTGGCTCCTTTGCAACTGGACCAAATCATACGGTGGATACAGGAAGGTTTGTCCCAGCGAGAAGTGTCCCGGCGGTTGAATGTTTCGCAAAGTGTCGTGAGTCGGGCTTGGAATAGGTTCATCCAAAACGACTCAGTAGCTTATGTTCATGTGGGAGGTCGTCAGCGCAGTACAACAGCTGCCCAAGATCGTCTTTTGATCCTCAATGCTAGGAGAAATCCCACTTACCTGGCGTCGCGGCTCAATAGATCACTGAGAGTTGCAACAGGAGTTCTAAGTTCGAACCAGACTGTAAGACGACGACTACATGTTCGTGATTTGAGAGCACGTAGGAGGCTACAACATCCCCGTTTGAATAGAGAACACCGGGTTCATTGACGGCAATGGGCTGAGGAGCACCGCAATTGGACAGTTGAAGATTGGAGCCGATGTTTATTTACGGATGAGTCTAGATTTCGTTTGGTCAACTCCGATGGACGTATTCTTGCTTGGAGGGAAAGAGGTATGCAGAACAGTTTATGGTACCCACAACAGCTTTTGGCAGAGGTTCTATATGTGTATGGGGAGGCATTTGTTTGAACCAACGCACAGAGTTGGTTCTTCTGCAGAACACCACAGTGACCAGCCAGAGATATCACGATATGATTATTGAACTGATAATTGTTCCGTTTGTGGCTGCCTTGGGCGAGAATTTCATTTTAATTGACGATAATGCCCGTCCACACCGTAGTCGTCTGGTTAATGAAGCGCTAGAAACTCATGCTATTGATAGGATGGACTGGCTAGCTCGCTCTCCAGACATGAATTGAATCGAACATGTCTGGTCTGAGATGTCTAGACAATTGTCAACCTTAGAACAACCGATCAATAACCTGGATAACCTTTCTAACGCTTTACGAGATATTTGGACGAATTTGCTTTAAAATTTTATGAATCGTTTGATTGAAAGTATGCCTCGTGGGATAGAATGCTTGAGACGAGCTCGTGGGGGACCAACTAGGTACTAGCTTAACCGAAACTTCAGCCTTCTTGTGGTTCCATCAAAAAATTTTTATGTTATTCAAACACAGAATTTTGAGTGTTCCTAATAAAGTCTTTTTTTCTCTCCAACTTTCCATTTTTTCATTATTTTCTCAAGTGAACCATATTATCAACTGAAAATATACTGATATCTGACTAAATTCATAATCTTGGAGCGAATATTTCAGAAATAAATTTAGAAAAAGTAAGTGATCCCTATCAATTGTTAAGCAGTGTATATGTATATTAAAATCAATTGCAATTGCAATTAACAATTACAGGAAAAGTGAAAGCTGTATGTGGTACAATGAAATAGGGATTGTTGAATAAAAGATCTCGAAGGGTTTTCCAATAAGAGGTCCCTAATCTAAAGAGTTTCACTTATTACTCGTGGAGTTCGATGAGTGCTCTGTTTGGCGCTCTGAATAGGGTGCAATGTATAGGCTCAAATGTCTGAAATTTCAAATTGTTGGTAGAAAATGGTATCAAACGTTATGTTTGGGACACTGATAAAAAATTCGTGGTTACAATACATTTTGTCGGTCTATTCCTGAGCTCGATAACAAACGAATGGTATTAGCTCTAGGTCTGAAATTTTCAGCATACTTTAGCAGAATAGATGTCTCGGATGAGCTCGCTATTTGATCAAATCGGTCGAATAGTTTCAGAGCCAAGATAAATAATTGTTTCTGAGGATTACAGATTTCCGATGAACGTAAATCTGTCTTAAAAATACAGTAACACTTTATTAAAGGTTTAGAAGCTAATTTTCTTTGAGAAGGAATGAATATAATATACGTTTGTAGCACGAATCATTAAAGATGGTAGATATACCGCAAATAAGAATTCTAAATGAAGTTAAAAATTTCTCTTCAAAAAATTTTACTACGTATTATTGAGTAACTTAGAAACCTTATACAGAGATCCACCAAATTTTCATTCATAACTAAACTGAACTAGTATCATTTTCATAATTCTATGATGAAATTAAAATTGATGATATTCACTAGGCGAATGAAATACATCCGACAATCCGAAATAAAATTGTTGGGTGCTTTTTACTTCCAGGATCGGATCCAGAAGAAAGACACAAAATTTCTGACATTATTTCAAAGCATCATTTAATATAATGATTGGATAATACTTGATCCGAATCGCCATTATATATAAATATATACACTGATCAACAATTGCTAGGGATCACTTATGAAATTCTCTTCATTTATATTTTTTTCAAGTTATCTCGTGAATATCTGTACAATATATGTTCTCTATGGAAAAATTAAGATGTTTTGAGTTGATTATATCAAATTTTTTCCTCACTTCATCGGCACTTGTTCACAAAATCGATTATTATCTGTAGGCTGTTACAGGTGGAGTGAAAAGCAATGTGGTATTTGTTATTAAATCTGTTTTTTCTCTCGTTCGAACACATAAGGTGACAATAATTGAAGAAATGAGAACAATATCAGCTTATCAGTCATGCCGAAAAGACGTTTGGCTCCTGTGCAACTGGACCAAATCATACGGTGGATACAGGAAGGTTTGTCCCAGCGAGAAGTGTCCCGGCGGTTGAATGTTTCGCAAAGTGTCGTGAGTCGGGCTTGGAATAGGTTCATCCAAAACGACTCAGTAGCTTATGTTCATGGGGGAGGTCGTCAGCGCAGTACAACAGCTGCCCAAGATCGTCTTTTGATCCTCAATGCTAGGAGAAATCCCACTTACCTGGCGTCGCGGCTCAATAGATCACTGAGAGTTGCAACAGGAGTTCTAAGTTCGAACCAGACTGTAAGACGACGACTACATGTTCGTGGTTTGAGAGCACGTAGGAGGTTACCACATCCCCGTTTGAATAGAGAACACCGGGTTCATTGACGGCAATGGGCTGAGGAGCACCGCAATTGGACAGTTGAAGATTGGAGCCGATGTTTATTTACGGATGAGTCTAGATTTCGTTTGATCAACTCCGATGGACGTATTCTTGCTTGGAGGGAAATAGGTCGAAGGTATGCAGAACAGTTTGTAGTACCCACAACAGCTTTTGGCAGAGGTTCTATATGTGTATGGGGAGGCATTTGTTTGAACCAACGCACAGAGTTGGTTGTTCTGCAGAACACCACAGTGACCAGCCAGAGATATCACGATATGATTATTGAACTCATAATTATTCCGTTTGCTGCTGCCATGGTCGACAATTTCATTTTAATTGACGATAATGCCCGTCCACACCGTAGTCGTCTGGTTAATGAAGCGCTAGAAACTCATGATATTGATAGGATGGACTGGCTAGCTCGCTCTCCAGACATGAATTGCATCGAACATGTCTGGTCTGAGATGTCTAGACAATTGTCAACCTTAGAACAACCGATCAATAACCTGGAGAACCTTTCTAACGCTTTACGGGATATTTGGACGAATATGCCTCAAAATTTTATAAATCGTTTGATTGAAAGTATGCCTCGTAGGATAGAATGCTTCAGACAGAGCTCGTGGGGACCAACTAGGTACTAAGCTTAACCAAAACTTCAGTCTTCTTGTAGTTCCATCATAAAATTTTTATGTTATGCAAACACAGAATTTTGAGTGTTCCTGATAAAGTCTATTTTTCTCTCCAACTTTCCATTTTTTCATTATTTTCTCAAGTGAACCATATTATCAACTGAAAATATACTGATATCTGACTAAATTCATAATCTTGGAGCGAATATTTCAGAAATAAATTTAGAAAAAGTAAGTGATCCCTATCAATTGTTAAGCAGTGTATATATATATTAAAATCAATTGCAATTGCAATTAACAATTACAGGAAAAGTGAAAGCTGTATGTGGTACAATGAAATAGGGATTGTTGAATAAAAAAGATCTCGAAGGGTTTTCCAATAAGAGGTCCCTAATCTAAAGAGTTTCACTTATTACTCGTGGAGTTCGATGAGTGCTCTGTTTGGTGCTCTGAATAGGGTGCAATGTATAGGCTCAAATGTCTGAAATTTCAAATTGTTGGTAGAAAATGGTATCAAACGTTATGTTTGGGACACTGATAAAAAATTCGTGGTTACAATACATTTTGTCGGTCTATTCCTGAGCTCGATAACAAACGAATGGTATTAGCTCTAGGTCTGAAATTTTCAGCATACTTTAGCAGAATAGATGTCTCGGATGAGCTCGCTATTTGATCAAATCGGTCGAATAGTTTCAGAGCCAAGATAAATAATTGTTTCTGAGGATTACAGATTTCCGATGACAGAAATCTGTATTAAAAATACAGTAACACTTTATTAAAGGTTTAGAAGCTAATTTTCTTTGAGAAGGAATGAATATAATATACGTTTGTAGCACGAATCATTAAAGATGGTAGATATACCGCAAATAAGAATTCTAAATGAATTCTGAAGTTAAAAATTTCTCTTCAAAAAATTTTACTACGTATTATTGAGTAACTTAGAAACCTTATACAGAGATCCACCAAATTTTCATTCATAACTAAACTGAACTAGTATCATTTTCATAATTCTATGATGAAATTAAAATTGATGATATTCACTAGGCGAATGAAATACATCCGACAATCCGAAATAAAATTGTTGGGTGCTTTTTACTTCCAGGATCGGATCCAGAAGAAAGACACAAAATTTCTGACATTATTTCAAAGCATCATTTAATATAATGATTGGATAATACTTGATACGAATTCATCTTCATGCCAAGATTTGTACTGCTTATGTAGATAGAACATTCTTCTAATCAGCTAATGTTTCATAAAAAAATCTTCATCGGTTTCTCCGATGTGATTAATTAAATAGATTTCCATGCACGAATAAATTTGGCTAGGCCGTCCCTGATCCTGCTGATCCAATTTGGAGCCTCAATAAAACTGCCAGAGTAAGCTACGTCGAAGTTGTTAAGTGACATGAATTATCTGGACCCCCGGGGGGTACGCACAACGCCCATCCACCGGCAACCCCCGTAGCTGTTTCGATACGTGCCTTGACACATTTTAGACGAAATAAGAATTTAAATTAAAACCCATTATTTATAATAAATCGAAGCGTGTTTCCTGTTCCTCGATGTCTGCTCAATGAAATGGAAAAAATACGAAAATATACGAAGGCATGAAATACGGCGTCGATCGCTTCGACATTTCAAATGAATTTGGGGCGTGAAACGGATACTTTATTAATTTCATCGGGGGGCTCTCGTATCTCTCTTTAGGGAAAGTTTTGAAGAAAAATTAATTTAACAAAAGCAGAAAATCACTGAAGTGAACACCATAGACATAAGCAATTTGAAACGATCATAAATATAAGCCTTGAACTTTAACAATTCACACTTATATTTCAGATTTTTTTTCAACCACAAACCTCACACTCTTTGAAAAAAAAACAATTTTTAGGTATTGTTATGGTCTTTTCTGAATAACTCCATAATTGATCCTAATATCATATATTTTGAAACTCTTTATTTATTATTTTTTATCTCAAGCGAATATAATTCAACTCAATAAGTGAATAAATTACCTGAATTTTATAATGAATCATATATTATAATCCGATTATCACCAAATATCCATTAGTAATTTTTGGCTTAAATATTTTCATGATACTCTGTGAATTCACTCCTTTTAATGTTATCCAAACAGTTTTTAAGTAAAAAATTGATAGTGCAGATATTCTGACCCTCTTGTTCACCTGTGAAAGTGCTCATAGATTCGCCCAAAATGTCTGTAGATTCCGAATTTTTGGATAAAAATAGTAACAATCGCTTTGTATGGAATCACTGATTAATAATCCGTTGTCGAAATATATTAGGTCTGTGCGTCTGTTCGCACGATTATTGAATGTTGTTTTGAATACTGAAGACAATTATTCAACAACTTCATTCACTGAACGAAGTCATCACCGAATAATCTCTAAAAATATCAAATAATTACTTAACTTTCTGGTAAAATGAATATCGATTTTGCAAACTATATGAATAATTAATAATGAAAACAGGAGCTGCTTTCAATGATTTATCTTCGGCATATGACACTGTGTGGGAAGATGGATTAATTTTCAAACTCTATACCCAACTGAAGTGTGGGAAAATGGTACGATTATTAGGAAAAATGTTATCTGATAGAAGGTTTCATATTTTTATTGAGTAGCAATTTCCTCAAGGATCAGTTTTAGCTCCTTTACTTTTCAATTTATATCTAAGTGATTTACCCACGACATCATCTCAGAAATTTGTTTATGCCGACGACATTGCTATTTCTTACCAATATTCGGATTTCTATACTCTGGAAAACATACTGTCATCTGATTTGGAAATTTTAAAGAATTACTTTATTGAGTGGCGATTATGTCCAAATCCCAACAAAACAGAAGTATCTTGTTTCCTTCTGAATAATCATGAAAAATATAGGAAATTAGCTGTAACTTTCAATGAATCTCGTATCGATAATTTCTATACAAAATACTTAGGAGTTAAATCAGATTCATCTCTCAATTTCAAATGAATATGACACGTATTTTTGTTATTCAGTCTCTGTCTCCATCAATAGAAGACCACTCTTGAAGAAAGAAGTCCCTAAAATATATTTCAGCTTATTTTTGTAGTTTCACACTTAGGCGGGGAGCGAGGGTTTTTTTTTTACTGAGGGTTTTCCCTAGGCTTTTATATGATACGCCGAATTGTATGACACCCCGTCACTAACCCCTGATCAATATGCTTTATTGTTTCCTAACCAAATATTCGTCAGCCAAAAGTTCGAAAGAATATATATATAATGACCATCTGAATATTTGAAATAAATTGGCTTCATTCTTTCACAAATCACGACTTATCAGAAGAAATTCCTAAATAACCCATCTCAAACAAAAATGTATACTTCAAACCACCTTCTTCCGAAGTGACCAGGTTGTCCTGCTTACGGAAATTATATATCATCTCTTGACAGTCCACTTTTGTCCGAAGAAACCTGATATCTCACTTTTTACCTCTCAGTTTGCGATACTTATCAGCGGAAGAAAATTTATTGCAATTGTTAAATAATGTACAGATGGGAATTCGATAAATTCGTTAACCTTCAAATTAGACAGAGGCTGATAACCGGTCATATTTTATTGTATATGGGTAATACCTTCTTGGATTGTATAAGTTCCTTTGATATCCAGAAAGTGTATCAAATCACAAAGTAATGAAACGATTTTTCTTCTGGTTTCATTGCGGAAACTATTCTCCCTAAACACTTTTGTCACATTATTGTTGAGAAATGGTCAGAAATTCTCTGTAATATGAGCATTCATAGTATTTTGTATCTTCAATCCATATTATTAACTTGAAGAGATATGATAATGATGAATATTTCATTTTATGACTTTTCTCCGAATGATATCATACGGAAAGTGGCTTGGCAAAGGCAAAATTTGAAAGTCGACACTTTGATTTCACTAACATCAAATAGATGATGGAATGTTCTAACCATAACTGTTAGATATCATCCGTCATTAATACTTACGATTACACGCAACTCATTTAAGTCACTCCTATCGACTTTTTTCTCAATAATCCTCGTGAACCATGCACACAGATGGCTCATCAGATGGACATGACAAATCTTCAGCTGTTAAAACAACGTTCTAATCAGACCCAAGACTCGGAATTATTAATGAATTCGAAATTGAATAATAACGGAAGCTGGATCACCCTGGGCGCCAGAAAGAGACATTTTAATCGAAAACGACGCTACATGAGGTCGGGCCTTATTGGGATTTCTATCCTGTTTTCAGAGTGAATCAATGGCCGTAGATTGCATAGGGGAGATGATTGTATCTTTTGGTAGTAATGGGATAGAAATTTTTATTGATTAAAGAGTACTAATGTCCCAACTGACAAAGAGGCTGTATTATTTTGTGATATATGGACCGAAATGTTCTATTTACCTTTTAAAAGTTCTTTAAATTTGCCTACAGTTTCAGGTAACGTTATTTTCGTCATTAAAGTATTTTGTTCTGTAATATAGTTCAGAGAACATTCTCTCAACTAAATTATAAAACTCTTGTGAAGCAGTTTCTGATCTTTCAGTTACTTCCCCTCTTGCTCGCTTGTTCTTTTCAGTGAACAAGTAGAACAGCCTACTATCCTTAGACTATACAGGGTTTTCACGAGGAACCTTACCCATGTTTATACAGGAAATTCATTACTTATAAGTTTTTCACGATGCTGATGAGATCTAAAATATTTTCAAGGCATGCGCACCTCCGGTTTTCGGAAATGACGTCAACTTCCGTTTTCAAAATCAACTAAAGTGTTTCTTTTGCTTCTTGCTAATATATCCGATAAGACAGTTTCAATTCAAAATATAAAATTTCATACAATGTTTTGAATGCGAATGGAGAGAAAAAGTTTTTATTCACAATTATAGGGAAATAGAGAAACCTACTATTTGCTCAGTTTGGCAACATGAAAAATTTTTATGACCTCAATACGTTACGATCGACCAGCTCTAAGTTTCAGATGCGACACTTTTCAATGTGAACAAAGGGTCTATTCTTATATAGTCTAAGGTACTATCCAACTATCCATTTGCCCAAATGTCTGTGATTTTTAAATATCGTGCCGAAAATGGTGTCAATCAATTGGGTTCACCTTCTTGATGACGAAAAAACGAGTATGTCCGGCCGTATATTCTCTATCTTCCGATGGGAGATTGTGGATTGGGTTAGTTGTTGGGCTAAATTCATTGAACGGTTCAGCATCTGAAATACGGTTGCTTCAATAACTCCTAGAATATTCATCAGATCAATTGTAACCCATGAGGATATTTGAGGTTCAAACAAATATGTTTAGAAAATTTCATGGATATTGTCAAGCTAGCAAATTTTCAGAATTATACCTCATTTTGAGAAGCTGGGGATTTTCCATATATTGATGTTTCGAAATTCAGTGACACAATTTACTCATCAATCGACGATTGTCTTTGAAGATCTCAAAAATGATTGACATTACATGACATGAACTTATATAAATGCGGCATTTCAAAGGACAGAACCTTTTTGGAAGTTAGATAGCAATTTATATATGAGTTTTGATGGAAAAGATATACCTTTTTTGTCGTTGGTTGGTTTTTCAGAGAACGAAAACTGCAGGAAAATGGCGAGTAATTATTTTTAATTAAACATTTAGGTTTTTTTAATTCTTAAACATCCATTGTGATGATTGTTTTAGAATTATACGATAACAGAGTTCGGAAAAATGTATTTTGAAGGATTTCTTACATTTGAAATATATATTTTGGTCTTCGGCTAATGTGTTCAATTGTTACTTTTTCTTCAATAATTCCCATAAAGCTTTATTTTATGTTAATACAAGAATAATTTAGTTTTTACGGATCTTATATTTGATATTGTTATAGCTTTACGAAAAGAACTCCAAAAGCAGAAACGTTGCTGATGAAACAGAAAGATTTTTTTTTATCGAGGAGAATCTTCTGGAAATTCTGCAAGGAAACTAAAATTTTGATTTCAACACGAAGTCAAACATTACCAGGAGTTTTCTGTGGATATGTGTGTGGTCTATAAATCTCGGAGTTATTCGTTCTGCTCATTATCGACTGTAATCTTATCTGAAAGACTTCTTGGGTATTTAGATGTACTTCATTTCCATTTTAGATAAACGCTGTTATCTATGTGATGAACAGGCCAAATCACTTTTACTGCATCCTTTACACTCCAGGAAAGCACATGTTCGTCGAAATTTGAAGCTGCAGCAGTCAACAAGCAATCTATAAATGTCGTAAGCTCATTGTGGATTAACTTTGAAGTGATAAATTAAATCTCAGTTTTGGATTAGCTTTGAATGGATAAATTATTAGTTAGTGACATTTTCTATTCATACTTCAATAGACTCACGATTTGAGATTTGAACAAAGAAACATCATCATCAAACTGATATTGAGGAGAAATTCAGGATGATGGGACTCGTGATGCAACAACAATTTTTTCGTTATTCATTTACCACATTTATTGCAGGTATCTACAACAGTTGCCATCGCCACGAAGGAATCATAAGCAGACAATGTATGTGACCAATTCCCAAGGATTTAAAAAATATTGAAAGGTTGAGGACGAGGAATTCTGTATGACAGAAATCTTGTATTTGGGCGATATCCACCATATGTTGTTGATATTCTTCCTACCAACGTTTCGGTAAACATCTTCTATAGTTAAAAGGGTACAAAAGCTTTCGAATTAGCAGAAAACTTTTGAAAATTTCTCGAGTTTCAGTAATTGTTAACATCTTTGGTTCAAAGGCTTTTCCAAGTTAAATTGATCAATCAGCCTCAAAACTTCCAATAATTCTTTGTTACACTTTATATCAGGAGTTATTTTCAATAATGCTGAATTCGGATTTGTTTTTTTATAAGTTTTTTCTTTAATATTATGGATGGATCTTTGCATTCCATTCGATGAACTAGTGTGCATAAGAAACCAACAATAGAGGACAATATTTACATTTTAAATCTAAGCGTCATCTCATCACTAAATTGGGAGCAGCAAAATGTTTATAAAATAGAGGAACAAATGCATACTGCTTCCAAGAAGACAAAAAGGAAGAAATTGATAACTCTCAAAAGCAATGGATGAACCAGAAAATTTTAAAAACACTGACGTGTGGAATATTTCATTTTATGACTTTTCTCCGAATGATATCATACGGAAAGTGGCTTGGCAAAGGCAAAATTTGAAAGTCGACACTTTGATTTCACTAACATCAAATAGATGATGTAATGTTCTAACCATAACTGTTAGATATCATCCGTCATTAATACTTACGATTACACGCAACTCATTTAAGTCACTCCTATCGACTTTTTTCTCAATAATCCTCGTGAACCATGCACACAGATGGCTCATCAGATGGACATGACAAATCTTCAGCTGTTAAAACAACGTTCTAATCAGACCCAAGACTCGGAATTATTAATGAATTCGAAATTGAATAATAACGGAAGCTGGATCACCCTGGGCGCCAGAAAGAGACATTTTAATCGAAAACGACGCTACATGAGGTCGGGCCTTATTGGGATTTCTATCCTGTTTTCAGAGTGAATCAATGGCCGTAGATTGCATAGGGAGATGATTGTATCTTTTGGTAGTAATGGGATAGAAATTTTTATTGATTAAAGAGTGCTAATGTCCCAACTGACAAAGAGGCTGTATTATTTTGTGATATATGGACCGAAATGTTCTATTTACCTTTTAAAAGTTCTTTAAATTTGCCTACAGTTTCAGGTAACGTTATTTTCGTCATTAAAGTATTTTGTTCTGTAATATAGTTCAGAGAACATTCTCTCAACTAAATTATAAAACTCTTGTGAAGCATTTTCTGAATTTTCAGTTACTTCCCCTCTTGCTCGCTTGTTCTTTTCAGTGAACAAGTAGAACAGCCTACTATCCTTAGACTATACAGGGTTTTTCACGAGGAACCTTACCCATATTTATACGGGAAACTACTGAACGTATTTTCATGAAATTCATTACTTATAAGTTTTTCACGATGCTGATGAGATCTAAAATATTTTCAAGGCATGAGCACCTCCGGTTTTTCCGGAAATGACGTCAACTTCCGTTTTTCAAATTAGAACACCATTTTTATTACAGAAATAGTTCCTTAGAAAATTTCAATTTTTTTGATGTAACATTTTTCAGTTTTGGTTGGAAAATTCTCTCTGAGCGGGAAAATTCGAAAAAAAAAATCGAAAATAGAGCTCCGCTGAAACAAGAATAACTTTTGGATGAAAAATTTTCATTTTTGGGATTTTTCAAGATGTAAGATTGATGTATCCATTTTAAGAATCGAAATCGCGATTCATGATACAGGGGGTGAAAAAATCACTTTCAAAGTTAGGGATGACAAAATCGTGAAAAATCAATTTTGTCAAATTAGAACCCTATTTTTTTTTGGCAGATATTGAATCTACGTTAAAAAATAATGTGAGTGTATGCACACACCCTTGCTCTAAAGTGGATATTTTCTGAGTTATTCACAAAAAACTGTTTTGCGTCTTGAATTTTCAGCAATTTCTTTTCCCTTCACGCCAAAAAGATAAAATTTTCAGGAAAAAGTATAAATATACATGAATATATGTTCAGTAGTTTCCCGTATAAATATGGGTGAGGTTCCTCGTGAAAGACCCTGTATAAGATAGACAAAGACAAAGCATTCCTTTGTAAAATGTCGATTTGTTTTGACTCCCTCAATGAAAGTCTTAACCTCATTGAAAGTATCTTGTCAAATCTCACCCGGCAACACCGCATAAATATTTTTCCTTTTACTCGAGTCACAATATCTTCAGGGTCAAAATGATCTGAACAAATGAAAATTTCTTTGGGCAAATACTTGACCATCCCAACAGCGGAGCCCAAATTCTTTTTTTTCATCGTCATCTGGGAACCTTAACTCAAGAAAACCTCATTTTATCTTACAATAATATCATTGAAAACTTCCCTATTAAAACTTTCTACACTTCTAAACATGTAAATAACTAAATACTTCGGATCTAACAATACACTTCTCTATGGAACGATAAATCTGGATTAAAATTCCTGTCCTTACTACTACTTTCACACTTACGAACCATTTTTAGTGCGATGAAAAGTAATAAATAATGAAAAATATGAAAAATTTGCGTACTTATTTTCGATACAGAGGTGGAAACGTGTATCTTTTAGAACATGTGACCTTCAAATTGTCAAGCAGAGAATGGAGCAGCGTTGTCTTGACTTTCACCTGAATTTCTTTCCATCTGTGGTCTCCGACATAAGATAGCAAAATCAACTAAAGTTTTTCTTTTGCTTCTTGCTAATATATCCGATAAGACAGTTTCAATTCAAAATATAAAATTTCATACAATGTTTTGAATGCGAATTGGAGAAAAAGTTTTTATTCACAATTATAGGGAAATAGAGAAACCTACTATTTGCTCAGTTTGGCAACATGAAAAATTTTTATGACCTCAATACGTTACGATCGACCAGCTCTAAGTTTCAGATGCGACACTTTTCAATGTGAACAAAGGGGTCTATTCTTATATAGTCTAAGGTACTATCCAACTATCCATTTGCCCAAATGTCTGTGATTTTTAAATATCGTGCCGGAAACGAGTATGTCCGGCCGTATATTCTCTATCTTCCGATGGGAGATTGTGGATTGGGTTAGTTGTTGGGCTAAATTCATTGAACGGTTCAGCATCTGAAATACGGTTGCTTCAATAACTCCTAGAATATTCATCAGATCAATTGTAACCCAGGAGGATATTTGAATGAGGTTCAAACAAATATGTTTAGAAAATTTCATGGATATTGTCAAGCTAGCAAATTTTCAGAATTATACCTCATTTTGAGAAGCTGGGGATTTTCCATATATTGATGTTTCGAAATTCAGTGACACAATTTACTCATCAATCGACGATTGTCTTTGAAGATCTCAAAAATGATTGACATTACATGACATGAACTTATATAAATGCGGCATTTCAAAGGACAGAACCTTTTTGGAAGTTAGATAGCAATTTATATATGAGTTTTGATGGAAAAGATATACCTTTCTTTGTCGTTGGTTGGTTTTTCAGAGAACGAAAACTGCAGGAAAATGGCGAGTAATTATTTTTAATTAAACATTTAGGTTTTTTAATTCTTAAACATCCATTGTGATGATTGTTTTAGAATTATACGGTAACAGAGTTCGGAAAAATGTATTTTTGAAGGATTTCATACATTTGAAATATATATTTTGGTCTTCGGCTAATGTGTTCAATTGTTACTTTTTCTTCAACAATTCCCATAAAGCTTTATTTTATGTTAATACAAGAATAATTTAGTTTTTACGGGTCTTATATTTGATATTGTTATAGCTTTACGAAAAAGAACTCCAAAAGCAGAAACGTTGCTGATGAAACAGAAAGATTTTTTTCTATCGAGGAGAATCTTCTGGAAATTCTGCAAGGAAACTAAAATTTTGATTTCAACACGAAGTCAAACATTACCAGGAGTTTTCTGTGGATATGTGTGTGGTCTATAAATCTCGGAGTTATTCGTTCTGCTCATTATCGACTGTAATCTTATCTGAAAGACTTCTTGGGTATTTAGATGTACTTCATTTCCCATTTTAGATAAACGCTGTTATCTATGTGATGAACAGGCCAAATCACTTTTAGTGCATCCTTTACACTCCAGGAAAGCACATGTTCGTCGAAATTTGAAGCTGCAGCAGTCAACAAGCAATCTATAAATGTCGTAAGCTCATTGTGGATTAACTTTGAAGTGATAAATTAAATCTCAGTTTTGGATTAGCTTTGAATGGATAAATTATTAGTTAGTGACATTTTCTATTCATACTTCAATAGACTCACGATTTGAAAATTGAACAAAGAAACATCATCATCAAACTGATATTGAGGAGAAATTCAGGATGATAGGACTCGTGTGCAACAACAATTTTCTCGTTATTCATTTACTACATTTATTGCAGGTATCTACAACAGTTGCCATCGCCACGAAGGAATCATAAGCAGACAATGTATGTGACCAATTCCCAAGGATTTAAAAAATATTGAAAGGTTGAGGACGAGGAATTCTGTATGACAGAAATCTTGTATTTGGGCGATATCCACCATATGTTGTTGATATTCTTCCTACCAACGTTTCGGTAAACATCTTCTATAGTTAAAAGGGTACAAAAGCTTTCGAATTAGCAGAAAACATTTGAAAATTTCTCAAGTTTCAGTAATTGTTAACATCTTTGGCCCAAAGGCTTTTCCAAGTTAAATTAAACAATCGGCCTCAAAACTTCCAATAATTCTTTGTATCACTTTATATCAGGAGTTATTTTCAATAATGCTGAATTCGGATTTGTTTTTTTAAAAGTTTTTTCTTTAATATTATGGATGGATCTTTCCATTTCATTCGATGAACTAGTGTGAATAGGAATCCAACGATAGAGGACAATATTTACATTTCAAATCTAAGCGTCATCTCATCACTAAATTGGGAGCTGCAAAATGTTTATAAAATAGAGGAACAAATGCATACTGCTTCCAAGAAGACAAAAAGGAAGAAATTGATAACTCTCAAAAGCAATGGCTGAACCCAGAAAATTTTAAAAACACTGACGTGTGGTCAGATAGCTTTAACGCTGTCGTTAAGCTACTTACGAGTAATTATTCAAACTTTCAAAAATCACATATCCGCAATATTTTCTGATCAGTTACATGCCGAAATAGTTGATTTGATTTCGAGCATGATGCATTTTCAAATGAAAACTGGTGAGTATGATTAAACAGCATTGTAAAAAAAATAATCCGATTAAAATGATTCGAAAGCAAAATTCTTTAAGTTACATTGAAACTACTGGACCGATTTGAGTACCTAACTGAGACCGTCAAATCCACTCACCTTAGTTAGAAAGGTCATTCCTTTCAGAAGTCTCACCGATCGACAGAGAATCTGTTTCAGCTATTTCTATCGGTACAATTTTTACGCAAAATTTCGAGAAGGACGAATATTCGAGGGAATTTGAGCACACTCAACCTACTCCATGTGTGTTGGAAGTGGAAGCCATTATAGCCTAAATAGTAAATCATCTGTACAATTGGCTTAATGCATAAAATTTAGATTGTGTTAAGTTATTCCTAAAATTAGGTGTAGTGAAACTATGAGGAAATTTGTCTTTATTTTTCAGTACAACTAAATTCCACCCACATAGTTTTAGAATTCAAAATTTGGTTCTGTCCAGTATCTCACCGAGAACCTTGGAAGTGAGGTGTATATATATATTCGTTTGAACTATTGGCTCACAAACAAATGTTAGCAGGGCTTAGTAACGGGCTGTCACAATTCGGTGTACAACAAAATAGCCTAGGGAAATCACCCTAGTAAAAAAACCCTGGCTTCCCGCATAAGTATTGTTGTCTGTACAGTAATAAGCTTAAATATATTTGAGGGACTTCTTTTTCCAAAAGTGGTCTTAAAGTAATAACCACAGAGGTTTCTTCAAGTTGCACATATCGAATCTGTAAATAAAATGTAGCAGATAGAAGGACTAAATACAGAATATATATATATTAAATTAGTTTGAAATTTATAACCCATCTCAAAGAAGGATCTGGAACATCGTGAATAGCTCTAAGACTATCTCGAATTATGGGACAATAATTGATGAGATGAGGTATTATATTTTTCTGCATACCCACATTCACAACGTGCGCTTGGAACTGAGTTCCATCTGAATAGCATGCTATTGGTATGACCATGACCTGTTCTCAAACGATTAAGACCTGTCCAAATATTTCTTGGAAGATCAAATCCCAGAAATTTTTCAGATGGATCAGGAATGAGATTTTTATCGAACATTCGATTAGAGTTCCACTCAATTTTTCATAATTCTTTATCGGTTATGTTCATATTGCAGAATGTATTATACCGAAATGGTTCAAGTGACTCAACTCTTGGAATTTTATTTGGTGGAATGAATGAAAAATTGGAAATAAATTAGGAAAGGAGTGATATCTGCTCCAAGAATACAGAGCTGCAGTCTGTCTGCGAATATGGGGAGGGAAAATGTTAGACAAAACTGGTAACCAATGAACCGGTGTAGATCTTATGGTGCCAATAATTATTCTCATGAATGTCTTCAATTGTGCATCGATTTTTTGTGTATGTGCACTATTAATCTAAACAGAGCAACAATACTCATCTGCAGAAGAGACTAGGGCTAGAGATGCTGTGCGATGAGTGGAAGCATCAGCACCCCAAGATGATCTCCCAAGTAGCATTTTTTGTTTTATAAAAGTGCGAATACACTCTTCGACACTGCCTTATAAAATTCAATGTTATTTAATGTAGATACAATAAATTTTCCCTATCCCCTATATGTCCCTTATTGGCCTTAAATGATATAATTTATAACTTCCCTTTAGGTGTCGACAAAGACTTATGGTTTTTCCGATAACCATTTGAATACTTTTATAATCCTATCTATACAACTGTTATAAAACTCCCATATGGAGACGATACTGTTTCCGTTACCTTTCTGTTGTTGTTTCAATTACCTTACTCAATGAAAACTTTGTCGTATTGTTTCACTCTAGTTCAACGTCAAGTATTATTCATCTTTATTTATCTGTTGGTTTAATGGTTAGTTGAATTCAGAAACAACCCAATAACATTAAATATGAAGTTGAAGATACGTTGGTGTTATTGAACGCTTACAAGTTACATTTCTTATAAGCGCGAAGAAAATTTTGAAGGTAATTGAGCAAACACTACCAATTTTTTCTACACTGTATGAAATAGAATTTCACCTCCGAATAACACGTGCGCCCTCGATATACGAAAGTTTTGAATTTTTTATTCAATAATATACAAATTACAAATCAATTTCAATTATTTTTTCTAAATGTATGAATTTTTCAATACTAACACTAAGTTTTGAATAATAGTATCTTGAAATTAACAAAAAATTCATTTTCAATCCAAATTCAACTTTTTTCTTTGTTCTAAATTTTTCACAAAGCTGAAAAAACACGACATTTTCAATAACAATATGGCCGTGTCGGATATTTAGTCATGCTCAACACTTGGACTCATATAAATTATTTCACATCCCTAATGTAAATACACTGACTTTTGTTCTTTAATAATTTTTGAAATATTCATAATCACCAATTTAAGTGATAAAAATTAATGAATAAAAAAAGTAGGAGCTTTATAAACTTACAGTGATATACACCACCACCATCCCTGTATTATAACTGATGGTAACTCAAAATACCTTGAAATGACCAGTTGTTCTCATGCGTGAGAACTACTGGTCATTTGAAGGTGTCGCTCTCTGAATGAAAACATAACCTAATATTTTTGACGCAAGTTTTTACTCAAGATATTGTGTATTATTTTCAATAATTGTGTTTAGGTGTGGACATGTCTTTCAAAATAGTTCAAACCGAAGAAACAGGAAGAGATATTCCTTCTCATACAATTGTTTCTGGAGCTTGGGAACTAAACGGCATCCTTTATTGGCCCAAATCAAGGAATACAGCGAGTGCAGTACGAAATCCGTTTTCAAAGACTGGAAACAGTATCCTTGTATTAAGAAGAGAGACAAATTTTTGTTATAGAAGGCTGCAGAAGAAGAAATATCTGCAATGTTGCAATATATGGACAGTGATATAGATTAATCAACGAATTTTCCTGGAAAAAAAGGATTAAGTGGAGAGAATTTAAATCACTTTGCAGAAAAATTGGATAATAGATATAATATAAATTAATAATATCAATAAGGACTTAAATGAATTTCTTTCCCGATTGTTGGGTGTAAATTTAATAATTTTTATAGGCTATTCTGCAAACTATTAAAATGCAGTGATGTCACTGTCACTTTCAAGTAGTAATGAAGTTGTATTTAAAAACACCTTTATATTACTTATTCTCATCTTGATTTTTAAGGGTACTCAGTTATTGGACATACGTGATTTTTATGTATATAAAAGACTTGATAAAAACTTGCAAACACTGAACACTATCGGTTACATTACGAAGTTGCTAACACTTCTATAGAACGCCCTATAATAACTGTGGTATCACCTTGCTTCTGATGTTTCATAGGCGGGTTCCTGTCATCTTTATAAACCCATATTATGAACCTTTTGGTACTATAACCTGTAGTTTTTATGAATAGTTGAAAATCTATAGAAACTTTTGGGAATCAATAATTTTCGCAACTCTAATATGAACTAAAACACCTCAAGTACTCAGCACCCCTATTATGAATCACTAATAACACCAATTTCAAATTTAAAAATCTTCAGGTTACCAAAAATGTTGCTTGGGCTAGCTAATTTCTGAAGAATATTATTTCTAATTTTCAGATTGAGGAGTGAGGTACTGGAGCATAAGTCACGACGTTTTGCAAGGTAGTTTATAACTATGTTAATTACTGATACAGATCCTATCGATTAATTATTCAACATCACTAAATATCAGTTTGTCGAGAATAAAAATGGTATCAACGCATTTGAGTTATAGAACTACACCACCAAAAAGGTTTTATTCGATACGTGTAATCAGGAAATAAATATTCTCATTACTCGGAATCTATAGTGCTGATTTATCCGGATAACGAACCCGTAATAGATATTCATCTTTACATACTATTCTTCATCAGAGAGTTCAAAAATTGATGATTGATACTACTTCTTTCCAAATATTCAATAAATACAAACAATTGGACAAATCTAATAGCACTGATGAAAGAAAAAGAACGCCTTAATATTGGAGAGAGACAAAACCACCTTGAACCCCATATTGATACAATACAAATTGACTTATTGAAAAGGTTCATAAAAAAATAGAAAGCACCGGCTTGAAGTCAGATAGCTTCACCGCTCTTATTAAACTACTTGTAATTGTTCAAACGTTCAAACATCACATCTCCGCAATATGAATTCGAATCAGATCTAATGAGTATAATGAAAGAGCTCTGCAACAAGCTCGCTAAATCTCCTGACCTCACGTCAGTGCTTTTCTGGATTTTAAAATTTTTGACCTTGATAATAAAATTTTTGAGATAATGTGGTAAATTCGGCCTCAAGTTGGGACGATGAAGTTTACCATCGTTGAATTCTGGTTGAAAGAACAGAAGAGTGTATTAATATACAGGGTCTTTCACGAGGAACCTCACCCATATTTATACAGGAAACTGCTGAACGTATTTTCATGAAATTCAGCACTTTTAAGTATTTCACGATGCTGATGAAATCTAAAATATTTTCAAGGCATGAGCACCTCCGGTTTATCCGGAAATGACTTCAACTTCCGTTTTTCAAAAACAACACCATTTTTTTATTACAGGAATAGATTTCTTAGAAAATTTCAAGTGATTTTGATGTAACATTTTTCAGATTTGGTTGGAAAATTCTCTCTGAGCGGGAAAATTCGAAAAAAAATCGAAAATGAAGCTCCGCTGAAACAAGAAGAACTTCGAGGTTTTTGAAAGGAAAATTTTCATTTTTGGGATTTTTCAAGATGTAAGATTGATGTATCCACTTTAAAAATCGAAATCGCGATTCATGATACAGGGGGTGAATAAATCGCTTTCAAAGTTAGGGATGACAAAATCGTGAAAAATCAATTTTTTCGAATTAGAACCCCATTTTTTTATGGCAGATATTGAATCTACTTACTTAAAAAAATAATGTGAATGTATGCATCACACCCTTGCCCTAAAGTGGATATTTTCTGAGTTATTCACTAAAAACTGTTTTTTGTCTTGAATTTTCAGCTATTTCTTTTCCCTTCACGCCAAAAAGATGAAGTTATTCTTGTTTCAGCGGAGCTCTATTTTCGAATTTTTTTTTCGAGTTTTCCCGATCAGAGAGAATTTTCCAACCAAAACTGAAAAATGTTACATCAAAATAACTCAAAATTATCTAAGAAATCTATTTCTGCAATAAAAAAAATGGTGTTGTAATTTGAAAAACGGAAGTTGACTTCATTTCCGGAAAAACCGGAGGTGCTCATGCCTTGAAAATATTTTAGATTTCATCAGCATCGTGAAATACTTATAAGTGCTGAATTTCATGAAAATACGTTCAGTAGTTTCCCGTATAAATATGGGTGAGTTTCCTCGTGAAAGACCCTGTATAGGCTGAAGGACCTCAGGTCGATGGCCAATTGCTTGCAATAAAGGACAGTTACTACTACTACTATTAATATATGTTTAAATTTTAATTCCAAAAATGGAGAGTTTATTTCGACAAAATTCAATCGTGACAAACAAGTATATCCAAATCATATTTCAAGTTTCAGAAAATTAAGACCCCTTTGAATAGATAACCGTTTCATATGCTAAAATTTTTCCATTACTTGGCAAATGTTAGCTTTTCAGGATAAATTATTCTCACGAATCTTTTGTCGAAGGTCATAAGTAACAAAGATGTTCGAATATCGAAAAAATATAATACAAATATTTAGCAGCTAAAGAGCCAATATACAAAAACCCGTAATAATTACAGCCTCGGAAATGAAGGGACAAGAATTCGAGCAACGACGCTACTGATCTCAACTAATGATGGCATGCGTATCATTGAACAACAACAGGAAAAAATATAAGGTTATGTACCTTCAGTATGCCGCATAAAGAAATATTATTTTCATTCGTGGATATCAAATAAATAGTAATCCAAGATACAGAATTCCAGCTGCCATCGTGCCAGAAATCAGCCAATCATGATGAATTCATGTATTCCTATAATCAGAGTGAGTAAACAAGCAACAGAAAGATAATGGCGTCATTCAAGTAAAAAATGAATATTCAATTCAATTACATTTCAAGTGAGAATGAATATTTGTATAAAAGTTTGAGATTTATTTATTTTTCAGAATGAATACGACGGAACAAGTTTAAATAAACTAAGGTGCTGCCAATGTTATGTCCTTTGTGCTCCGCCCTTTTACAACTGTGGTCAACGTTGGGGTAAACGTCATCTGCACTGTAAAATTTGTGCAGACTATTTTGAAAATGAATGTGCACTTTGCGATACACCAATTACCGAACAGGCACCTAATGACTTGATGAGGGTTTTTGACAATATACGTCTCCATTGCATATACATGTGTTATGGCTGTGACTTAACCTTTAAAGGATCAGAAATACGAGCTCATAGGGAATCATATTGTAAGCATAGAGTTATAGCTTGCCCCTTCAGAATATGCCGACAAAATATATATGTGTTAAGTTTGTCAAACCATTTCCACTTTATGCATCCAGGACTGAGTGACTATAATTTCCCGACAGAAAGAATATTTCTTTCAGAATTATCCTCAGATGGTATTGTTTTGATTAACATGTTAGCCTTATCTTTTAGTGTTACGAAAATCATTTTCCGTGTAAGCATTCATGTGAGTTTCAAAGAGAATACTGTTGAAGTTATTGCTACAAACTTCGGACCATTCAGGGAAGTTGAAAATTATTTAGTTGTTATCGTTTTCAACCAAACGGACGATTCGTCTTGGCATATTGGAAAAACATGTAACTTTGGTGAAAATGTGCAGCCTTTATGTCTTCCTAAAGATATAAGTACCTTCAAATTGGATGACCAATATTATTACGACCACACATTAGAATTAGTGCCAAGATACAGAACAGATACAGAACAGAGATTCAATAATTAATATCTTTCTTGATTTTACCCTAAAAGTGATAATTTATTTTTGATTTTTATTCAAGTTATATCAGTTAACTCATGCGTCCAGATCATTGTGTCAATGTCAATGTGAATTCGTTAGACCAAGATAGTAGATAGATTTACCTATTTCTTTCGGTGGATATTTGTAACTATTTTCATCATTTATACAAATGATATTATTTTTCTGACAATTTATGTAAATAGTTTCAGCAATTATTTCATTGATATTCAATATTTGTAAATATAAAAAAGATATGTTTTTCACTTATTAAGTGAATTAGAGCAAAATAAAATGAAATATTTGTATTTTTGTTCCATTTATTTTCTCAAACATATAGCAATGTCATTTAATTCATTTCCTTCCATTTCACTGGAAAAAAATTTAACCTAATAAGGTATTTTAGTGCGCTTCTTTTCCGAGTATTATGAATTTGAAGAAACATTTAGTTATGATGATGGGATTTCCATTGCAACCGGCCAACCCGTATTTTTCGTATTCCATAGTGACTGGAAAAATTTGAATAAACACGTTTCATTGCAGTGTCAGCTCAAGAATATAGTTCATAACATTCTCATCACTGACAACACAATTTAATGAATATTTGATTTCTCTAAGTTTGAATCATCCTTCAACTTAAGCTCTTACAATATTTTAATCTTCTGATTTACCACCAAATTAGGCTCATCAACACCTTATCCATAAGAGAGTCAAAAAAGACTTTTGAATATTTATTTAAATTTACGCCTCAAATGAAGTAGGTGGTCTATTGATCTATTCGATTACTATTCGATCACATTGAAATTTGAAAATCGTTATGATAACTTTGAAGGAAATAAGTCTATCGGATTTTGTAGTATTCAGGCTAAAAAATACAAAAAAGACAATATTTCGAGAACTTTTTTTTTGAAAATATTATTATTCATTCGATCTCAACGATAAATGGTGCAATTGTGGGGGTTATTGATATATTGCTGATTCTGAAATTTTCTCTTTATAGAGGTCACCCTCGAGAATATAGAGATTTTATTAGTCCGATCCATTTGTAACTTCTGAAGCAATCGTGTTATTTTGGTCAGTAGTATTCTATATTTTTCAGGAAAACTCGGATTATTTTCAATAAATCGGGGGAAAAACATTCAAATTGTAATTTCACAAACGGATTATGTAGGTCAACTTATTATTATACAGGGTGTTCGGCACATGGACCGTCAAATTTTTTTGGGGCGTTGGTAGGGTCATTTGCTACCTTTTCAGTCTTGGAACCTGGGTCTTTAGTATTACGGTTACGGAGGTATGATTTTTTTATTAGGTTTTTCTAAATTACCCAAAATGTACCCTTCGAAGCCCCATAACTCTTTTTGCGTGTGCTTTTACATACATTTTTTTTATTGTATTAAGTCTACATGAGTGTGTGTTTAAAAGAAATATATTCATTGTTACAAATAACACCACAAAATTAACACGTGGGCCTTTTATTAAAAAAAAAATTATGAAAGTATGAAAACATCTCCACTACACACAGCTATTACAAATTTAGTTTTATTTTAAAATGTTCTTTGGTTTATAACGTTGCTAACCATATGCTATTTACGTAAGTCAATAAAAAAATAATACTGCAAATTATGTTTTAGTCAGAAGAGTGAAGAAAGTCGCACCTAAATAAAAGTACGGATTTCGACACAACACAGCGAGCAAGGAAATTTTACCTGCAGTTTTAGACGCGTGTGAATTATTATTACTATTTCTGTCCTTTATGTCCTGGCATATGGCCATATGGCATCACCATATCAGCATACTCAGCGTTGGTGAAATTAGGCATATCAACAACCAAAATTAAAACAACAGTAGCAAAAAGCCGATAAAAGTAACAAAAAAATACAAATTTAAAAAACTGAACAACGTGGCACAGACACTTCCAACAGCAGAGACAGTTAAATCTCCAATGACGGTAGGGTCAAGTCAGCGGCGACTAACCTAATCCAACCCAAGGACAGAAATAGTAATAATAATTCACACGAGTCTAAAACGGGCAGGTAAAATTTCCTTGCTCGCTGTGTTGTGTCGAAATCCGTACTTTTATTTAGGTGCGACTTTCTTCACTCTTCTGACTAAAACCTTATTTGCAGTATTATTTTTTTATTGACTTACGTAAATAGCATATGGTTAGCAACGTTATAAACCAAAGAACATTTTAAAATAAAACTAAATTTGTAATAGCTGTAACTTTTTTGAAAATTTCAATAGGAGTGCAGATGTTTTCATACTTTCATAATTGTTTTTGGCGCTCTTGTTCACCCGAACAGAGTGCCTATCATTTTGCCCGAATGTCTGTAATTTTGGAATATCGAGCCGAAAATGGTCTCAATCGATTGGGTTCGACTCCTGATGAAGAATTCGTGGCGAAAGTTGAGTCTGACCGGCCGGCCGTATCCTCTCTAGCATCCAAAAGGAATCAGCTAGAGTTTTCAAATTTTCAGAATAGGTTAATTGTCCAAATATCTCGGTCAAGTTCGTTATTGGGCCAAATCCGTCGGATGGTTCAGTAGTTATGAGCATCTGCAATTTTGTTTCCTCAATAACTACTAGAATATCCATCCGATCAAGTTGATACTTGGAATATTATTGAGGAGGCTGAAACGAAACGGCTTGTAAAATTTCGCAGAAATCGTCACGCTAGAAAATTTTTAAAATATTCCCAAAAAAAAAATTTTCAATACTCAATATCTCCTAAGACTTCAATTAGATTTAAACAAAAATCCGTATACAGGGTGAGTCTTTGACCACTGCGTTAATTTTAACCATAGGTTCTTGAGATCAAAAGAAACACTTTTTCCATTACGGTTTTTCCAAATTCAGCTGCGTTCAAAAGTTATAAGCATTTTTAGTTTTCACATTGGGCAAATACCCTCTGTAGTCCAGTTTACTTTGAATGAAAAATACCTTCCACAGCATTCACTATTGAATCTGAATTGTTTAAAAACATTATTTTCCCTCTAAGTAATGATTCACTCACTCATGTTTCATCCGATGAGGTCCATATCCAGAAGGAAGATACAAAATACTTATTTTCTGGTAAAAAAAATTCAACACCATAAACATAGATTTTTGTTGTTCTACTATATTTTCTTTCTACTTCAAGATTATAAACCATGCCTTTCTAGTGAGAATTTCCAAAAAAACCTCAGAATTATTGGGTGTTATCATCATACATTTGTAATTTTCTTCTTAAAATTTCCAAATCATGATAACCATCATTTCTATGAAACTTCCAATGCAAGACGTTGTCACTGTGCTTTCTTTTTCACTCAAAGCCAGAAAAAATCATCTATGATTTTCCAAACACTGATATTTCTGAAGTTTCTTCTCCTTGACAGAGACCAGTGAACAGGTATTTTCTGTACTGAATCCCAATAACAATTTACCTGGATAGATTACAAGTATTTCCAGATTTAGGTGTGCAATTATACTTTCTTGAAGAAATACCTAAATTTGATTTTGAAGAATCAACTAGGTGTTCTTTGATAAAAATTTTTTTGTTAAATCATTAATATGAATCTATTCTGTTTAGACTATAATTACTGATTTTTATAATCAGAGTAAATAACGTAAACAAGAACATAAATATTGAATAATGGTTATTCATAGATTATGTCAAATTTTAATACCTTACCATAGAATATTAATTTATTACCGAACCCCATGAGAGAAAAAATTAATATATGCAATGTTTTTTTAAATGAAAGATAATATCTGTAACTATTATTGATCTTTAGTTATAATTTTCCTCAGAATAATTAGAATGAATTATTATCACATTAAAATATTATAACGTCTCTGTGGTGGGTAGTTCCAAAAAAAAGTGTTCTGTGGTTCCTTGTTGTTTTGATTCTGTTTGAAACTGTCAAAAGTTATTTGTATCTTCAAAAAAAAAAAAAAAAAAAGTGGAAAGATTTTTAGGGATAATATCGATAGTTTTAAATTATTCAATTCAGTATGAAATGATTATGGTCAGAAATTGCCTTCTATTCTAATCTTTCTTGTTTATGAGCTTATATCTTCCAGTTTCAATATTGATTGAATTTTAATTAACTATGCATCATTACAAACATTCAGAAATATTAAAACTAAGTCAAATTCTATTATCTCTTAAGTTTGTGAACAAGGTTGAATCGGTGTATGAAATAAAGATAATAAAGGTATAAAACAAATCTAGGAGTCTGGGTTCGAAGTTTTTAAAACTCATATGAGCTCAATTTGCAGCATTCCTATGTTAGAATAGATATAATTTGATGAACCCTGAAAGCCTGAAGCTATAAAAACCAGCTCTTCATAAAGACAAGTCTTCAATTTAACAGGTCCTGACAGAAAATACTTTACCTATTTCAACGGTCAAAATATACCGAAGAGCGATGGACAACTTTTTCTTTATTTATTATGGAATATTATTCTGGATTAAATATTAAAGAAGGTGCTAGACATCACTAACAATGAATACAGCAAATGGCAATTTAGATTTTGTGGTGAATGTAAGACAAAATTGTTCAGTGGTTAATTTCATCTATTAGTTTTTAGTGGTGGAACCATAGAGGGAAGAGATTTCCCCAACCTTTTGAAGAAATATTTAATATAGACATAAAATATGGCAACATTGAACAAATCTTGTTATTGAATCATTTCAGCACAGAGTTGGATTTGTGAAAATCAGAAAATTTGGACAAAATTATATCGATTTAATTCCGTTCAACTTCAAATATCTCAAGAATGGTGGAATTTAGGAGGAAAGATGAAGAATGATTTTATATGCAAAAAGACTAATGATTCCAGGAAGCACGAGATACGGATTTTTAGTTCAAGCGATATTTGTTTTTCATGCAATTTAACCAATCTGTAGAGTAGTAGCGAGAAACCCACAAGAAATGGAATAAATCTATTGATGCCAAAACATGCATGACTGTTATCAAAAACCTTCTACAAGAGATCATTTCAATTGATATTGTCATTTGAATATTACAGGTGAAAATGCAATTTTTTTATGAAATTTCAACACCCTATATCTTTTGAACGGGGCCAAATTTGGAAAAATGTTATAGGAAGAAAATGTTTCTTTTGACGTCAAGAATCTATGGTTAAAATTAACGCAGTGGTCAAAGACTCACCCTGTATATTGAGGTTACCGATATCTTACTCATCCTCAAATTTCATTGTTGTAGCTCTTCCCCTTCTGAAGATATGATCATTTTTTTCATTTACTCAAGAGAAAAATAGAAATGTCATGAAGTCCGAGCTTTGTCATTGAAAGATTTGCCATCACAGATCGATATTCGTTTGACAACTTGCGGACCTAGATATCAGTGTCAGTTGGCGTAATATCAATCAAAATATTCATAGAGGTAGAATTCGATGTCGATGACGTTGTCAAAATTCAGAAAAGCACAGTCGTGATATTAATCAAAAAATTTTTTATCATAGAGAAAGAATTTGATGGCGTTGTCAAAACTCAGAAAAGCAATGGAGGAGAAGCATAGAACAAAATTTGGTGAAAATTATGAGTAGTTATTTTCAAATTGAGATAAAGGTTTGTTTATTCATTAGGCTTTCATATTTACATCACATTGTCCCATAGTACGGAAAAAGACTATTGTTCACCCGATCAGAGAGCTTATAGATTTGTTAAGGTTTGAATATTTACTCGCAAGTAGCTCAACAAGAGCGCCAAAGCAATCTGACTTCACGTCAGTGCTTTCTAAATTTTTAATAAAAGGCCCACGTGTTAATTTTGTGGTGTTATCTGTAACAATAAATACGTTTTTTCAAACACATACACATGTAGACTTAATACAAAGAAAAAAATGCAAAAAGTCCATTTTCTGCTACCACAATAATGAAATTACGATACGCAACCTCGGTAAATTGTGTGTTCTATCTCACACGAGCCACCCCGTAGATTCCATGTACCATAGTGATTGAAAGAATTTTCAAAGCACGTCAAATTATTTCGTTAGTGGATATCTTTTGAATTACCTACATTTGATTCTTAAAGGGCGAAACCGCTTAAGAGAGCACGATTCAATATGTGCAATTTGAATATTCTGTATCATTTTTGGCGCTCTTGTTCGCCCGAACAGACTGCCTATCATTTTGCCCAAATGTCTGTAATTTTGGAATATCGAGCCGAAAATGGTCTCAATCGATTGGGTTGGACTCCTTGATGAAGAATCCGTGGCAAAAGTTGAGTCTGTCCGGCCGTATCCTCTCTAGCACCCAAAAGAGATGAGCTAGAGTTTAGATATTTTCAGAATAGGTTAATTATCCAAATATCTTGGTCAAGTTCGTTATTGGGCCAAATCCGTCGGATGGTTCAGTAGTTATGAACATCTGAAATTTTGTTTCCTCAATAACTACTAGAGTATCCATCCGATCGAGTTGATACTTGAAATATTGTTGAGTGAGGCTACAACAAAACGGCTCGCAAAATTTCGCAGAAATCGTCACTCTAGGAAATTTTTAAAAAATCCTCTAAAAAAATTTTTTTCAATACTCACTATCTCATAAGATATCTTTCGGATTTCAATAAAATTCGTGAATATATTGAGGTGATCGATATCTTACTTATCCCCAAATTTCATTGTCGTAGCTCTTTTCCATCTAAAGATATGATCATTTTTTCATTTACTCAAGAGAAAATAGAAATGACATTAAGTCCGATGATTTTCATTGAAACGATGGCCATCACAGATCGATATTCGTTTGACAAATGCCGGACTCATAGAATCAGTGACAGTTGGCGTAATATTAATTCATAGAGGTAAATTTTTTCGATGATAACAGGAAATCATAGAGATATTATTCAATATCGGTGGCATAGAGAAAGAATATATGTTGTCAAAAACTCAGAAAAGCACTGACGAAAGTTTTTAGGAGAAGGGAATTAAAATTTGGTGAAAATTATGAGTAGTTATTTTCAAATTGAGATATAGGTTTGTTTATTCATTAGGCTTTCATATTTACATCACATTGTCCCATAGTACGAGAAAAGACTATTGTTCACCTGATCAGAGTGCTTATAGATTTGTTAAGGTTTGAATATTTACTCGCAAGTAGCTCAACAAGAGCGCCAAAGCAATCTGACCTCACGTCAGAGCTTTCTAAATTTTTAATAAAAGGCCCACGTGTTAATTTTGTGGTGTTATCTGTAAACAATAAATACGTTTTTTTCAAACACATACATGTAGACTTAATACAAAGAAAAAAATGCAAAAAGTCCATTTTCTGCTACCACAATAATGAAATTACGATACGCAACCCTCGGTAAATTGTGTGTTCTATCTCACACGAGCCACCCTGTAGATTCCATATACCATAGTGATTGAAAGAATTTTCAAAGCACGTCAAATTATTTCGTTAGTGGATATCTTTGAAGTACCTACATTTGATTCTTGAAGGGCGAAACCGCTTAAGAGAGCACAATTCAATATGTGCAATTTGAATATTCTGTATCATTTTTGGCGCTCTTGTTCGCCCGAACAGACTGCCTATCATTTTGCCCAAATGTCTGTAATTTTGGAATATCGAGCCGAAAATGGTATCAATCGATTGGGTTCGACTCCTTGATGAAGAATCCGTGGCAAAAGTTGAGTCTGTCCGGCCGTATCCTCTCTAGCACCCAAAAGAGATGAGCTAGAGTTTAGATATTTTCAGAATAGGTTAATTATCCAAATATCTTGGTCAAGTTCGTTATTGGGCCAAATCCGTCGGATGGTTCAGTAGTTATGAACATCTGAAATTTTGTTTCCTCAATAACTACTAGAGTATCCATCCGATCGAGTTGATACTTGAAATATTGTTGAGTGAGGCTGCAACAAAACGGCTCGCAAAATTTCGCAGAAATCGTCACTCTAGAAAATTTTTAAAAAATCCTCTAAAAAAATTTTTTCAATACTCACTATCTCATAAGATATCTTTCGGATTTCAATAAAATTCGTGAATATATTGAGGTGATCGATATCTTACTTATCCCCAAATTTCATTGTCGTAGCTCTTTTCCATCTAAAGATATGATCATTTTTTCAGTACACTCAAGAGAAAAGAGAAATGACATACGTCCCGATGATTTTCTTCAAACGATGGCCATCACAGATCGATATTCGATTGACAAATGCCGGGCTCATTAATCAGTGACAGTTGGCGTAATATTAATCAAAATTTTTCATAACGGAAATCATAGAGATAGAATTCAATATCGGTGGCTGAAATAATATACGTTGTCAAAATTCAGAAAAGCACTGACGTAAGTTTTTAGGAAAAGGGAATTATAGCTTCGAAAATTATGAGTAGTTATTTTTAATTTGAGATATAGGTTTGTTCATTCATTAGGAGTTCATATTTGCATCACATTGTCCCATAGTACGAGAAAAGACTATTGTTCACCTGATCAGAGTGCTTATATATTTGTTATGGTTTGAATATTTACTCGCAAGTAGCTCAACAAGAGCGCCAAAGCAATCTGACCTCACGTCAGAGCTTTCTAAAGTTTTTTTTAATCTACTTGTCTTCTTTTATTTTTTTTTACAAACTTTGAAAACTACAAAACAAAATACATCATTTTGGATTTTGTCTTGCCTTTATATGAACAGTTTGGTTCACTGTTTTCCAATGTTGAATAGATATTTATGTCCATCTCTCAGTTTGTTTTATAACTCATGATAAATGATGAAAAAAAATCTCTCAAGAACAACACTGAGGAAGAGAGCTTTTTTTGGATATTTTATCGGTAGTCTGATGAATAATCTGGATTGTTTACCGATATGCAGGTACACACAATGATTAAATGATGAAGTGAATAAATACTATCCACACGATAGAGCCCGAATATTTTTATTACCAATATATTGTTCACTCAACAAGTCAATATAGATTGTTCCACAAAACCGTCAATTAAACTCGCCAAACACTGATCGGAAGCATTGGAATTCATGTTGAGGTAAGTGGTTTTTCTCCATGAGTATTTCGCAAAATGCTCAACACTTCGACGACTTGGTTTGGTTAGTCTAGTAAACGAGTCCAAATTGACGTTAATAGGACATACTACTACTTAAATTCTGTGATATAGCTCATTCGATTCGGTATTATACACTGCGCAAAAAAGTTAACTCAATCTCAAATTTATTCTACAACTGAAGGTATTCTCGAAAATAATTATTTTTATCAGAATTATGCATCCATATGTTATCCATTTTCAATGTTTTTCTTCAATACAGATGTTTTTTTCCCAGCAGGAATTAAAAAATATTATCAGATTTTAAATGTATTGGCTCCATTCTTAAATCGATCAATTCTAGTGATCAATAGTTTTTCTTTCGTTTGATTTTTTTCACTCGATCGCTATGCAACGCGAAATACAATTTGACACAAGAAGAATGTGCCCCGGTAGTTTTCCGAGAAAAAGGATGGATATACACAAGAATTGCAGAAAGGTTAGGAGTTTCCCATACCAGTGTGTCCAGAATGTTGCAGCGATTCAGGGAGATAGTTATGAATGTCCGAATACCAGAACAGGGTAGACCACAGGTAACAACTGCCATTTAAGAACGTTACTTGAGAGTTTCTTCGTTGAGACAACGGTTTGCAACCGTACATCTCCTTCAAAATCAGCTTGAGCAAACTCATGGGGTGCAAATTAGCTCTGAGACAATAAGAAATCGCCTCAGAGAATTTGATTTAAGGCGTCCTGTCGCGACAAGAGGCCCAGCTCCTACCCCAGCCCATCGAAGGGCGCGTTTGGATTTTGCGTGAGAAGAGGCTGATTGGGAAAGAGTTCTTTTCACAGCTTAGTCTAAATTCTGCCTCTACCATTGTGATCGACGTTCCCTTGTATACATACGTCCACTTGAAAGATATGATCAGTGCAATTTCCTGAATACTACTGGTTTCGGGGAGGATCGATTATGGTATGGGGTGGAATATATTTGACTGCTCGCACAGACCTAGTGGTCGTTGATAATGGAGCTATGAAAGCTGATAGGAATATAAGGAACATTCTTGAAGAGCATGTAGTGCCATTTGCCCCTACATTGGTGAAAATTTCATTTTTATGGACGATAATGCCAGACCCCATCGTGCACGCATTGTTCAGGAGTACCTTGAACAGGTTGAAGTCTCTCGAATGGAATTGCCAGCAAGAAGTCCAGATCTCAATCCAATTGAGCAGGTTTGGGATAACCTCAATAGAGATGTTCAGAAAATCAGCCAGCTACTTTTAATGACTTAGGAATCCAATTCAGAGAAATCTGGAAAGGATTAGATCAGAACATTTCAAGATCACTCAATTTGAGTATGAACCGTCGTTGCCGAGCTGTAATTAACTCAAGGGGTGGAAATACCTAGTATTAAATCGCATATATGCATTCCAGTATTTTGAAAATTGTTCAAATCTCTTCTTTCACATAAGATTCGGTGAAATCCTGAAGTTTTCTTCATTTGATGTGTCTGGTTTCGTTCAAAACCTTCCCAAGGGAACATAAAAAAATAAGTGTAAAAGTCAATGTAGAGTTAACTTTCATTAAAATTGAGATTTTCAGAATGTGCGTTAATTTTTTTGCGCAGCGAATTCGAATTATTGTACTAAAATTTGTATAAGTAGAATATGAATCGCGAAAATTATCAACAGTTGAAGAGGGTAAAACTTGGTGTTTAGTGTTTTTCATATAATCCTGAATGAAGAAGAAACTCACTAAAAAAAATTTCGATCCCCGAAACTGTACCTCAGATATTCATGATTTTGATTCAACGTCAAAAATTGCCATCCGAATTCTAGCATTCTTCTGCATTTATCCTGTATAATGAATGGAAGTATTTACTACGAATCGAATGAACTCATTCAGAAAACTGGATTCCTGTTTATTTTGTGTCCAGTAAATAATTTTCGACCACAGTAAATGAATACAGGGCGGCCAAAACTATAGATTAAGGTGATAATTAGATTCCACCACACCCTTGTCTTGAGTTATAAGGTAATAAGTTGCCACGACATGCCTAATTTATAGTTGGGTCGCTCATCGGAACATTATAGAGAGAGACCTGCTTATAGATAAAAACGATTTTATGGAAAAAGGGAAGAGACTTACAAGATGCATTCTCTCAAAACACCTCATAATTAAATTGGATATTTTTTGTTTCGTTAAGTTTTGATGTGATGAATTATAAAATTCCTGGATTTGAATCCACTGGTCGGAACTGAAAATAAGTATCTGATCTAATTGGCCTTCATTCCGAGACCGTATGGTTATTATTTTTATTATGGATTCATATTATTTTAATTTCAACCGAGAGAAAACTGACAAGATTTGACAGTTACTCATTATCTTCAAGAGTATATAATTCAAGGATTTTAGTGCCACTATCATCTCGTGTGAAATTATTTCTCGGAATTTTTCCATAATTTATTATGGAGATCCTGATTTAACTAGTTTGAAAGTCAAGTGACAAAAACTATCAGCTCATCTCCTAGTACTGTTAACTAGGAAAAAAAAATTAGAAAGCAGTGACGTGAGGTCAGATTGCTTTGGCGCTCTTGTTGAGCTACTTGCGAGTAAACATTCAAACCATGACAAATCTATAAGCACTCAGATAAGGTGAATAATAATCTTTTCCCGTACTATGGGACAATGTGATGCAAATATGAACGCCTAATGAATGAACAAACCTATATCTCAAATTAAAAATAATTACTCATAATTTTCACCAAGTTTTGTTCGAAGCTATAATTCCCTTCCCCTAAAAACTTACCACAGTGCTTTTCTGTATTTTGACAACGTATGTTATTTCAGCCATCGAGATTGAATTCTATCTCTATGATTTCCCGTTATGAAAAATTTTGATTAATATTACGCCACTGACACTGATTACGAAGGCCGGCATTTGTCAATCGAATATCGATCTGTGCTGGCCATCGTTAAAAGAAAATCATCGGGACGTATGTCATTTCTCTTTTCTCTTGAGTAAATGAAAAAACTGACATGTCTTTAGATGTAAAAGAGCTACGACAATGAAAATCGAGAATAAGTAAGATATCGATCACCTCAATATATTCACGAATTTTTATTGAAATCCGAAAAATAACTTACGAAATAGTGAGTATTAAAAAAATTTTTTGGGAATTTTTTAAAAATTTTCTAGCGTAACGAGCCGTTTTGTTGCAGCCTGCCTCAAGTATAAACTTGATCGGATGGATATTCTAGTAGTTATTGAGGAAACAAAATTTCAGATGCTCATAACTACTGAACCATCCGACGGATTTGGCCCATAACGAATTCGACCGAGTTATTTGGACAATTATCCTATTCTGAAAATATGAAAACTCTAGCTCATCTCCTTTGGATGCTAGAGAGGATCCGGCCGGCTGGCCGGACAGACTCAACTTTCGCCACAGATTCTTCATCAGGGAGTCGAAACCAATCGATTGAGACCATTTTCAGCTCGATACTCCAAAATTACAGACATTTGAGCAAAATGATAGGCACTCTGTTCGGGTGAACAAGAGCGCCAAAAACAGAGATGAAGGTTCAAACATATGAGATAAGCTCACTCGATTCGGAATTATTTCGAGAAATTCGAGTGTTTTTTAAAGTTTTGGAGAAATCATTTAGTGTAAATCATAGAGAAGAGAAATAGGAGACTGTGTTCAATTCAGTGAATTTCAAGGGGGTCATAGTTTCACTATCGCTGCAGAGAGAACGGGATGAAATCATTCTTCGTTTTGATTAGCCGCAAAATAAAGAAGTTACCATATTACAATGAACAATCCTCAATGATCGCAAAAATTCCCTATTATGAACTTTCACAAACAGTCAGGTGATTTTCAGGTTCATACTGAATTGACCTTAATAATCCATAATCCCTGTTAAGTTCTGATATAAATACCATTTTTCTTGAGTTACATATACCTATTGAAATTTGAAAATCGTAAAAAATAATACATTACATTTCGATAATAATGAGCTTATTAATCAGATATACATATAGTGATTATTCACCACAGAGTATTCGTAATAAATGTTGGCTTACGAGGGTTGCCTTTTAAACAGGGAGGCCATTTGAAAACGAAACAGTCGAGATTACAGACGAAATAAATTTTTTCGATAGAAATGCTCGGACAGGTCGATTTCTGTTTCGAGGGGGACAACTTAAGATGTAGGTTACGGACGCATAGCGCTTCAACCCTTGCTACTACAACCCTCACCCCCAAATTTTGAAGAGGAAAGATGAGGTGAGTGATACCTCATTTGAAAGGTATTTTTATACTGATTTCAGCACAGTAATTGTTTTTTCATTTTATGCATTAGTTCTCGAAATATTCTCAACTAAGTATTTGAAAATGAAGTGGTGTTTTCATGGCAGTTTTTGTGAAAAATCGACATTTTGAGCTTCAAACCAACCATGACTGTGGCTTCCTTCCCTCAATCCACTGACATAGATCTCTTTTTCAAAAAAATGAGAATCGATAATATTTTATTTATCACGAACAGATCATTAAGTTGGCTTACTGGTTCTTTGACTGTGAATTATTCTTCGTTTTGAATCGAGACTTGTATGTGTTCTAATTCATTGTTCGACATGGTTCATTCAATTGCAGAATGGGTGGAAATAATTTCACTTTTTTTTGCAAACAATCAATGTGCGAATAGAACCGTAGAATTCTTCAATCAACGACATTCAGATAAACATGTTAATAGGAAGTATGTTTTGGAATTAGTGTCAAAGTTTCAAGAAACCGGGTCCGTGGCTAATAAAAAACGAAACATGGAAAGAAATGAAGCAGTTGAAGTAGCTGTTCTTGGACAGATTGCTCTGAATTCAATGACGAGTACGAGGCAGCTAGCACATGAATCTGGTTTTACACGAACTCGAATTGAAAATATTTTGAAGCATCATACATTCCATCCTTACAAAATCCATCTTTCACACGCACTAAACGAAGATGATTTTGACCGTCGTGTTGAATTCTCATTTTTTTGAAAAAGATTTCTATGTCAGTGGATTGGAGGAAGGAAGCCACAGTCATGGTTGTTTTGAATCTCAAAATGTCGATTTTTCACAAAACAAAACACTACAAGTTCCATGAAAACACCACTTCATTTTCAAACACTTAGTTAAGAATATTTCGAGAGCAAATGCATAAAATGAAGAAACAATTGCTGTGCTGAAATCAGTATAGAAATACCATTCAAATGAGGTATCACTCACCCATATTCCTTATTCAAAAATTGGGGGTGGGGTTTGTAGCAGCAAGGGTTGAAGCGCTATGCGTCCGTTACCTATTTCTGAAGTTTTCCCTCTCGGAATAGAAATCGACCTGTCTGAGCATTTTTATCAAAAAAACTTATATCGACTGTAATCTCGTCTGTTTCGTTTTCAAATAGCCACCCTGTATTTCAGGATTGGACAACGCTAGTGTTGCAATCTGCCAACTGGCAGCTCTATCGTATTTTTGAGGTTATACGTAGTCAGAACGTTTTAACATAGGAGCGCTACTTGTGTTGTTTACAGTAACTGAAAAGATTCATCTCTCCCAAAAAATGGAAGTAGATCGTGAACATTTTCGTGCGATTATTTTTTACAACCTTCGACGTGGATTAACTCAACAACAGTGCATTGATGAACTTAGTTCAATTTTTGGCAATGAAGCTTCATCAGGGACCAGCGTTTACCGATGGTATGGTGAATTCAACAGAGTTCGTTGATCACTCCAAGACGAATTTCGTGAAGGTCATCCAAAATCAGTTGTTGTTCCGAAAACATTGATGCTGTGAGCCAACTGATACTGCAAGATCGTCATGTTTTATTTTTTATTATATAATTTCCGCTTCGACACTTAGGTCATTAGCGGTTGTGGTACAACATGATATTACATTTCATGAACAAATTATACAGATATATATATATACACATATATACATGAAATATTATGGCTACAATTTGATGGCGAATCATATGGTTTTGCTATATCTTGACACCAATTGCTCTGATGAAATGTATTGTGTTGATTGCTTCTGGTCTGCAGATATTAAGGGCATCGTCTATTTTGCGGCTAACTGAATTGGATCTTCTATGTTTTTCATAAAGGGAGCAATTCGTTAACACATGCTCAACTGTAACTTGGACGTTGCATGCATTGCACTGTGGTGGGGGTTCTTTCTTTAATAGGTATGAGTGTGTGAAAAGTGTATGTCCGATTCGAAGTCTTCTCAATATTACCAGTTCATTTCTTCTTATCTTGATAGGATGGATTTTGCCAGTAGCATGGTCAATGCAGGAGAGTTTTGATCTTCTTTGGTGGAATCGTCATGTGACCTATCGTGAGATTGAGATAACCTTAGGCATTAGTTACACCAGCATATATTCAATATAGCATGAACATTTGACCGTAAAAAAATTTGTTCGCGTTGGGTCCCATTCAATTTGTCAATCACTCAAAAAAAGACTCGTGTCAATTGATCGAAAGAAATGGTGTTTCAATCCAACAAAAGTTGCTCGCACATGAAGCACTTCCAAGCAAAATTTCGCCTGTTTTTTTTTTTAAAAAACTGGACATGTCGCTATCGTACACTAGAACAACGAAGAATAGTCAATTCTGAGTGATACACAACTATTTCTTAGCAAATTCTGACTTAGCACCTAATGACTTCTTTTAATTCCAGTACATAAAAAATTAAATTAGAGGTCAACGTTTTCCGACAACTGAAGAAGTGGTTGATGCGTTCAGAATGCATGTTTTGGAGATACGTCACTCAGAGTGGCAAAACTGCTTCGACAATTGATTCAAAGGCATGTAAAAGTGCATAGATCCTAATAGGAAATATTTTGAAAAACAATAAAGAGAGTTTTGATGATCAATATTTGTTTTTGTTATTTAACCACGAAATTAAAAATGCAACCCTCGTACAGGGTTATGTACAACTTTTTTTTTCTTGCGCGAACTATCTGAATATTTATTAAAAATCAACATGAAAGCCGTAAGGTAAAAAATCTGCAGAAAATATGTCAAACTGTTCGTTTTATGTGAACCATCGAAATGACAACTTTGGCCAAGTGAATAGCTACTTCCATATAAGATTTTTTTAAATTTATTGGCCAAAATGAATACTGGGGGATATTTCAACCCAACAAAAGTACTCACAATTTACTGAAGTAATCATGCAACACACACATAATAAACAAAAAAAATTTCCCATTATCCATATAACAGCCTAAGAACTTACAGAAAAAACAGAAAAGTTGCAGCGTATGACTTGAATTTGGAAAAACAACAACGACTGTAAATCATTAATCTTCATCAAAATTGAAATCGCATGTTCTAAAGCATGTAAGATAATTTTTTTCAATGTGCCAACAAAAATTAATGCTTCATATTTTCTGAAACCAAAGATCTGCAGTATGCATAAAAGTAGGTATAATTTAATGATCTCTCTATTAAAGAACTAGCCATATAATCTGTTGCCTGTTTCTCCATAACATCACTAAAATCAGGATATGATAATAAAGTTGCAGCCAACTTTTTGCAGTATTCTAAATCAACTTTCTGATGGAACAACATATCTTGACTTGAATCCCTGTTTCCTTCCCAATAGGAAAGAGAGGAAAGATAACCGAATGCTAAAGAGAAATATTCGAAATATTCCCTTGCGGTTTCCTTTGAGTCTAGCAGGGTATCCAAATATTATATTAACATAAAAACAATAGGATCGAAATGATATATTACTTTCTTTGATATTCCATAAATAACTCATAAAAAATTCATACCTTTTTGTGATTCATCATCATAGGTAGCTGGTTTTGTTTTACCTCAGTCTACTGGACATACTCGTACAATAAATACTGTGTTTCATATTCCCTGTATGATGTTTAGCATTTCATATGAAGGGGCATGTGATTCCTGTCTACGCCGTAAAATATTAGTTGTTTTTGTGTCATTTCCGTTCAGATGAACACTATTGAATATGTATATTGAACTCGCTTATGTGTACTTAATGTAATCATTCTTTATGGTGCGATATATCATCGGAGAATTAATTCGAAATCTTGAACTGTATAAGTTTCAAATGATAGACTGTAGAAATAGCATTGAGTTCTGAATGCTGTTCTATTGATGAAAAATGTGATGGAATTTTTTGCAGTAATATTATTCGTTTCCTTCTTTTTGTTATATTACTTGTTTTCAGTAGTTAAACTTAGGAGCTTAGCTTAGGAAAATCAGTTTAGGTACTTGAAATATAATTTGAAGGAACTGAGTTACTTTTCAACCGGTTGATATTGAATCTTGAATGGTTGAGGTCCCCACTTGATGGAAATGCATTTTCATTTAATTTGAATGTGATTAAATGAAAACCTATAATAAAATTTCCACATTTATTGTGTTTCAAAAATATTGTAACACTACATTATGCAACAATTGTTTCGCCAAATTCTAGGCTTCTTCAGGCAAGTTCGATGGTTAACTACTCCAAAAAAAATTGAGTCTTCCTTATATATTCTACAAGATGGAAGAAGGGGGAAGGGTATTCTAAATACTGCTGGGATTTTTTATGGCATGTTAATCAATGGTGACCTGTTGACATCCGTTTGGTCGGTAAGTAAGATATTTTGTCTCTTAACTTAATCTGTTAATTTCCATTGCTTCTAGAATCTTCTGAGTCTTCTGCTTTTGTTTTCTATGTGCAAAATTTTGTTGTTTGAATCAAACATATGTTCCTTGTCTAAAAGATGGTTCGCATAAGTTGAGTTCTGTTTTTTATTCAGGAAACTACTCGAATGTTCCTTAATCCTCTTCTTGAAGTTCCTTCCTGTTTGTCCAATATATACTTTCTGGCATGAACCACAATTCTACCTATATACTCCTGATTTTATGTTTTTATCTAATTTGTCTTTATTATTTTGGATTAAATTACTCGAAAGTATTATTGGTTTTAAATGCTATATTGAAATTCTTTTTGTTTTTCAAAGAATTTGGTACTTCTATTGATTTTTTACCTGTGTAATTTAGTGTTATATATCTATTCTTTTCTATTTTTTCGTTTTTGGGGTAAAGTTTGATTTAATAAGAATTTATTCAATATTTGGTACACAATGTCAGGTTTCAAACCATTATTAACAGAGATTTGTTTTATAGTATTAAGCTCACAGTCAAAATTCTGTTTCTTTATAGGTGGTCCACAGATTACCTAGAAGAAAATAATATAGTTTCTCCACATATACAGGTAAACGAGGGAGAAGAAGAACGAAATAAAATATTTTGAAGTATTATGAATATTAAAAATTTAACACACAAAATAAAAAAATTTTTTAAGGGTGAAGAAGTGAAGATAGCAGTTTACAACCACAAAACTGTCAATGGACTCTATAGCAGGTCAAAAGACAAAACGCCAAAGGTACTACAGTCAAACGTAGTGTATAGAATAGAGTGTCAAGACTGTTCACGTGTTTATGTTGGTCAAACGTCACAACTATTGAAGAATCGAATTGCGATCCTTAAAAGTGACATAAGGAGAGATAACATGAGATGTGCCTTGACAACGCATGCGTTACAAGAGCCGGAAAGTGTATACGAGTATAGGACAAAAAGGAAGGAACTTCGAGAAGAGGATTAAGGAACATTCGAGTAGTTTCCTGAATAAAAAACAGAAATCAACTTATGTGAACCATCTTTTAGACGATGGACATATGTTTGATTCAAACTACAAAATTCTGCACATAGAAACAAAAGCAGAAGACTCAATATTCTAGAAGCAATGGAATTTAATAGATATATCAGGAAAAATATCTTACTTAATGACTAAACGGATGTCAACAGATGACCATTGACAAACATGCCATGAAAAATCCCAGAAACATTTAGAATACCCTTTTCCATCTTGTGGAATATATAAGCAAGACTCAATTTTTTTTGGAGTAGTTTAACATCGAACTCGCCTGAAGAAGCCCAGAATTCGGCGAAACAATTGTTGCAAAATGTAGTGTTACAATATTACAATAAATGTGGAAATTTTATTAAATAAGTTTTTATTCAATCACATTCAAATTAAGTGTTGATATTAGATGTATCATCATATCTGAAGAACAACGTTCAAATCAAATATTGACTAATGTATTCGAATTCCAGTTCGGTCAATAAAAACCCTGGCATGTTTACTAAGGTTTTTTTCTTTCAAAATTTGTTTTTAATTTGACCATTTTTGCGTCCATTTTCTTGATTCATGAAACGGTGGCGAAATAAAAACTTCTCATCTTCCATTGATGTCTTTTTTTGGACAATTTCGGCCTTCAAACTAATTGAGAACCCATATAATGGTCGCTGTAGATTGATTGCAACTAAACAATAGTTAAAATTTCATGCGCATCCCCAATAACATCCCTTAGCCGATATTTGATTCTGTTGCTTTAATTCCGAAGTATTTATATTCTTTTGAACATTTGGCTTACAACATTTTGGTTAGCAAACAACAGAGTATGTATTTTTCGAGATATAGAGAAGCTGATAACTACTGAACTATTTTACTTATTTGGCCCAATAACGAACTTGACTGAGATATTTGAAAACTTAATCCATTCTGAAAATATCAAAACTGTATTCTTCATCAGGAAGTTGAACCCATCCGATTGAGACCATTTTTGACTCTATTCGAAAATTACAGTAATTTCGGCAGCACAATACCACGTTGTTTCGCTAGAATAAGCTCACAAAAATTAATGTGAATAAATTTATTTCAGGAAATAAAGTTGAGTAAATACTGTAAAAGGTTCGTGAATCAAAACCATTAATCAGTTTTTAGTTTATGGGAAAGCAAGAGCTTGAGAAAAAACTTAGTTCAGCTACTAGAGCCTGGAATTGTTCCATCGATATCGTAAAAGCTGGTGGAAAAGGGAAATAGGAAAAATCAACATAGTGGCCGCCACTTGCTGCGTCCAGAAGGTAGAGGGGAGATATCATGTTGGCTCGCGACCTCATAGATGGCAATAGTAGTTTCATGGAAAATGTTAGTATCAGATACCGAAATGGCTTATCTATCCTTCATGATTCATAAATACAATTTCGAGTGTCAGTTAGTTGGATCTAGGAAACTGAACCTACTGAAAATCTTAAAATTCGTTTTATAATATTGTGCGACATTCTCTAAAGAGCTGAAATAAAATTGAAGTCCAAGCATTACCGGTTACACAGGAAGCGACATGAATCAGGAAACAATTTTTTTTTAGATCATTTCAGACATGATCAAATATTCAAGCTTGATAATTTTTCAATACAAATCGTTGCACTCCTTGAAAAAATTTCTAAAACATAAAACGACAATTGGAAAAAGGCACATCCCTATGCATAAGACGAATATGAGTTTATTCAACATACTAGATACAAATTGAACGAGATTCTGAGAAGAAGCTAACGAATATTATCTGATTCCTGTTAATATTTCTGAGAAATGAATTTTATTTCATTATTTGATATCTTGTCATTATCCAGAAACATTTTAATTGAAATCCAAACTCAATACTCACCGGATCTTTATTCTGCAAGTAACTCTACTAGTCTCGCCTATTAGATGATGGCTAAATTATTCAGTTAGTACTGATTATTAAGTCCATATAAATTTATTCCATTTTTATCCACGAATGGCATCTGATATATCATCGAATTAGATTTCACAAAGTAAAACTTTTTTTATTTATTTTACTTATTATTTATTACTTGTGGTAATTTTCGAATATTTTGGTGAAACAATACACGGCCAAATATATTAAATACTGAGGTAATATAAAAATTTGATCTCTGTTCAGCAAGAAAAAATTGTCAATTTGATAAACATATTGATTGTTTATAGGTTTGTTTCGATTGCTATAATGTTATTTAGGTATATCATATTCTATTAGCTCGAAACAACGCCAAAATATATAAACTCTGACCGTGCATATCGATCAATAATTGGACAAAGATTAAGCTGAGGCATTGGTAATTTGGGATAAATATTGAATTTCATACTCTCTGTTGTTTGTTTTTGTGTTGCTCTGTTCCAGAGTTTCTACATTTTTTCATGATCAACTTTGTTTTTTAATAAAACCAAACGCTTAAGGTTTCCGGTATAATTGCGATCTTTTTATTTGAGTTGTTGTTGATTATTTGTAATAGTTATAAGACATTTCGCATTGAATTATTATGTTCTCAGTATCACATAACTATTAATTCATCTGTGTATTATCCAATATTTTCTTCTCTTGAGGCTGTCGCTTATAAGATAAAACTTATAAAGTCAGTTCCAAAACCGATATTATTTTTTGAACAATTGAATCAAAAATATCGCCTTAAATGCTCAATTACAAATTATGCCAAATCAATATATTACGATCATAAGGCATATTCAAATAAGGGGTGTTCCTTTTTTGATGATACGAATGAAGGGCAAATTTCCTAGATCATTCTAAGTGAAATTCCTAGAAATATTTAATTAAATAACTCTTGAACAAGAGCGTCAAAGAATTTTTTGACAAACTCACTTTGCAACCTGTTCCGACATCTTCCTAAGTAGAGTATAATAAAAAATATCAAATTTTCAAGTTTCAGATCTCAAGTAGATTCAGTATTCCATAGACGTCTGATATGGACTTGAATTTGAATAACCCAGTATAATGTTGTGAAAATGTGAATTTTGAATAGACCTACAAATTGTTCAGCTACTCCATGTAACTATTTTGCGTACTTGTTCTAGTACAACAGTGTGCTATCAATTTGCCCAAATATCTGTAATATCGAGCAGATAATGGTCTCAATCGATGTGGTTTGACTTCCTGGTGAAGAATAGAGGATCAAACTTGAGTTTGTCCTTCCGCCTATATACTATCTATCATCCAAAGGAGAAGAGCTGGAGTTTTCATATTTTCATAATAGGTTTACTGTATGAATATCTGGTACAAGAACATTATCGAATCATTATTGAAATCGATACTGAACACTAAATAGTGGTATATTGAGCTGTTTTAGAGTACGATTTTGGGTTGTCAATTCTGACAACCTTCGATTAACTGTAACTTATGTTATCCCTCAATGAAATGAAAGAAAATTTAAAGTTATTTGCCAAAAAGAAAAATATCTAGTATCTAGTATATCTGTCTCATTTCAGTAGAATACCTCATGAAGTGAAGATTCGGAATGAGAAAAACATTTGAGAAAACTTCAAACTTCGAAAGTTTCCTCCACAGTCACATAATATTACATATATGCATCTGCTCCTTTATCCAAGGTAAATAAACAAGAGAAATATAAGGTTTATATACTAACGTATTACTACGTAATTTGAAAGGCAAATCAACAATCGAACCTACCGGTAACAATGATGAATGTCCGCTTACTAATCAAATTTTCTTGCTCTGATGGCATGTAGTTGTTGTTGCATACATTATCTAACTTGTATGATTATTCAGTATTGATCGGTGAATGGTTCTGTGAATTTACTACAGTGATGTTTGTCGATGGTTGTATTCATCTGATGACCTATGTCCGCTTCTAGACTAATCTACAAAGGGTCTAATCAGTTACGCTGTCAATACCAAATCGAATTTGGTTGTTAATTTTCAGGAGACCCTTTTCAATTGTGTTGTTATTGAATTATAATGAATCATTCTGTGATCCAACAGAAATATAAAAATTGGAAAAATATAAATATCTTGTCATTTTCAATCAAACTTATACGATGGAACGAAGGTTTTACTAAATGCTTCTTATTACTGAACATTGTGTTATCGTTTATTCTTAATGCCATTCATTTTCAATTATCGAAATGAACGTAGTTCAAAATTATTTTTATTATCATCAAGAATTTAGAGTGACGTCTTTTACAACCCTCTCCAATCAAGAAGATATCCAGGAATCGAAGGGTTTAAGCTCTGAAGGTTCCCTTTTCAGTTTTTTTGGATTCATGGCGGTGGGCCATGTGTGTGGGTGTTTTTTAGGAATTGAATCTCCTGAAACCTCTAGATAACTTTCATAAGCATTACATTAAAATTTTTCAGAACACGAATTTGGCCTATGAATATTGACCACATGGGATACTTCATGTAGTTTCGTTTCCGACGGCTGATTAAGTATATGAAAAAAATAAAATTTTTTTGAAAGAAAGCTACGACAATGACATTGGAAAATACCTAGGTAAGATATCAATAACGCCCATACATGTACAAATTTTTGTTGAAATACGACGGATATCTGATGAGGAATAATGTACAACAAAATTTTTTTCGGAATTCCTTGAAAATTGTCAAGCGTGCCGATATCTGCTAAATAAAGGGAGTTCATCATAAGACGCTATGAGTTTTCCATTTTCCTTTTGATCAAGGAACTTGAAAAATGTTTCAATTGACAGCGTCGTTTGAGGTTATCAATACCAGTATTTCTTTTTCTTTGTTTAATGTTTTCGTATTTGCCAAATTGTCAGAAGTATCAAGAATTTTCTTTTCTCTTGAGAAGATCTCAATAATAATCGCTTGAACGATAACATTCTCCCGAAATTCGGATGTGAATCAATGAGGTGTTTCAGAATACAAGAGCTTACTGGAACGTTTGTTCATACATTGTGGCTTTTATTACTGAATCCGAAGAGAAAACAGAATATGCGCACAAAATGTCCTGACCTCATTTCTGTGCGCTTGTTTGTTTCATATTCATTGAAGTTTTCATGATAGTTTATAGAACATGTGAATTAATATCGGAATTTTGCATTCAGTAATAAGGCTCATGAGTCAATTTCAACTATTCCTCTTTTCTGAAGCCTTTGGAAAGCATTGATCTAATACGAAATCGAATGAAGATAGAGTAAATCATTTCATTCCCAAACCGGAAACAATACTATAATTCAATGTAATGAAAGCTTTATAACAACAGTAGTAATTGGTGTACAGGGTGAGTCTGAGCATTGCGTTAATTTTAACCATAGGTTCTTGAAATCAAAGGAAACATTTTTTTCCCATACCGTTTTTCCATATTAAGCTGCGATAAAAAGTTAGAAGCACCAATCTATACAGTAGTAGTGAGAAATCCACAAAAAATGGAATAAATCTATTGATGCCAAAATAAGCATGACTGTTATCAAAGACCTTCTACAAGAGATAATTTCAATTGATATTATCGTTTGAATATTACAAGTGAAAATGCAAATTTTTTTTGGAAATTTCCACACCCTATATTTTTTGAACGGTGCCAAATTTGGAAAAATGTTATAGGAAAAAATGTTTCTTTTGACGTCAAGAATCTATGGTTAAAATTAACGCAGTGGTCAAAGACTCACCCTCTATATGAATAATTTTCGAAGAAAAATAATTCTTGATCCTCATACCTCAAATCAGAGAAATAGTTGCACATCACGCTTCTTTTCTCGATGGAAAATGAGCTGAAAAAGTTATTTTTCAAACTGAGAATTCTAATATTTGAATTTAAGTAGCAGTTGAAGGCACTTCCTTTATATGATTAATAATAAAGATGATAATTACACAAAGTAAAATTATGTTATGAATTAATTTCCAGAATCAGAATACAGATTTAGTTACGGAACTATGTATGAAATTTGCACTGTGTAGTAGTTTACCTGAGTGTAGCTAAATTGAAACATCATCTTTAGACTACGTTGGATGTTAACTCTTCGAAACAATTTACAAATATCTTCTATTTTCACAGCATCGATTCCAAAAATACACCCATAACTCTTATATTCCCTTCTATTTACCGAAAACGCGTGTTGCTTGAATAAATATCTGGCTATATGACGGCCTGGCACGTCACGTTCACTCGACAAATAACAAAACTGTCTTCAGCTGGCAATAACACAGGGAAGGGTTGCTGAGGTAGGAAACACCGTTCTTGCCACAATCCCCAACTTTGTGCTTTTGGTATATGACTTAATAAAGTTGGTGAAGGGAATGATTTCTGAGGATTTGCTTTTACCACAAATAAAGCCATTTTCACGCTATGAAAATATTAACTATTCGGAGGGTTGATATTTCTATATTGGGCTTGCCTACTTCATCTCGTTACTGTCAGTTGGTTGCGTATTACTTTCACTGAGAATATATGAATACAATTATTCACATTATATAACTCGAGAACAAATCACACTACAATTCCAGATTCAGGATTCGCAATTATTCCACAGCATATAGTGTTGCCCTTAAGAAATGGTCATAGGGGCCAGTATATTTTTTTAAGTGGTCAGTTATTAACAATATGATGATTAGTTTGATTTTTCGTATCGAAGTCGCAGCCAGAGTCGGTCATCATGTTTCATTTGTACAACATCTATCTATACTTGTCCTTATTAGTGAGTGCTACCCTGGTTTCTCTTGTGGTATGAAACCTCACTGATGATTTGAAGTAGACGGTTTGATCTGGGAATTACTTGATTTATCCATCTCGTTTGCCAAGTTTTAGTACCCTCATAATTTTGACTTGAAAGCTTGTTTTCACAGGATAATGTTTTGATTTGAGTCGTGGTGGATAAGAGCGGCAGGGTTGCCTGTAATTTTTGCAAAATCATATTACTTCCAGGACATCTGGATTGCCTATCTTATAAGTCTTCATCATTTATATAAATTTTCCAGGATGTGTCAAGAAGAGATGAGAATTACAGCCCTTGTCCACTAGTGATGTAAATGAACAGATAATCTTGATTGAACCAAAGCTTTCATTGCCTAAATACGTCGAAACACCAGCTCCAACATCCAAAGTCTACCCGAATCTTTTCCGTGCGAATAGAAATCGAATTCCGATCGACGTTGGTTTCACAAAAGGCTTAAAAGGGCTTTCTCCCACCCCCTTTCATTAGGCCCCCCGAAAACTCTTCTCGATGCCTCGTATAAGCGCCGATGTGTGTTAATAACATTCTGGCAGAGTTTCTTTTAATTCCGGAACCGGAACACGTAAAGCGATGAATTTATTACTATTCAACCCGTTCGGAACTTAATTTCATTAGGCCGTATTGTTTAAAATTGAAAGCCGCGCCGAGTGGCAGAAGGTCCGTAGCTGGGGCGGTTAATTTATCATGTAATTTGGGGATTTACCCCCGTTTCCGTAGTTGAAGGCTACATTGTGCCGATGCTGAATTGAATTATGTCTATATTGAAATTATTAGCTGATGTTATTTGGCGAACATTCCGTCGGAGGAACCCTTTGAGCACGGATGGATTAGCATCCTTATGTGATTTGAATGAAATTCTGGATCGTTCCCTGTTCTCTGGCTTTGTTGCTCTCATTGTGGAAATGCGGAAGTATGCATTGTTGTACATTTTACTATTACATTTACTTAGTGACTCATCACTGAAAAGGTCTATTTGACTTCAATTTCATTGGGAATATTAGAGGATAGAGTCGTTTCAAGTATCCTTTATTTATAATTTTGATTATTTAATGTTATTTTATTTGCTTTATCAGATATACAAAAATATTCAGGATGTATCAGTACAAGTTGTATGGCTACACAGACCGATGTTCTATGACTGAAAATATGAAATGAAGTTCATATGAACCTGGGTCCGGAATTGTTCCTTGACAGAAGTAGTAGAGTTGCTTGAAGATGAGGGCTAAAAAGATGTTTTTATTCAAAATTTTCAAGACTTCTCTATGGGTTGTAATTAATTTTGGCACTGTAATTTCTAGTACTAGTTACTACTTTTAGCAATTATCAGCAATTCATAAGTAAACACCTAATGCCAGTAACAGAAACGAAATAATTCAATTATGATTGGTTTGGGTGATACCACATATCATCCTAGTGTCTAAATCAAACATTCACTTTGCCTTGTTTCAACAACGATTTTAATAAATGAAGAAATTACATATTTAACCGTTTGACACCTATTTATTCTCATGTCTTCAAGGCAGTTGTTAAGTTGTATTCATTTCCAATCCTTCTCTTTTTTTTCTGATAATAATAATAATAATGTTTATTTGCAACAACAATATAAAATGTACAAAACATAGGTACATACAATATACGACGTAACAATTACATCCAAATAAACGGAAAATATTATTAGCCCATTAGAACATCACTGTTGTGCATGGGCAATACACTTTTATATGTTTAGAATCTTAGACGCCTATTTCTAGCGTTCGTGGTGCTTGCACCTATCTCATGTTACAACAAACACGTAATTATACAACAAAATATAGTTTTATCCTGTTTTTAAATCATTGCGACTTTCGTGTGGGGGTGACAGAAGCAAAAGGCACATCAAGAGTTTCAGTTATTCTCAACCAGCTGTTTTGTCTCGGACCTTCCCAGAAGAATGATATATTTTTTAAATAAAGAGTTTATCAAGTTTTCCGAGTTTATTCTATTTAAATACATCTTATAAATATCTGGTAAAGAATTGTAAACTTTCAACGCAACATTTGAAAAACAACGATGACTGACATTCCTATACAGTACTGTGACCGTGACGCTATCTTTTTCTTTGTATCTTGTATTGTAGTTGTGACTTACTTTTTCTAATAGATTCATATTTTTGTAAGTATACATTATGATCTGATGCATATATTATTGTCTTAGGTCGATTAAACCCGTTTCTGAAAATAACACACTCGAAGAGTGTGTGGACCTTTTACCGTACATCATTTTGATAATTCGCTTTTGCATTACATCAAGCGGTCTTAGATGGGAATATACAGCACCACCCCAACCCAATATAGCATATCTTAGTCGTGATTCAATTAAAGAATAGTATAAGATTTTCAAGTATGGTAAATCCAAAATAGTTCTCAGGTACTTAAAACGATACAAGAGTGGTCTCAATGTCCTTGTGGTATTATTAATGTGGGCATCCCATCTTAAATGAAACTCAATAGTGTTGCCCAGGCACCTGTAAGATTGCGTTACGTTTAAGATAAGTTAAGTGATTATATTCAGGTTGGTCCTTTATGTTTTTTGAAGGCATAAAGAATGATTTTGTATAATTCACTGTTAACATTTTATGACTGAAATGATCAAATATTTTAGACAGGTCTTTTTCCGCTGTATTTTTCAGACTCTCCCACGTATCATCTGTAAATAAAATAGCAGTATCGTCCGCAAAACTTAATAAATTACCAGAAATCTGTGAGGTTAGAATATTATTGAGATATATTGTAAATAGTATTGGACCCAAGACAGTTCCCTGTGGTAACCCAAAACTAACCACTGCTTCATCACTTAGGATCTTGTCCATCTTAACTACCTGTCTGCGGTTTGATAAATAATCTGCAAAAAGATCATTAGACGCCCTCCGTACCCCCGCATCCTCCAAGGCACACAACATCTCCATATGCTCTACAGTGTCAAAGGCCTAAGCAAGATCCAGGAACACGCACAGGACAGATTTACTAATTTCTAAGCATTCAGTAACTCAATCAACTAACTTAGCGACAGCATCTCCCGTACACAAACCTTCTCTGAAACCATATTGTTTCTTAGACAGTACTTTATTTTCTTCGAGAAACTTAACCAATTTTCGCTTCAAAACTTTTTCAAATATTTTAGCCAAAGTTGTAATTAGTGAGATTGGTCTATAATTATTTGCATCCCCTCTTTTATAGATGGGAGTGATCATAGCTTTTTTAAAATCCTGCGGAATTTTATTTGAAACAAAAATCGTATTGATTAAATGACATAATGGTGATGCTATAATATCAGCGGTTTCCTTAAAATTTCCCATTTGAAACAGTCAAAACCTGGAGCTTTCCTGTCTTTGAGAGAGTTTATGACTGTTTTAAGTTCTTTTTCATTTGTAGGAGAAATGAAGAAAGTGTTTTTATTTATTCTGGAAGAAGGTGGAGGTGTATTGGGTTTTTTAATTTTATCTGCGTATGTCTTTCCCACTTTACTAAAAAAAATTGTTGAAAGCGTCAGCCATTAGTTTAGGCGTATGATATATCTCATTACTAGTTGTACAAATCTGTGTGATTTCCTTTTCGGTTTTACTATTATTGATTTTTTTTACTACTTTCCATAGATTTTTGTTTTTATTAATATATATTTGTTTTTTATATTACTGAAATTTAGCTTGCCTAACCACTTTATTTAAATACTTTTTATACTTACAGTATTCGAATTTCTTTTGTTCATTATTAGGTTCTAGTTTATACTGACGATATAACCTGTTTTTTTGGACGATCGAATTCACAATACCCTGAGTTATCCATTCGCTACGTTTAATTTGGAATTTTTTCATTTTTTTTACTGTTGTATGTTTTGTAATGCTAGATTTTAATATCCCGGTAATCATATTTGCCAGCATGTCCACATTTGTTTCATTGTAGCATTTTGTCCAATTATAGTCATGTAGATCCGACCTTACTTTTTCATAATTTATATAAACAATTTCCTATTTTTTATGATCTGTTGGTATGTTGCCTGCTTCAGTGGGAAGTCCCAAAATTGTAGCCCTATGATCCGTAACATTGTTTTCAAACACCATGGAAACACAAGAATCCTCATAGTTCGGCATATTAGATTTCAAAAATATATGGTCCAAACAGTTTCCGGTACCTCCATGAACCCTTGTGTTTTTGTTTATCATTGAAACGAAGTTATACTCACTTAACAAATTCAGGTAATCACCCACAACATTAGAATTAGTATTTATTTTTATGTTTATATCGCCCAGTAGAATATGACAAACTATCCTTAATTTTTTGTTCTTTCAGATATGCACTAAGTTCCTCAACAAAAACCTCTTCACTAGCCGAAGGAGTCCTGTATATACAAGTTAACATAATTTGTTTACGATTTCTTAGAGTTATATTTATTTGTAACGCTTTACAATAACCAATAAAAACAGTTTTGAAAGTGTGATCAAACACATCTCTGAGATGTACAACCACCCCATCATTTTTATTTAGACCACCATCATTATAAATCATCGTATACCCCGGTAGATTGAACAAGTTTGGATCCAATATCCTATAAGACTCAGTAAAGGCCAAGCAATCAAATTCACAAGTCATCTGACCCATAATAATTTTAAATTCACCTAAATTTTTATTTGAATCAATTTGATGAACCTTAATGTTGATAGTTTCCCAAAACAAATGAGAAGAATTGGAAATAAGTACTATATAACAACCGCATTTAAGGCACAAGATACCATCAAGATTAATCTAACAAATGTTAAACCTTATATTGAAAATCAAAGAACGAGAAATTGCATTTATGAGGTACCATGCGAATGCGGTAGATCTTGTATCGGAGAAACGAAACGCTCCTTGAAAGTGAGAATAAATGCCCACAAGTGTTAGAGACCGATAGATCCAAGTTGCTCCAACATGCTGTAAATGAAAATGATATGATAAATTCTACATGAGCTCGATTATCAAAAATTTCTCGTCAACAACTCAATCGACTGGGTTCATTTTCCTGATGAAGAATCCGCAGTCAAATTTGAGTATGTCTGACTAAACGGCCGGCCACATGATTCCTATTTTCCAAAGGAGGTTAAAATCTTTTCAGAATAGCTTCATTGTCTGAATATCTTGGTCAAGTTCGTTGTCGGGCCAAATCCGTCTAATGGTTCATCAGTATGGAGCATCTAAAATTTGGTTTCATCTATAACGTCTAGAATATCCATCCCATTAGAACTTGAAAACCTTCTGAATTAAGTGGAGAGGAAAGACTCTACCATATTTTGTGCGACCACTGGCCAGATTATTTCAAGAAATTCCTTATTATACTCTTAGAGATATTCGATTACACCACGAGTTTTTTACGGCCTTCTTCTTATATAAGAAATTTCGAAGTACACAAGCTTACTGAAAGAAATATATTCTGAATGGTTACCTATGAAGTAGATTTTGTACTTTTGAGTGTGTTTCAAGAGAAAGGTATTTGAGCTTAATAACAAGTGCTCAAAAGTTCCTGACCTCACCCTAGAGCTTTTCTACATTTTTTTTATTTCCGTATAAGTTTCATTTTTACTATAGCAGTTGGAACTGTGAGTCAACTTCTTCCATGCATTGAAAATTATACTCTCCATTTGTGTAAAATCAAGGAAGTACACAATGTTGCGACGTTGAATCCATTAATGGTATATCCTCTGAGAATCACTTAATATTAAACTTCTTTCAATCCATCAACGATATTGATATAGTTACAGAGAATTTTTGATGCGTGAAAGGACAAGCAATACCACTTGTTTCTGAGCGTATAAATTTCAATAAAAATTCTCCCACAATCAGAACTTACCTACTTGTTAGTTGATGAATAAAAATGATCGATAGTCTGTCTTCCTTCCGTTCGGCAATCCAAATTACTTCACACGGTATCATTTCATGTAATATCCGGTAAAAAGGGTTTCTTTAGTGGACTCTACCATCATATTATGTTGCGGTTAGAACATCGTATTATTCAATGACAGTAATGAAGATGTTCATTTAACCGTAAAAAATATTTGGTTTTGAGCGCTTTTTCTTGTTTAAATAAATGTAAAACAGCACTGACGTAATGTCTGGAGATTCTATGCGCTTGTTCTATTGTCTTTTTTTGTATTCTGGAACAGTGAAATATTAATTCAAACGCCCCAATGAATGAGCAAATCTATATTTCGATCTAAATTTATTTAAATCAATTTGAGCACACTATGTATTTATCCAGCCACCGTGTATTAGAGGAAAATGCAGATGATATTCAAACGCTAGATTGCCCACTTCCTTGGAGCGTCAGTTCTTAGATGAAAAATTTCCTCGCGTTTGGATTGGTAGAAAGGGTCATATTTAGGGGTAATCGTGATCACCAGATCTGACTCCAATGTACTTTTTTCTGTTGGTGAACTTGAAAACGAAGATTTGTGAATCATTAGTGAATGCGGTTAATTTTAACATAATGTATCATTAGTTTTGTTTGGTAGGTTTTATAAGTTGGTAATGCAAATACTCGAAGAGGACTGAACAAATGTGTATAATCTAAAATCTGTGTACCATGTATTGTAAATCTCCTACAAAATTTCAAATATTATATACAATAAATTATCCAGTCAGGAGATAAAGGCAAAATATAATTTATTCGATGAAATTCCAACACCCTGAATCTTTTGAATGGATCCAAATTGCCAAAAATAGAATAGAACATAAAATGTTTACTTTTGGTTCCAAAAATCTATGATGGAAATTAATAAAGAAGTCGAAGGCTCATCCTGTATAAAAATGAAATCAAATATTCAATAAACAAATAAAACTCACGAAAACGGCGCTGTGGATCAGCGAATTATCGTTATATCTGATTATTTGAAATTTTCGAATATCAAACCGGCAATAGTCTATAATGATTGGGTTTGGCATCGTAATGAAGAATCGGCGGTCAAACGTGAGTATGTTAGACCGACCGTCTGTAAATACTACGAGGATTGCCTTTTATATTTCGGGATTAAAGAACAAAAACAAATATTAATTATCGAAAATCACTTCAATGTTTCTCAAAATATTCCCCTTTAAGATCTATGCACATTTGCATACATTTGAACTAATTGTCGAAGCACTTTTGCCACCCTGAGGTATCTTCAAAACATGCATTCTAAAGGCATCAACCGCTTCTTCAGATGTTGAAAAACGTGGACCTCTCATTTTATCATTTACGTACTTCCATACGTAAAATAAATAAATAAAAATTTAGAAAGCGCTGAAGTGAGGTCAGATTGCTTTGGCGCTTTTGTTGAGCTACTTGCGAGTAAATATTCAAACCATAACAAATCTATAAGCACTCTGATCAGATAAACAATAGTCTTTTCCCGTTCTATGGTACAATGTGATGCAAATATGAACGCCTAATGAATGACTATATATATTAACCTATATCTCAAATTGAAAATAACTACTCATAATTTTCCCCAAGTTTTGTTCGAAGCTATAATTCCCTTTTCCTAAAAAATTACGTCAGTGCTTTTCTGAATTTTGACAACGTATATTATTTCGACCACCGAGATTGAATAATATCTTTACGATTTCCCGGTAGGAAAAATGTTGATTAATATTACGCCAACTGACACTGATTAATGAGCCCGATATTTGTCAATCGAATATCGATCTGTGATGGCCATCGTTCAAAGAAAATTATCGGGACGTATGTCATTTCTCTCTTTTCTCTTGAGAAAATGAAAAAAATGATCATATCTTTAGATGGAAAAGAGCTACGGCAATGAAATTTATGGATAATTAAGATATCTATCACCTCACTATATTCACGAATTTTAATTGAAATCCGTAAAATATTTTATGAGATAGTGCGGTTAAAATTTTTTTTTTTTTGGAATTTTTTAAAAATTTTCTAGGGTGACGATTTCTGCGAAATTCTGCGTGCCGTTTTGTTGCAGCCTTCCTCAACAACATTTTAAGTATCAACTTGATCGGATGGATATTCTAGTAGTTATTGAGGAAACAAAATTTCAGATGCTCATAACTACTGAACCATCCGACGGATTTGGCCCAATAACGAACTTGACCGAGATATTTGGACAATTAACCTATTCTGAAAATATGAAAACTCTAGCTCATCTCTTTTGGATGCTAGAGAAGATACGGCCGGACAGACTCAACTTTCGCCACGGATTTTTCATCGGGGAGTCAAACCTAATCGATTGAGAACATTTTCGGCTCGATATTCCAAAATTACAGACATTCGCCAAAAAGAAGTCATTCGGTGTCAAGTCAGGACTATACGGCGGATGACTGATCAAACCGATGTTTTGAGTTATCAAAAATGCAGTTGTTTGAGTCGATGTATGAGAGTTCGCATTGTCGTGGTGATGGGTGATCCATCTTCGGCGGTTGGATTTCCTGATTACTTGGAAGACAACTGGCAAACAAATGATTGTGTACCACTCAGATTTGACAGTTCTAGGTTGTTCTAGTGGTACGATGGCGACATGTCCAGTTTTTCAGAAATAGCAGGTGACCATTTACTTGGAAGTGCTCCATGCGCCAGAAAATTTTGTTGGCTTTGGCTCATCTTGAAACCTCCATACAACCGGCTTTCGTTTACTTTCGCGCTCATACGCGTAAATCCACGATTCATCGCCTGTCACGATGTCATAGACGGGCTTCGAAACACCGCGATCGTATTTTTGGAGCATTTCTCTCGACCAATAGACTTGAGCCTTTTTTTGAGCGATTCACAAATTGTGTGGGATCCAACGCGAACAATTTTTTTTGACGGTCAAATGTCAAATTGATGCAATATTGAATGTATGTTGGTCCCACTAATGCATAAGGTTGTCTCAATCTCAAGATAGGTCACATAACAATCTTGCAGTATAAGTTGGCGCACAGCATCAATGGTTTTCGGAACAACAACTGATTTTGGACGACCTTCACAAAATTCGTCTAAGAGTAAACTACGACCTCGGTTGAATTTATAATATCAACACTGGTCCTTGATGGAGCTTCATCGACAAAAATTTAATTAAGTTCATCGATGCACTATTGTTGAGTTAATCCACGACGAAAGTTGTAAAACGTAATCTCACGAAAATGTTCACGATTTAACTACATTTTTTGTGAGAGATTAATCTTTTAAGTTACTGTAAACGACACAAATAGTGCTCGAATGTCAAAACATTCTGACTACGTATAACTTCAAAAACGTCAAGCTTTACGATAATGCTGTCAGTTGGCAGATTGAAACACTAGGGTTGTTCAATCCCGAAATGTAAAAGGCAACCCTCGTATATGAATTAAAGGCGATGAACTCTGGCCTTCATACAAACAAAATAAAATGACCAATAAAAATAGTCATTTTATTAACTTCAACTACAAATTGGATCACTTCATAAATGAACAATAGAATGATTTCACAGAAAACAAAAATACACTCACGAAGCAGGAGATTGCTTGTGTTTGAGTATTATATGAAAATATGTACCCAAAAATTGATTTCTAAATGAATCAAGGATATGTCATCCTATTTGAATCAGCAATAATATATACAAGATGAAAATACCAATACTACCTTTTGGTGTTTGGGAATCTTTCAGAATTTGTAGACTTCAACTTCTTTCAACATTCGCTTCGTCTTACAATTTTTAAATTGCCTCTATTAGCTGTTTCCCGATAGCTGACAAGTTCGTGTTTTCCTATGATTACGCATCCGACGATAATCCTGCAATAATATAAAGAAAATTGATCAGAAATTTCAAAAGCATTATCAGAAATAATAGTACATCAAATATGTACAAGACTCTCATTTCTATCAAGTTTAGGAATTTTCTAAGAATTATCAAGCAAGGCAAACTTTTGTTTGAACTTACTTGAAGGCAATTTGAACTGACGGATTGAACGAATTGAGGTTTGAGGAGTTCGAAGACTACAATATGTTCATGGATAAATAGTATTTCAAATAACTTGCTGCATAAATAAGTCCAATATGTACATACTGTTGATACATACTTCCGGCTTCCAGATATGCATTAATAAATAAAATCATTCGATAAAATGATAGAAATCCCGCAACTTTACTGAAATAAAAGGTCAATTCAACATGAAAATCAATGGATGGCACCGAAAAATATCGATATCGTTAAAATAAGGAAACGACTTCTGATTTGAATAACCCATTTAATTGTAATCAAGGTGGCGGACTTGAAAGGTTTCAGCCTACTCATGCAGAGATAACACGTTATGCCGACATTGACCAGTCTTTCTCAAGTATATGCACCACATGGGGCAGACCCCTTCCTGGGAGTCCAACACTCTCCCTTGATTTATGATATGAATATTAATCGATATAGAGAATGTCTTCATTCGATGGTAATTAATTATTTGATATATTCTGGAACCAGAAATCGAACGCAGTAGTAATAATGACGCATATTTTTAGGGCAGGATGTATCTTGTGGGTAACACATTTTAACAAATTTATAAAGTTTCCAAATTGTGATATTCCTGAATGAAAACAGCGAATGATCAGTCATCGTTGAATAAATATTTATGTAAATGTATAGCAGACGCTTTTATTCCATGAAACTTCACCTGGCAGATAACTTTCATCATTTAAATTTCAGTATTTGGAGATTAAGCTATCTTTGATTTAGCTTTCTTATATTTACAGCATAAAATAAGTGTTCAAATATCTCGGTCAAGTTTGTTTTGGATAAAATCCGCCTAATTGATCTGTACTTACGTGTATCTGAAATTTGGTTTCCCCAATAAAATATCCACAGGATATATTAATGAATAGTAATTCGCTCGAATAACGGTGAAAGGAGGAAATCTGCCTAAGTTTGTTAAAAATGTAAGTATAGAAAAATTCTAAAATCTTCCTGAAACGTTCCCAGTAGAACAGTGTGCTATTACCCTTTCCTTTTATCTGTAATTTTCCAATATCATGTAGAAAATGGTTTCAATCGATTGGGTTTGATGGAGAATTCGTGGTCAAAATACATCCGAAGGATACTAGCTTGCGTTTTCATGTTTCAGGATAGGTTAATTGTCGGAATCATTCAAATAACGTTGATTAAAAATACGGGTGCTAAAATTTGAGGAAATCCGGACATCTCCTCTCTATCTATAGAAGGAGATGAGTTAGAGTTTTTATATCTTCAGAATAGGTTAATTGTCCAAATACATACATACACCCAGAGAATTTTCTAAGTATAATTAACAGAAGTACTACTGTTGAAAGTTTAATGGATTGCAATTGTGAATCCAACAAAAAACTTTTTCGACTAACGCCAAGTTGATTAAGCTACAAACTTTTGTTGTTGTTGTTACCCTGAATAACGTTTGTTAACAATATAAAACAAGAATTATTGGGGTAACAAAATTTTTTTTGCTGAGGCTACATAATACTCTGATATTCAATGTATTACTGTTCAATAGAATCGAATAATTCTATGAAACGAAGCATAAATTTCCATTACTATAATGTCTTTATTACTGTATAAAGAACACAAATTTTTCATATTGAATATCTGGTACATTATATTGTCTAAACTACTATTGTTAGTTCCAAAATTATATTGTTGTTCATTGTTCTACTAGTCCAACAGTATTCTTTGATCAAATGAAAATCATATTATATTATAGGGATAAAATATATGTTATATTCATAGAGCATTGTAGGTCAAAAATCATCCAGAATATTGGTTTTTATTCCGTATATTTTTTCCAGATGACAGATTTCACAATTAAATCATTCGTGTTAATAACACCTCATTATATTAAGGCATTTTGTTTTGAACAGCCTAGAATTTCTAGGAGGGACAGAATAATTTTCGTGGTGAAAATTACCCAACACTTACTCAAATTAAGGTACACTACTTATCGTTATCCAGTAATGATTTGTTTGTCTTGCAAGAATTATTTTCTTGGCTTAACATATTGATAAGGCATCTTAAACTGGCCTGTGGCTTGAATTTTTGAATATTTATTATTTTATTCAAATTCATTAAATAAACTGAATAATACAAATATGTTTGTTTCATTTGGCCTATACCTTTACCTTGACGTGCAGTAGCTAACTGTATGAAATATAGCTAAAGGAATGCTTTGTTAAAAGAGTAGCAAACATTAAACACCAAGAATCCTGCATAATAGTTTTTTCAGACATTGTGGTATCCGAATCAACAAAGAGGAAAATATAAGTATAAGTATATAAATAATTTTTTAGCCTTAAGGAAAAACGCGAACATAAAAAAATTTTTGGTACATTGTTTTGAAAAATTGATAATTATTCTCCCTTGAATAAAATATTCTAATTTAATAAAATATATAGATATTATCCAGAATATTTGTCATAGAGTCTAGTAGTGATAATCATGTGAAATTTGGATTCCTTAATAACTTCTATATTAATTCGAAACTTGAAAATCATTTGAATAATACTCTGCCGAATCGGTAAAAACCTTAAATCTAAAAAATTTGAACAAATTCCAAAAAGTTTCTTTTCGATTACTCTAGATATTTGTTGGATCTCAACAAATATCCGTGTTACATATGGACGTTATTGATGATATCAAAACAAATAGTACTACATATTCAATCATTTTGAGAATCGATGCAGATCGATTTCGAAAATGGGTAGACCATGGTTCTATTATTAAACGTGAATTTTAACCAATCAAATTAAAACGAAAGATATATTAACGCTTGAATCACCTTCAGGAGGAAACCTTTCTCAATAATTCTCTTTGATCCATAGTCAAATTCATATCATTCAATTCCCAATTATTATAATTATTTCAAACAAGAAGTTACTGTGGCAAGGTGGAATTATTTTGGATCGGTGATTTTTTTTCGATAAGGGTGGTAGGAACCAGAAAAAATAGCAATTTTCTCTTAATTTCTTTTGAATTTTAAATCATTCAACATTGAATATCTCAAAACTGCGCAATTTAGGAAGATTGATGTGGAATAGTTTTTTTTTAATATTCAAGTATACAAAAAAGGGTAGGATTTTTGCCGTAACTGTCTATTTTATAATATGTTTTAGGAGTAGTTAATATATACAGGGTGTCTCGAGTTCGAGTGCCTATTAGACGTTTCTGGAGAACTAGACATATTTGAGATCTGAAAATTGGGATTATGATATTGTTTGAAGTTCTCTACAGAGCTAAAATATTTTCGAAGCCCAAAAACTTCCGGTTATACAGGGTGTGGAAATAAATTCGACGAAAAAATTTTTTTTCAAGTTTTCCATTCCTGGTATGAACGAGTATTTAATAGTGAATACATTTCTGTTGAAACCATTGTATTAAATCGAGCAGTTTTCAAAATATCAAAAAAAAACTGGAAAAAAAGTCAAATATGTTCAGTCAGTAATATGTTCATTATTCTTATTTTAAATATCCTGAGCGTAAACCGTTTTTACAACATCGAAGAGGAAGGATGTGAAAAGGTCATGCATCTTTTGGATTTCAAAAATATCATCACAGGGTGTTTCAGATTTTGTGTTGAAAATTGTGATCTTAAATTGGCCATAACTTCTGTTTTTCAACTTAGAACCCTATTTTTTTATAATTTTGTTGGATTCTGCGATCAAAAATAATGACAGTTTTTTAACATGATTAAGCTCCTAAATTCAATAATTTCTGAGTTACTTGAGATTTTCTGGATTTATGGTGTACGTAGAGTCGAATTGATTGCATCTAAAATAATTCAATGAATATTCTTTAGAAACCATGGGAACACTCTGTACCCATAGAAGATTAATTATCTGTTAATAATTCATAAGTGTCAGGTGTTATTTTTATTCGTTATCTTCATTTCTCGATTTAACAAAATGAACCGTTATTCTAATTACGAAATTCTAGATCTATTTTATATACATGGTGAATGTGACATTTACCTTCTATGACGCAGAAGATCTTTAGAAAATATGTTCCAAACTTTCAAAGGTTTGGATGTGTAAGAGGTCCTAAAGAATAAAAAAGAAGGGTAGTTGATGATGAGGAAAATGAAATTAGTGTTTTGACTTATTTCGAAGCGAATGAAAATGCATCTATTCGAAGTGCAGCTCATGAAATCGATTTAGACAGAAATTCAGTGCACCGAATTTTGCGAAAACACAACATGCATGACTACAAATATGGGAAAGTTCACGCATTAGAACCAGGTGACTACATAAAAAGGTTAAATTTTTGTAGAGGAATATTAGAAAAACTTGAAAATGATGAATATTTTTTGAATATCATTTGGACAGACTAAGCAAGATTCAATAATGAAGGACTATTTAATAGAAAGAATTGCCACATTTGGAGAAGTGAAAATCCTCATAGAAAATGACAAAGAAACCCCCAGAACAAATTTAGTTTTAATGTGTTTGCTCTTTTGATGAACAATAAAGTGCGGTGCTACATTTATGAAGAAAATTTAAATACAGAAAAATTTTTGGAAATCCTGAGAAATTTTGTTACTGAGTTTTTGGATGAACTGCCGTTGAGTATGTCGACTACCGCATATTATCAATTGGATGGGGCTCCGGCACATAGTTAGCACGAGGTGTCTGAAGAACTGAATGCAATGTTTGGTAATCGGTGGATCGGACGCCGTTCTTCACTGCCCTTTTTTAGTATTCTTTAGGGGCCCTTACATTCCAAAATTTGGAAAGTTTGAAACATCTTTTCAGAAATTGTAAAAAAAAAAATGTGTCATCCACCATTTGGAATATACAATATCATTAAGTGCATTTGAATGTGTGAATTATAAATGGGATGATTTATCTTCTATGTTCACAGAATATCCTTATGAATTTGACTCTACGTACTACATAAATCCAGAAAATCTCAAATATCTCAGAAATTATATTAATTTAGGAGCATAATCATGTGAGAAAACTATCATTATTTTTGACCGCAGAATGCAACAAAATTATAAAAAAATAGGGTTCTAATTTGAAAAACAGAAATTATGGCCAATTTAAATCACAATTTTCAACACAAAATTTGAAACACCCTGTAATGATATTTTTGACATCCTTCCTCTTCGATGTTGTAAAAACGGTTTACGCTCAGGATATTTAAAATAAGAATAAAGAACATCTTACTGACTGAACATATTTGACTTTTTTTCCAGTTTTTTTTTGATATTTTGAAAACTATTCTATTTAATACAATGGTTTTAACAGAAATATATTCACTATTGAATACTCGTTCATACCAGGAATGGAAAACCTGAAAAAAAATTTTTTCGTTGAATTTATTTTCACTCCCTGTATAACCGGAAGTTTTTGGGCTTCGAAAATATTTTAGCTCTGGAGAGAACTTCGAACAATATCATTATCCCAATTTTCAGATCTCAAATATGTCTAGTTCTCCAGAAACTTCGAATAGGCACTCGAACTTGAGACACCCTGTATGATGAATGTTAAGGAGTTTCCTCTGCTAAGACCGCATCCCATTTAAATTAAAAGAAAACCTATTCAGAAATATTTTGAATTATATTCAATTCAAAACCTCGAATCCACACATTCTCACAAAATATAATCGTTTTATCTATGTGGAATTTTGTAATGATCAACAACGTCAAGAATTTGTACATCAGCAACGTTACGTTGGAACTGAATGTCAACGTTATATCCATGGTAGCTTTTTCAATACAATGAGGGGGCTCAAAATATTCCATTAGCCATGAATTTTATAGTCTTTCAACTAAAAAGTTGGTGACAATACAACGTTTAATCTCTTTATTGGGCTCTTTTTCCTGCCCTTGAAACGGTGTGACTCTAAATAAACCGCTACAATTAAGGAACATATCCGTTTGAGTTCCAATAATTCGCATATGTCACTCAAAACTTGGAATTTGAGGAGAAGTCTTCTAACTTTTCAATTATATTCAGAATGCTTCGTTCCATCTCAGGTGACCATCAAAGTACATCAAACATTAATTTCTTTGTATTTTTTATATTGTCGGTTTTCAATATTTAAGTATCGTCTATGTTCCAAATATCAAAGTTTCCTCATTTTGCTTATGAACAACTTCAACTTAATTTCATCATAATTTAGAACAAAATAGTAATATTTTACTATATTATTCAATCATAAAATTGATGCACATATATAGTGTTTTCATCAAATACTAAAATACACCAATTGAAATGAGTGAAGCAAATCTATTCCTCAACTTCACCCTTTATCGTGCTCATTTGAGCAAATAGCTAAACGTAAATGATGATCAACTACAATCAGGTATCTCGAACACTTTGTGGCCAGGCTCTCCTTTTCAGCGTTACAGCGGAAGAAACGAGATCGCAAAAAAGATAGGCGATTTTGTGAAATACGGCAACACAATTGGAGCGTCAGATCGTTCCATGTTGGATCAATTCATTGCTCGCTGCAAATGAAAATTTAAATCTGCTAGCCTTTCACAAATAAAACACATCGTTGAAAGAGATAACGCCGGCTCGCATTTAGATCTAATCGCTAGGTAGTTTACACTATTCATTTAATAGGGAACTATCTCTCTTATACGTATAATAATTTTTTGCTGCTTAGTAAAAGCATACCGTGAACATGGAACATAAATGGTCATATTGTGCTTGAATGCTACATACGAATCTTTATTGAGTTTGTTGGTTTGATTCATTACAACCGATTGCTGATCTTTCAATGATTAAATTATAAAACGGTGTTACTGATAATGTTTAGAACTCGAAATGTGTTGAATACACGAAATTTCAGAACTGTAGCTTCTGAATAAGTTATTAATATAGAAAATTACTGATTTACAACATTCCACAAAGGTGAGCAACACAAAAATAGGAAGGAAAGTAGCAATTTTTCGAAATCTGTTATCACCAATGGAACAACAATAAGTAGCACCTTTCTAGGACTATTTCCTATTGCAGGCACGTGGAACAGTCATTTTGCATTATGTTGTTGAAGTTGTTGAATCGCAGCAGCATTTCGTTCGCATAATTGAGTCGATTAGCATAGTTCACATCCTGTAAGTCTTTACATTAAAATCGAATATAAAGATGAGTTTTTGATGTTCAACACATGGCTCCGCTTTCGGATGGATAAAGACTGATTTTGGCGAACTGACATCCCAATTTCTTCAATTTTTTTTTATCGCGAACTTAACGAGGCTGGCCTGAGTTTTGAATTTCAACTGTCCACCTGTATTCTCGAACATCCCGATCCATTTCCGAATGTTATCGACACTTGGCGCGTGGTGTGTACGATATTCCGCACGATAGAGATGTTGAGCAGCCACGATTGAATCACCATTATAATAATACTACTTAAACTCCATAAATGGCGTTCCGAATATGGCGCGAAAACAAGAACCCGATATCCTTTCTGGATACCTTGTATTTGACGCAATTTCTAGTCACCAAGTGAAAATCCTAGAAAGAGATGAAGCAAACTTGGAAAGCGGATACATTTCGATGGTAGAAATGAGCCTTCGGCCTAGTGGAGATTGATTGAATAATTTACTCATAACTTTAATATACTTTATTTCATATTTTACTTTTCTGATTGTTTGCCCTTTCCTTCTACTTTATGAGTACGAATACATCTTCAGAAAGTCAATGGCGCCGTTTTCAGTCAATAATTCAATAATACAAATTCTGCATAGTTCTCGAATCGGTTCTTTCCGCCATTTTCTATTTTAGTGTTAGTAACATGTATCTATGCAGGGTTTTTCACGAGGAACCTCACCCATATTTATACGGGAAACTACTGAACGTATTTTCATGAAATTCAGCACTTATAAGTATTTCACGATGCTGATGAAATCTAAAACATTTTCAAGGCATGAGCACCTCCGGTTTTTCCGGAAATGACGTCAACTTCCGTAATTGTAATTTTCAAATTACAACACCTTTTTTATTGCAGAAATAGATTCCTTAGAAAATTTCAAGTTATTTTGATGTAACATTTTTCAGTTTTGGTTGGAAAATTCTGTCTGAGCGGGAAAATTCGAAAAAAAAATCGAAAACAGAGCTCCGCTGGAACAAGAATAACTTCGAGGTTTTTGGATGGAAAATTTTCATTTTTGGGATTTTTCAAGATGTAAGAATGATGTATCCACTTTGAAAATCGAAATCGCGATTCATGATACAGGGGGTGAAAAAATCGCTTTCAAAGTTAGGGATGACAAAATCGTGAAAAATCAATTTTTTCGAATCAGAACCCCATTTTTTTATGGCAGATATTGAATCTACGTTAAAAAATAATGTGAGTGTATGCATCATACCCTTGCTCTAAAGTGAATATTTTCTGAGTTATTCACAAAAAACTGTTTTTCGTCTTGAATTTTCAGCTATTTCTTTTCCCTTCACGCCAAAAAGATGAAATTTTCAGGAACTGTTATTTGAACCATGCTGTAGATTTTTCACCACTTCTTGAAACCGACTTCAAGTTACTATTAAGAGAACCATGGCAAACTCTCGCAGTTATAACTAGAGAAGATGCTCAAAGTTTTGACCGTTAATTTCTAGACATTTATTTATACGTCTCAGGAATGCTTCGTGCGTTGCTCTCCTTATTTCATCGGGAGGAAGAGATCTGCAAAAGTATTTAAAAACCAAATTGAGTTTCAAAACTATGAATCTAAAAATATACACAAACCTGAACGCATTTCTGACTCGTTCTATCCAGTCCTCTTTATCAGTCAGGGGAGTTGAGTGGACAATATTTTTTATCCTACCCCAAACATAATAGTCTAAAGGAGTTAAATCGGGAGAACGTGGTGGCCAAGATGTGGACCATTGTTCGCCAACCATCGATCTTCAAATAGCCTGTATAGGAAATTTGACACATTGAGTGAATTGTATGGAGGCCATCTTGTTGATACCATAAGTCATTATGGTTCTGTACTAGCGGCTCAGTTATTTGAGTCAATATGTCAGAATATCTATCTCCTAAGGGAGAACATTCTTTGATTAATGCAAACGTGTTCTATCTTTCCGGTTTAAGTACCATCATAAATGAGAACATCGAGAATTGCATTATTTTTGATAGCGCAATGAACATTGAAACTCCAGGTCTCTTGAAAGTTCCATTGTCTGAAGTGGTGGTTGTTCTCTTTATCCCAATAATGACTGTTATGCCTATTGAACGAACCATTGTTTGTGAATTTAGATTCATCTGTCCAAATTATACAGTCCAAAAAGTTTTCATTCTCTTGAAATCGAATCATCATAGCTTCGTAAAACTGTTCTCCTGACGAAATCAGTTTCCTTCAAATGCTGTACCCTATTGAATTTATATGGGTGCATTGTATGTTTTTTTAATATTATCCAAACACTCGATTGAGATAATCCCAGGGCAATCTCGGCATCTTTGAGAGAATTTTGAGGATTCACACGGAAATATGCAAGAATTATAATTTCGTTGTTCTCATCTTCTACTACACTTTTTTCTCTGTGTATAGTTTTCTTAACGAAAGATCCGACATTTCTCAAGTTTGTCATGGTTCTGTTAATGGTATCTCTCGTTGGTCTGGGTCTGTCAGGAAACCTATCAATGAACAGTCGAATCGTTCTATCTACAACTTTATTACATTCTCAATGAAGTAGAATGAGATTTAAATAATCTTCATTGGTAAAATTAGGCATAGAGATCGATTTCATAACTTAATACGAATTATCACCAAATTAATAGTAAACACAAAATGCTACTGAATAAAGAGGAATTTGGCAGATGTAATATAATGATATCTATCATTAAAAAAGAATGTAAAACATGGTAAGTTTTTGCATATGGTTCATAAGGAATTATTTATTTATCACTGGAGAGAAAACCGACGGCCGATTAGTTGAAATAAAGAGGTTTCCGATACAAATTCGAATCCAAATTCGCCATCTATTCAGGAACAACCTGTAACTTTTTTCTCTTGCATATTAGGGTAGTAAAATCTAAAACATGGTTTAAGTAATAGTTCCTGAAAATTTCATCTTTTTGGCGTGAAGGGAAAAGAAATAACTGAAAATTAATGACGAAAAACAGTTTTTGTGAATAACTCAGAAAATATCCACTTTAGGGTAAGGGTGTGATGCATACACTCACATTATTTTTTAAAGTAGATTCAATATCTGCCATAAAAAAATGGGGTTTTAATTTGAGAAAATTGATTTTTCACGATATTGTCATCCCTAAATTTGAAAGCAATTTTTTCACCCCTGTATCATGAATCTCGATTTTGATTTTTAAAGTGGATACAACAATCATACATCTTGAAAAATCCCAAAAATGAAAATTTTCCATCCAAACACCTCTAAGTTATTCTTGTTCCAGCGGAGCTCTGTTTTCGATTTTTTTTTCGAATTTTCCCGCTCAGAGAAAATTTTCCAACCTAAACTGAAAAATGTTACATCAAAATAACTTGAAATTTTCTAAGGAATCTATTTCTGCAATAAAAAAATGGTGTTCTAATTAGAAAAACGGAAGTTGACGTCATTTCCGGAAAAACCGGAGGTGCTCATGCCTTGAAAATATTTTAGATTTCATTAGCATCGTGAAAGACTTATAAGTGCTGAATTTCATGAAAATACGTTCAGTAGTTTCCTTTATAAAAATGGGTGAGGTTACTCGTGAAAGACCCTGTATTGTTCTTCGTCAGTTCGATTAGGGTTTCTTGAGATTTGCTGTATGTAGAATGTTTTCCAATTCGATGTACCCACGCGTAAAAGTTCTTCTTTTTTCGTCTCCTTTTCCTGTTATTCACTTGGTTCGTCATTTCGAAATCATTCCTTGCTGGGTGAAGTTCCTACAAGCTGTCATAATTTCTCCTCAAAAGAGTTCCTCATCAGATTCAGAAAGTTTCCTGTTTCTTTTGGGAATACACAAATAGCAAATATGCTCAATGACTTGATAACTAGAACCTTGATACAGCAACAAAGAATAAACAGGATGTTTGTCTAATTTGATGTAATCAGAACAATATTATGAAAAATGACCGTCTAATTTTTGCTAAGCAATTCTTCAATGAAAACAGCTGAACATCCACACAGTTAGAATTCGTTTTTCATTTCATTTGGCTTTTTCGTCCAAAACGTATCATTGAATTAAATTAGTAGTACGAATCCAGTGACAGGAAAATCCAAACCAATATTTCATTCGAATCCACCACAAAGTGTGCAACTTAATACATTTAAGTAGGCTGTCGCAATAATTTTTGAAAATATACTCACTCTTCTAGTAGTGTACCAGCATGAGAAATATCTTGGAAGAGTCCGACGAGCTGAGAACTACGCAATAAAATTATACGACTATATTATTTATGCTGGTAAACTTGTCTATCAAGGATGCTTACCTGAAGCCTGCTTTATTATTTGATAAATTCATAAAAATAAATCATATTCCCCTATCTGTCTCTACGAAGAATTTTTTGTCGATCCCACATTAATCTTAGATTGGAGTGGTTCCGACAAACTTTATGGCCACTATAATTGTTGAGGAATTCATTAGGATCGCTTTGACTATCGAAACACGAATAGGTAGTTGAAAACCTCGATAGCTCACTTGTTGAATAATAACTCAACGTTTGAAAATGCTATTAATTTGTAAGGGCTCTAGTACAGCATGCGATATAAACTATCTAGAAAAAATCGACTATCACAAAAAAATAAAATCTTTCATTTGGAAACTCCATCCATTCATTATGTATCAATGAGATTTAACATTGGAGATTTGCAGGTAATTCAAAACAGTTTTTTTTCTAGATATCATAGTTCATCCACAATACCGTGAAGAACAATAGCAGGTTCATCTGTGAATTCATACGAGTATTTATTGAGTTTGGAATCCATAGATTCACGAAAATTATATTAGAGATAAGATGAACTTATGCATGTTACTTCAAATATTCGCAATGATCTCGTAAAAGCACTATGAAAACTGATTCAATAAATAATTAATCCAGAAATATTATGGACTTGTGAAAGATATCATAACACTCTGAGCAGTATTCCCAATACACATATACCGCATTTGCAAAGGAATTCATACAAGCAGTTATTTACATTTCCTCCTTCGGAAGGTTACTCTCTAATTTTGTTTCCACTGCTTGTACTTACAGTCTAGAATGCTGTGTTAAAATTATTAACTATATGTTTAGTCCAAATATTTGTCCAGGATAAAACTCTAGTATGAACCTCCAGCCGGCCTTATACTTTCTATAATCCGGAAGAGATGAGCTAGAGTTTTCATATTCTCAGAAAAGGTCAACTGTCAAAATATCTGGCTCAAGTCAGATATTGTGCAAATCTGTCTAACCGTCCAGGAGTTATGAGCATCTGAAATTTGGTTTCCTTTCCTAAAAGATTGCTCGGAACATGTTGCAACTTGAAAGGTATTCGAATAAGAAAGTCATAAGAAATTCGACATAATAAATCAAAACTTTCTGCATATATCGACGTTTTTTATATCTTAGATATTCTCAAACTTCTTTGATGTGGCTCTCTTCTGAATAAGAGATAATTATTTGTTCATTTATTCAAGGGCATGCAATCACGAAGGTTGCAGTTAATGTTTATTATTTACGTTCCGTGTCGCTTGTTGACTCATGAAACCTTTGGGGCTCTGGTCGAAAACATACTACTGGAAATTTTCATCTCCTGACACACCCCATTCTCCTCAAACTTGCAGAAAAGCCCCAAATTATTGGTCCAAAAATAAGAATTTTTCGTACAATTAGAAAAAAGAAATGTCAAGAAATCTGTCTGAAATTTGAATGATGATATTCACATATTATAGACGTATCAGATTGAAATCGGTCGGACTTGTTAATTTTAAGGCTAAAATAGATTCGATTGGCTCCGTATAGACTCTGTCCTCAGGGCCCCCGTAAGGGCTACTGGCGCCTGTGTGCAAAACAGGATTTTGGCGCCCCTTACGGCATTTCGGAATATCTTCTTTATGTTAGGTAGGTACTTGAAATAAAGCAAATAACTGAACTTTAAAAGTCATTTATTTGTAGACTAAACTATGAAAATGAAATAATAATAATAAATTCTTGTTCACACTCGTTTTAAAGCATTTACTTAACTAATGGGGTACATACACGCTGTTCATAAATACTAGAAAATAAGCTAAAATTAAAAATCACAATTTTTTAGGAACAAATAACAAAGATGTTGCCTCATGTCTACATATACAACGTTTTAATGAGAAAGCGCAACACCTGAAATTAGTTCAGAATTGTGAGTAGAATCGATTCCACTAATAAAAAATAGGGGTTAAATTTGAATAAAAATAATATTCCAAAAAATAATATAACCAGTAACCTATAAAGGAATAATGTTAGTAGTATTAAGTATTGAACACTTACCATTTTATGTTGTATCGTTGAAATTGCAGTCACAAGGTATTCAGCACTTGATTTTTTATAAAAAATATGGTTAACAAAAATTTGTATTATACAACAAAACACTTGACAAAATATATATACACTTGTTGCCCAGTCCAGTAAACTAACAAGTTTGAAACGCCTCTGGTGTTGCATCGCTTTTATAGCTCCCGGCATAATTCATGTCTGAACAGGAAAAATCAAGAAACTACCGCCTGACATGCTCTTGCAAGTATCCGCCCGCTTCGCCGTGGATCCCGCAAAACGGTATTATTTTATATCTAGGGTTATAGTATGCATAACGTAAAAAGAAAGCTGGAAGAAAGTGTCTTGCACGAAAGTTATGTGCTAATTATTTTATTTTGAACGTACCTACATATTTTTAGCGAATTTTCCCTAGTGGAAAATACGCTATTGTCCGCACTTTGTCCGTCCGTCCGTCTGTCAGTCAAACTAGTCCTACAGTTCTTAACCGATTTTAATCGGATCTTTTGCATTCGATAGGGTATTGTCTAGGGATCCCCTAGGAGCCGTAGCCGGGGGACTCTTTTTTATTTCTCAACCGAATTTGAACGGACTTTTTGGCGCTCTTGTTCACCCGAACAGAGTGCCTATCATTTTGCCCGAATGTCTGTAATTTTGGAATATCGAGCCGAAAATGGTCTCAATCGATTGGGTTCGACTCCCTGATGAAGAATTCGTGGCGAAAGTTGAGTCTGTCCGGCCGTCCGGCCGGCCGGCCGGCCGTATCCTCTCTAGCATCCAAAAGGAATCAGCTAGAGTTTTCAAATTTTCAGAATAGGTTAATTGTCCGAATATCTCGGTCAAGTTCGTTATTGGGCCAAATCCGTCGGATGGTTCAGTAGTTATGAGCATCTGAAATTTTGTTTCCTCAATAACTACTAGAATATCCATCCGATCATGTTGATACTTGGAATGTTATTGAGGGAGGCTGAAACAAAAGGGCTTGCAAAATTTTGCAGAAATCGTCACTCTAGAAAATTTTAAAAAAATTCCCAAAAAAAAAATTTTCAATACTTAATATCTCCTAAGACTTCATTTAGATTTAAATAAAAATCCGTATATATATTGAGGTTACCGATATCTTACTCATCCTCAAATTTCATTGTCGTAGCTTTCCCCTTCTGAAGATATGATCATTTTTTTCATTTACTCAAGAGAAAAATAGAAATGTCATGAAGTCCGAGCTTTGTCATTGAAAGATTTGCCATCATAGATCGATATTCGTTTGACAACTTGCGGACCTAGATATCAGTGTCAGTTGGCGTAATATCAATCAAAATTTTCATAGAATTCATAGAGGTAGAATTCGATGTCGATGACGTTGTCAAAATTCAGAAAAGCACAGACGTAATATTAATCAAAAAATTTTTTATCATAGAGAAAGAATTTGATGGCGTTGTCAAAACTCAGAAAAGCAATGACGTAAGTTTTTAGGAGAAGCATAGAACAAAATTTGGTGAAAATTATGAGTAGTTATTTTCAAATTGAGATAAAGGTTTGTTTATTCATTAGGCTTTCATATTTACATCACATTGTCCCATAGTACGGAGAAAGACTATTGTTCACCCGATCAGAGAGCTTATAGATTTGTTAAGGTTTGAATATTTACTCGCTAGTAGCTCAACAAGAGCGCCTAAGCAATCTGACCTCACGTCAGTGCTTTCTAAATTTTTTTTATTTAATAGAGAATAGTCCAAGGATCACAAACACTCCTGTGTGCCTACTTTTTGAAAATTCGCTCAAGTCAGTTATGGTCACATAATGACTTTTATCACTTGTTTATTATATGTATTGAGTATTTTTGTTTTTTTGGCCCCTTGGTTTTGGCGCCCCTAAAGGATGGCGCCCGTGTGCATTGCACACTTTGCACATATGGTAGCGGGGGCCCTGTCTGTCCTTACGATAGCCCCACAGAAAATAATCTAGTGGTGTCAAATCACATCATCTGGCTAACCCTTTTTGCAGCTGAATTTCGTGAAATTATGCGATCAGCAAATTAGGTTTGCAATAAATTGATGGTCTCATTGGCTGTATGACAAGTCTTGTTCAAAAACACATTTCAGTGATATCCATGTCTTCGATGATAGGCCAAAACCTTGAGTTGTTAACATCTCGCGATAGCGTGGTGCATGGACCGTTACCGCATCTTCAGCCAATCACGCCAAACCACCTAGCGCACCATACAGTGATACCCTGAGCATGAAAAGGCTTCTCAATATTCCCTCTAAGATATTCAGAAACCCAAATAGGCAATTTTGCTTGTTGACGTACCCAGATAAGTGAAAATAGGTTTCGTCTGAAAAAATACTTCCTTAGAAAAACCATCGGGCTGTTCCTGAATGAATTGAGGGAATCTACGGCGATGTGAATGGTCGGTCGGCTTCAGTTCCTGCAATAGTTGAATTTAGTAAGTCTTCAAAGTGATATCCTTATGCAATTATGCAAATTTCGCCGTGTGGTGGTTTAGGATAACCCCAGTTGTTGAGAACGTCGAAAAATTGACAAATAAGGATCTTCACAGCTGAGATGTTTTCAGTTGTACGACCAGGTCGAACATTCATTGGGGTTGTCACATTTTGTACTGAGCCCGTCGACTCAAATTTAAAGACAAAATTCTAATAGCGTTCTCAGAAGGTCGATTGTGTTGTTCGAAAAGATTACGAAGTATAAGGAATTTGATTTCAACAGAACAATCATTTTCACATTGGGCTTTCAATATTTAAAAGCCATTTTCGATCGTAATTGAATTCATTGTGACAATCGCCCAAGCTTATACTACGAATATGTCGAACTGTCAATGCTGTCATGTGGTAGGTGAGGCCACAATTAAAAAGAAAGCTCTTGTTGAAAGACCCTGTAGAATTAAAGTCAGGGCATTCAGACGAATTCCTACATTTGAAATTCCGGAAAAATGCATCCTTAACGTTAATTTATACTTTATTCTTTATTTTATATACTTAACATTCCAATAAAAAACAGACAGTTTTGTGGAGGTAAACGATTCATTTACTATCTATCAAGTTATCCATGAGGAGTGGATGAACAGATATTATCGACGGAGATGTAAAACAATCCATTTCTTCTTTAGATTTCATTACTGATATCTTGTTAGTTGTTTTGTATTCGCACATATGGGTACCATAATTTACATTAAAATATTGAGCAGAAAAATAATTGATAAATGTTCAGCAGCCTTGAAAAGCCTGAAACAAAATTTTTATTCAACATTTCACATGTTCCCACAACCTGAGATTTACGAAGGAGTTGGAAAACTCACATAAATTGATACCGAGGTAGGTGAATGATGAAACTTTCCTCAATGTTTCTGTAATATGCAGATGATTTGTGTTGAGTAATCGATTTATGATGTTATTATGCACGATTATCCGGCCTCATTATATGGCTCCTGTGTATAACGAGTGGTAATATTGTATTCTTATTTACGATTGTTTGTCTATTATGTTTCATATTTATGTATCTCTGTGGTTGACAGGTCGCAGAGAGCTTGTCACTATTAAAATGTAAATTATTGCATTTAATTTCGTAATGTATTCGCGATCGTTTCGAGTAATGAATAGCACAATATTTCAGATAACTTTCTACATGTTTTCCCAGCTTATTTCAAAATTACATCCAGCTACCGAGAACGGTTCCCTGTCAAATCAGTTGTTCGTATGACATCTTGTAGTTAACGTGGTGAATTATAATAGAACTGAAAGACGCGTAGAGAAGGTGCTTCAAGGAAGCATTTGAAGTTCAGCATGATGAGAATACATATGAATTGAAATGGTACATTGAAGTATCAATAAATCGATTGGAAATTGATTGAAGAAAGATAGATTTGCCTGCGTATCGTTACAGAGTTGAAACTGCCCTACCCAACTTTACTACAACGTTCAGGCAATTTAAATTCCACCTTAAGAGGGGTATCGAAGTGTTATTTTTTTTTAAAAACAAAGTCACTTCCTAATTAAAAGTTTAACAGTATACTTTAAATAGGAATGTCAGTTGATGGCGCTATTATCAATCTGAGCCGAGTTTATGAATTTGCCGAAATGTCTATTATTTTCGAATATTAAGGCAAAACTGGCATCAGCTGATTTTTGGCATTCTCTGATAAGGAATCCATGGTCGCAGTTCATTATTTCTATCCACGAGCACGATTTCGCCTGAAAGAAATTAGCAAGTGATCTGATATTTCCGTTATAGGTTTGGGGGATGAATATCTCGACTGAGTACGTAATTCTGTCGAATCCGCCAAGTAGTTTCAGAGTAACAGAAAAAAAGTTGAAGGAAATCTGTAAGGCCGCTTTCTACAACGTTGCCACAAAAGTTTAACGCTTGCCTAGAGAGTTTATGAAAGCAGCGCCTGTGATAGCCAAGACCTGTTCGAATATTCCAACGCAAAATTCATATGAATGGTGAAAATAGAGTGAAAACCATTTCCTTCGGCAATGCGACAGATTTTGATATTGTATATTATTATCAACTGAATTATTTGAAACACATTACTGGGTATTTTGAAAAATGTGCCTAACTTTGTTTGGCGAATTATGAATGAATCTTAGAGTATTCAGTATTCAGTTATCTGAGATTTTGCACTCAATGTTACACCTAGAGTTAATTTTATTGAATTAAGATCTCTAACATTCTTGAGAGAAAAAATTTTGTTGTTCATTAATACTCCTGGCTGCTCGAAATACTGAGAATAGTTCCTATGTTCGAAAGATATTGAGGGAAGCTGATTTGTTCCACAACCTCAAATAAACTGGAGTAACCACGATGTTATCGAAATTGTTTCCATTATTGGTTGACTGTTACTAAACAGAAAGTGTTGTTTTATAAAACTGTTAGAAATTAGATTGTTATGATTAGATTTTTTTTTTTTTATTATTATTTAATACATGGGTAACATACAGGGTGGTTCATTTAGAGGTACTCTTTTTGGTGGGGATTTAGTTTCAGATCGCGCATGCGTCGTGTAAACTGAATTGATATTCTTGTTCAGTAGTATCTAACATTTCCTAATGGAACGACGTAATTCGGCAAAGTGTCTATAAATTGTTCTGCTTTATTACGAATATGGTTGTTCTCCGGTTAATGTGCTTCAGGCACTTAGAGCGATTTACGGTCCACATAATCGGCCTACCATCACTAAGTTTGAGACTCAATATTCGTTATTGGATAATTCTTGACCAAATAGACAACATCCAGCTCGTAGTGAAAAGAATATAGCGGAGGGCGAGGAAAGTGTGCGTAATGATCTTGAAGTGTCGAATCGTCGCTCAACAGCTTGGCCTTTCGTATTCAATGACTTGGCGGATCTTTCTTTGAAAGCTTACAAAATTCAATTATTTCAAGAACTGAAGCTGACCGACCCACCGAATCGTTTAAGTTTTAGTCGTTGTGCTCTTAATAAGATCCTTGCAAGGATCCACTCTTTTCGAGAAAAGTTTTGTTCACCGATGAGGCCTCTTTATTTAGGCTCGTGAACAAACAAAATGCTCAAATCTGGGGTGATGAACAATAGAAGGGTCTCAAAAATTGCAGTTAAATTCTTCAGAACAGAGAACGGCCGAAATGCTACTGTGAATGGTGACCGTTATCGCACCCTGATAAGAGACTATTTGTTGCCTGAAATTGAAACCCGTGGTCTCGACGAAATGTGGTTCCAACAAGATGGTGCCACTTTCCATACAGCCCGTGAAACCATGGCTTTACTGCGAGAGCATTTCGGCGAGCAGATCATTTCACGCTTCGGGCCTGTGATATCACACCTCTTGATTTTTTCCTTTGGCACCATGTGAAGTCCAATGTCTACGTGGCTACGATTGATGTATTGGAGGCCAATATTACCCGAGTCATTGGAGGAATATCACCCGGAATACTCACACGCGTCATCGAACTATCGAATGGATCATTTGTGAATAAGAAATTATCTTTAAAATATAATTGTGAAGAATGGCTCTTTTATTTGTTAGCAAAGATTATAAAATAAATAAATCACCCTCTACTATCCATCCCACAGAGGACGAAGAGCAGTATAAGCTGTACTGTAAGTCTGTTGAAGTGTTAAAATCACAATGACACATTCCACTTTGCTCATTAAAATTACAGAAATGTATAAATCGATAAGTTTTCAACTGAAAAGAGTCTATTTTGTTGAATCAGGCCTCAAATGAGCATTAAGTGAGTCTCGTCATCGCTGAGAATTGTTCAGTTCACATGGTACCGATTCAATATTACTAATTCTTGCTACTGTTTGGTTGACTACCTGCTTGGACAATCATAATGTTGTAGGGGTGAAAGAGTAATTATTGATAAGAATGATCGTTGAGTTATGTGTAGAGCCAAGGGATGTTAAAACTGTAAATCTCGAGGACTACACATGAGGATGACTTTCACCAGTGAAAGAACCCCATAGCAGAATTTTACAGTCTAAATAATCATCACTTGAGGGTTTTGTTTTTGAATATTTAGTTATTCCAGATAAAAAAAAACGATAGAATATTTAGAGCAGCCAATGAGCATGCATAAGAAAATCCTCTCTAAAGGACCCATCATACGATCATATTCTGCTCATTTCATTTCACTGCTGGATATAGGCTTTTCTAATTTCTTTTCTCTTGTTTTGGGCTACTTGCATCCATTTTATTTCAGCTCGAGACTCAATATCGTCTCTCCATCGCATTGTAGTTCATCTCACACTTTTCCTGCATAATCTATGTCCTCACTGCACTGTTTCGACCATCTACCTACTGATCTTCCAGCCATATGACCCGCCCATCTAAACTTTTTCTGAGTAACCCTATGCATAACCTCCGTTATCCCTGTTGGTTCTTCGAGTCATACTTTAACCTTTCGTTCAGTTCAATGCTCAGAAATTTTCGTTCTTCTGCTACGTGTACTCTTTTATCATGCTCCATGTCTCAGCTTCGCAGGCAAATTGCATTGTTCGTACCATTTTCTTTATATGTTGTTGGGAAGATCCGATTTGTTCTGTGTTCGACCTTCCCAAAGCTGTCTATGGCAGTATGATTCAACGTGAAATTTCCTCATCCATCCTCTTTATCGGTAGGGACCCTTTGTCCAAGAAGATGTATATAGGTTATGATCTTCTCCAAGATATATACAGGGTGAGTCTTTGACCACTGAGTTAATTTTAACCATAGATTCTTGAAACATCTTCCTCCAATAACATTTTTCCAAATTTGGCCCCATTCAAAAGATATAGAGTATTGAAATTTTATAAAAAAATTACATTTTCACCTGTTATATTAAAACGACAATATCAATTGAGATGATCTCTTGTAGAAGGTTTTTGATAATAGTTATGCATATTTTGGCATCATAAGATTTATTCTATTTCTTGTGGATTTCTCACTACTACTCTACAGATTGGTTAAATCGCATGAAAAACAAATATCGCTTGAACTAAAGGTCTATATCTTGTACTTCCTGGAATCATTAGTCTTTTCTGCAGATAAAATTATTCATCATTTTTTCTCCTGAATTCCACCGTTTTGAGATATTTGAAGTTGAAAGAAATTAAATCGATATAATTTTGTCCAAATTTTCTGATTTTCCCAAATCCAACTCTGTGCTGAAATGATTCAATAATCAGATTTGTTCAATATTGCCATATTTTATGTCTTCATTAAATATTTCTACAAGGTTGAGGAAATCTCTCCAGTCTATGGTTCCACCACTGAACACTATAGATGAAATCAACCACTGAACAATTTTTATCTTACATTCACTACAAAATCTAAACTGCCATTTGCTGTATTCATTATTAATGATGTCTGGTACCTTGTTTAATATTGAATCCAGAGTAATATTCCATAATAAATAGAGAAAAAGATTTCCATCACTCACATAGGTACTTCGGTATATTTTCATGATGACCGTTGAAATAGGAAATATATTTTTTGTCAGGACCTGTTAAATTGAAGACTTGTCTTTATGAAGAGCTGGTTCTTTATAGCTCAGACTTTCAAGGTTCATCAAATTATATATATTCTAACATAGGAATGCTTCAAATTAAGCTCATATGAGTTTTAAAAGCTTCGAACCTCTCCTAGATTTGTTTTGTAGCTTTGAAGAAATTTTTTCACATCTTTATCGATTCAACCTGGTTCACAAACATAGGAGATAATCGAATTTGACTTAGTTTTAATATTTCTGAATGTTTGTTATGATACATGATTAATTAAAATTCTATCAATATTGAAACTGGAAGCTATAGGCTCATAAACAAGGAAGATTAGAATAGAATGCAATATCTGACCATAATCATTCCATAATGAATTGAATAATTTCAAACTATCGAAATTATCCCTAGAATATTTTCCACTTTTCTTTTGAAGAAACAATTAACTGTTGACAGTTTCAAACAGAATCAAAACAACAAGGAACCACAGAACAGCATTTTATTGGGAACTACCCACCACAGAGACGTTATAATATTTTAATGTGATAATAATGCACTCTAGTTATTCTGAGAAAAATTATAACTAAAGATCAATAATGGTTACAGATATAATCTTTCATTTAAAAAAACTTTGCAATTATTAATTTTTTTCTCTCCTGGGGTTCGGTAATAAATTGATATTTTAAGATATTAAAATTTGACATTATTGAATAACCATTATTCAATATTTATGTTTTTGTTAACATGATTGAAACAGATACTCTGATTATAAAATCAAAAAATTTACGCATGCTCAGTAATTAATTATAGTCTAAACAGAATAGATTCATATTAATGATCTAACAAACATTTTTTTATTATAGAACACCTAGTTGGTTTTTTTCAGAAGCAAATTTAGGTGATCAAACTCAATTTCTTAAAGCAAGTATACTTGCACACCTAAATCTGGGAATACTCGTAATCTATCCAAGTGAATTGTTATTGGGATTCAGTACAGAAAATAATTACCAAGCAAAGTAAGATCATTTTAAAATTATTAGTCGTAGTGACATAATTCATTGTTGTTGAAGATTTCGAAAAAGATTTTCATATTTTTAACAGTATAATATCAAGAGACTTCATAGACCTGTTCACTGGTCTCTGCCAAGGAGAAGAAACTTCAGAAATATCAGTGTTTGGAAAATCATAGATGATTTTTCCTGCCTTTGAGTGAATAAAAAAGCAAAGGGACAACCTATTGCCTTGGAAGTTGCATAGAAATTATGGTTTTCATGATTTGGAAATTTCAAGAAGAAAATTACAAATGTATCATGATAACTTTCAATAATTCTGAGGTTTTTTTGGAATTTCTCACTAGGAAAGAAGGAAAGAAATTATGGTAGAAAAACAAAAATCTATGTTTACGGTGTTGAATTATTTTTACCAGAAAATTAGTATTTCGTATCTTCCTTCTGAATATCGACCTCATCGGATGAAACATGAGTGAGTGAATAAATAATGTTTTTAAACAATTCAGATTCAATAGTGGATGCTGTGGAAGGTAATTTTCATTGAAACTAAACTGGACTACAGAGGGGTATTTGCCCAATGTGAAAACTTAAAATGCTTATAACTTTTTGTTTCTTTTGATCTCAAGAACCTATGGTTAAAATTAACGCAGTGGTCAAAGACTCACCCTGTATATTCAATGACTATGTTTCCTGTTCTCCTATATTGGTAATAAATAAATACTAGAAAAAACTGAGGAAATGCCAAGAAGCTTTTTCTTCACTTCAGTATCGTAATAAGTTCATTACAGTACTAAAAAGAGTGCTATAATGAACTCATTACAGCATTGTTTCTATTAATAATTTTCGTTTTATGGTTGTCAGCACTTGAATATCAAATTTAAGCACATGTCAAATGTCAATGAAATAAGATGATAATTCGAAACCATTTATGTTCAAGGGGTTGGATTCAAATTTATACTCGGTAATTTGTCAACTTTCGTCAGTCACGTCAACTGCCAAGATTCAATACAAAAGTCACTAGCATGTGCAATACCAATTTCTCATTAAATCTGAGAATATTTTCACAAAATTCTTCTGATGTAGAGATAATATCATCTAAAAGACGTTGCAGAAGGCAATTCCACCACTCATAGCTTCACAAACTCGCTGCTTCGTCGCTCGTATTCGAATTTTGCATTCGTGTTGGAATAGGAGCCTATTTTTTAGTTTTTCGAATATATTGATTAATTTCTGAACGTGTTTAAATTCCCATGCTTCATTATTTTAGCATCATTTTGGGAACCATAGGTCCAATAATCCTTATTTTCAATCAACTGCAAAAACTGCGCTGAATTTGCGACGTGGTTGAATCTCAAACGGCGGTTTCGAATGTAATAAGGTGCGATATCAGATGTTGCCCCTTCAGCCAGAGTTATGGTTATGTAGTGTTAATATATTCATACCAGAGATCGTAGGAGGTTCGCCGTGTCCACAACTATTGTTTCACTTGTCTCATTGTCACCGAGTTATATCGTAGCTCTTCCCAGATGCGTGTTCTTAATTTTTTCTGACTCGGGAATCTACCGTCTGCTTGAAGATGGTTAGCGATTTAGGATTATGCCTACTAACGTTTATGCACGGCATCATCTGGAACTTGATCTTCTGTAGATCTCTTGAAATTTCAGTCGATGGAATTTTTCTAAGTGCATTGAACCAGAAGTCTAGTTCATTCATTTCTTATTAATTACGTGGTAGTTATTGAGACTTCACGTTTAAGTTTGAAACAAGGTTAGGCCAGTTATTTTCTTATTTTATTCCTTGAGAGTAATGTTGCCCATACCTAATTGATCGTGAATACGGATATTTGCACATCTCAATTCATGTTGGATAATATAATGAGATAAGCAATGATTTTACATCAAACAAGGTAAGGTTTTTATTTAAAGCAGTGGCTGCTCGTGACAAAATAGTATGGTGAGGCACATATAAAAAAAAATTTAATAATGTAATATATATATATATATATATATATATAGGGTTTACGTGGCGAACAAAGTTTATATAGTGAACTCTACTTCGTCAGTTGCATAATAAATATATTAAAATAATTTTCTTCACTAATGCTTGGAATTTTTGATGAATCCTCGAATTATTTATATACATATTACTTTATTTTATTCAGCAAAAAAAGCCATTTATTTAATTGTCCCAATATATTATGAGCTTATTTTTCGATATACTAAATTGCTCATAAATATGAAAACCATTATTATGCAGCTGTACAGCAAGAACCAACGTGGAGGTGAAGAGCATTCCTGCCAGGTGTGGGAGAGGAATGATGGGAATGAAGGAAATCGGATCAGATCAAGTTGGAAATTTTCAAAATACGAAATAAACTCTAAATCAATAAAATAAACTCTAAAAAAATTAACACTGAATAAAAAGATTTATATTTCAGAAAAAATTCACCTGAAGAAGATTATAATCATACGCGATACACAGCAAACGCGATACCACTAAATAACGACAAAGTGAACTAACCCTATATCTCTATTTCCCGCTTCCCGATTAACTCGAATAAAAACCTGAGGCCAGCCTCTAATTCCTCGAGAAGCCGTCTTCAAAGCTGTAGATATGTTCTCACCGCTTCGACGCAGAATCGAAACGATCTCAGATCTGTTAAGATCGCGCAAAGGCCAGCCTAGGATTAATCCTAGAACGGCTTTCCATTACGTTCTCGTAGGTCATCGAAGTAGATAACACGCTAATTCAGTCAAAGAAGCTTGCGTTAGGCATGCTTCCAACCGTTTATTCAAAGAGGATTTGATTTGTTATGAATATACAAGGAACGTGAGATTGGGAAAAATATTGAGGAAAAAAGTGATGATGAAAAGGAATGAAGAAATATACGGTTCAGAATTTTTTTGATGAGGCACTGCCTCACCTGCCTCATAGGACAAACCGCCACTGATTTAAAGAATACCAATGAGAAACCAACCAATACAAAAAGCCTTTAAAAGAAATTAGTCTCATACATCAAAATGTTCAGTCTATTGGAAACTGTTTAAATGAATTGAATGAAGTTTTAAAAGAACAATCAACTTGTGAATTTTTAGCAATAACAGAGCACTGGAAGAAGAAAGAAACATGAATTGAAGCACTATGTGATTCCCAATTTTGAACTGGCTAGCTTCCATTGCAGGAAAAATGGATATGGAGGTGCAGCAGTATACGTAAAGAGGGGTTCTAAGTTTGAAATAGCACAGAAAATTAATAATCTATCAGTCGATGACATCTTCGGATGTGCAGGAATTGAGAGTTCAATAAATCTGGACAAAATCATGATAGTTAGTATATATAGACCACCAAACAAAAGAAACCTCAATGCATTTTAAGGATAACTCGAGCAACTGCTTGAAATATTACCTGTTGAGAATAGAACTGCTTTCATTGCAGGGGATATAAACATCGATTTTAAGGTGCCAAGTATCGATCTGTACAGATTGACCTCACTATTAAACTCATATTCTTTCAATCACACAGTAAATGAAAACACAAGGATAACATCAACTTCCAGAACTGGTTTAGACAATATATTAACTAACCTCAAATCATCATTTACAGTTGATACTCTACATTCAAATATTTCAGATCATAAAGGGCAAAAATTGACATTCTCAACAACATTGGAACACAAACCAAATCAAGTGTACAGAAGTTGTTTTTCCCCAGAGAACAAGGAAAATTTTATGCATAGACTATCACAACAAAACTGGGAAATTGTCAAGCAGTGTGCAGAAAACGATGTGAATGGACAATGGGAAGCATTCATTGGATTAAATCTGAGGTTGTTTTATGAATGTTCTCCCCTGAATCTTCAACAAGATGGGCGAAGAAAACAGGTGTTTAAGAAGGATCCTGAAGTAGTAGAGTGCAGAAAGAAACTGGAGTTGTAGAAATATTAAAATCTGACAACCCAATGGCAAAAACAGGATACAATGCTGTGAAAAAGGAATATAACGATATGCTAGCCAAAAAGCGAGCCATGGCTTATGAACAAAAATTGAGGAAATCTGACAATAAGACAAAGTGTATGTGGGGGATATTCAGAGACTTGAAAGGACTGAACAAAAGGAGTGACTGTGCATTTGAGGGTGATCCAATCAGCGTAGCCAACCAGTACAATGAGTTTTTAACAGGAGTTATACCGAATCTGATGAGGAATAGAAAAATCAATGATTTCACCTGCGACATCCCTGAAAACATGAGGTTAATATACTTGGTACCTTCTACTGTCGAAGAAAAATTTGAATGAAAATAAATACTAGTATATGATGAGAAATGAAAGTCCTATCAAAGCTGAAATTTTGAGCTATATAATAAATAATTCCTTCAAATGTGGGATATTTCCAAAGCAGCTCAAACTTGCTTTGATTTCTCCTATATTCAAAAAAGGGGATGATCAACAGTTTGAGAATCACAGGCCAGTAAGTGTTCTTCCATCTTTTTCCAAACTTTTTGAAATGGCTATATATATGATAGATTAATACAGTTCATTAAATCTTACAACATCTTGAGCAGCCATCAACATGGGTAACATATAAAAGAGAAATCTGTGAAAACTGCTATTTTAAAATTCACCGAGCGTATAATGCAAGTTTTTGAGAAGGGTGGATTGCTTGTGGGATTATTTTTAAATCTGTCGAAAACTTTTGACTATCTCAGACATCATAATATACTGAACAAGCTGGAAAGGTATGGGATCAGAGAAAATGCTTTGGAATGGATTAGATCATACTTAACTGAAAGGAATCAAAGAATTAAAATCCGATATCTTGGAGAATCATATGGGAGTACCACAGGGTCGCATAGTGTGGCCACTGCTGTTCATTTTATATGTGAAAGATATAATTGGGATAATTCAATCGAGAGGTGCATGTCAGATCACAAGTTATGCAGATGACACAAATATATTGATATCAGATGCTATCTATCCAGATCTTATAACAGAGGCTTCCAGTCTGTTTCAACAATTGGAAAGGTGGTTTTTGGTTAATGGGTTGATTATGAATACTGACAAAACTAATGTTCTTCTGTTTCAAACTAAACAACAAAGAATTGAGACACCCAACAATATCACACTGTCAAATCAAGACATAAAACCAGAAAATTCTACATAGTTTCTAGGGATCACTTCACAAGAAAATCTGGATTGGGTAGAACACATTGAAAAACTAGGGAATATACTTAACTCGGTTGCATACCCCATGAGAGTTATTCAAAAACACGTAAATGAAGAATCAATGAGAGTAATGTATTTTGCTAACTTCGAAAGTCCCATGAGATATGGTATTATTATATGGGGAAGCCGCTATAACGTATTGGAACTGTTCAGAATTCAGAAAAAGATAATAAAAACAATTTTCAGATTGAAATGTACCCAAAGTTGCAGACGCATTCTCAAAAGGGGATATTAACAATATATGGGCTGTATATTTTTGAGATTATAATGTACATTCACAAAAACAAAAACTTATTCCCAGAAGTGGGCTCTTTTCATAATTATGATACCAGGAGAGTTAACATCAGTTATCCCAAGCATAGGTTACACATAACAGAGAGCCATCCAAATTATGCAGGCATGAGATTTTTCAACAAACTTCCACATAACGTGAAGAATGCACACATACGAGTTCATTCAAGAGGATGGTCAAGAATTTTGGTGGATAGTCCAAATCTTTATTGACGATATTTCATCTTATGCTCATGATCTGTATTGTTTTATGGGACATACCTTGAAATAAATTTTATTATTACTATTAATATTATTATTGTTACATAATTGTTAAATGTTGCACAGCAGACAATTTCTGATCGTTTAATAACTATGGGAAATATCCAAAAGTGTGTCAAATGGGTGCCACATGGATTGAATGAAAGACAGATGCAAAACCGAAAAAACACTGGTGAAATGTTGCTTCAAAGACACGAAAGAAAGTCGGTTTTGCATCGGATTGTACCTGGTGACCAAAATGGATTTATGTTGAGAATCCGAAATGGAAAAAATATGGGTTAATCCGGGACAACCATCAACATCGACTGCAAAACCAGATCAATTCGGCAAGAAGACAATGCTGTGTGTTTGGTGGGACCAGAAAGGTGTGGTGTACCACGAGCTCCTAAAACCTGGTGAAACCGTTAATACTGATCCCTACCGACAACAAAGAATCAATTTGAACCATGCTTTGATCGAGAAACGACCGGAATGGGCCAGAAGACACGGCAAGGTAATTTTGCTCCATATACGCCAATACACCAGCACACAAAGCAAAACCGGTTCAGGATACAATCAAAACACTTGGCTGGGAGCCGCTACCCCATCCGCCGTATTCACTAGACTTGGTTCCTCCCGACTACCGTTTGTTCTCATAGATGGGACATGCATTGGCTGATCAGCACTTCGATTCCTACGAGGAGGTCGAAAATTGGGTGTCTGGTTGGTTTGCTTTGAAAGGCGAACAATTTTATTGGCGTCGCATCCACAAATTGCTAGAAAAGAGTTCATAATTTGTAGAAAACAATGGCCAATAATTTGAATGAAATGTTTCTTACTTTCACATTTATAATTAGTGTTTTACTTTTCAAAAAAACGCTCATTTCATATCGGTATACCTGATATACAGGGTGAGTCTTTGACCACTGCGTTAATTTCAACCATAGATTCTTGACGTCAAATGAAACATTAACCCCGTTCAAAAGATATAGGGTGTTGAAATTTCATTAAAAAATTGCATTTTCACATATAATATTCAAACGACAATATCAATTGAAATGATCTCTTGTAGAAGGTTTTTGATAACACTCGTGCATGTTTTGGCATCAATAGATTTATTCCATTTCTTGTGGGTTTCCACTACTACTCTACAGATTGGTTAAATTGCATGAAAAACAAATATCGCTTGAACTAAAGGTCCGTATCTTGTACTTCCTGGAATCATAAGTCTTTTTTGCAGATAAAATCATTCTTCATCTCTTCTTCTAAATTGCACTATTTTTGAGATATTTGAAGTTGAAAGGAATTGAATCGATATAATTTTGTCCAAATATTTTGATTTTCCCAAATCCAACTCTGTGCTGAAATGATTCAATAATCAGATTTGTTCAATGTTGCCATATTTTATGTCTTCATTAAATATTTCTACAAAAGGTTGGGGAAATCTCTCCAGTCTATGGTTCCACTAAACACTATGGATGAAATCAACCACTGAACAATTTTAGTCTTATATTCACTAGAAAATCTAAATTGCCATTGGCTGTATTCATTGTTAATGATGTCTAGCACCCTGTTTAATATTTAATCCAGAATAATATTCCATAATAAATAGAGCAAAAGTTTTCCATCACTCACCTGTCAGGACCTGTTGAATTGACGACTTGTCTTTATGGAGAGCTGGTTCTCTATAGCTTCAGACTTTCAGGGTTCATCCAATTATATCTATTCTAATATAGGAATGCTTCAAATTAAGCTCATATGAGTTTTAAAAACTTCGAAACCAGTCTCCTAGATTTGTTTTGTACCTTTATAGAAGTTTTTTCACATCTTTATTTCATACACCGATTCAACTTGGTTCACAAACTTGGGAGATAATAGAATTTGACTTAGTTTTAATATTTCTGAATGTTTGTTATAATGAATGGTTAACTGAAATTCGATCAATATTGAAACTGGAAGCTATAGGCTCATAAACAAGAAAGATTAGAATAAAATGCATTTTCGGTAATGAATAATATTCTATGGTAAGGTATTAAAGTTTGACATAATCTATGAATAACCATTAGTCAATATTTCTGTTTTTGTTCACGAAATTAAAACAGATACTCTGATTATAAAAACCAAAAATTTACGCATGTTCAGTAATAAGTAATTATAGTCTAAACAGAATAGATTCATATTATTGATTTAACAAGAAATTTTTTATTAAAGAACACCTAGTTGATTTTTCAGAATCAAATTTAGACTCAATTTCTTCAAGCAAGTATACTTGCACACCTAAATATGTGAATACTTGTAATCTATCTAAGTAAATTGTTATTGGGACTCAGTACAGAAAATAATCATCATGTAACATCACTTTGAAATAATTATTCGTATTGACATCATTAATTGTTGTTGAAGATTTCGAACAAGATTTTCATATTTTTAACATTATGATATCAAGAGACCTCATAGACCTGTTCACTGGTCACTGTCAAGAAGAAAAAACTTCAGAAATATCAGTGTTTGCAAAATCATAGATAATTTTTTCTGGCTCTGTGTAAAAAAAAGCACAGGGACAACGTCTTGCCTTGGAAGTTTTCATAGAAATGATGGTTTTCATGATTTGGAAATTTCAAGAAGAAAATTACAAATGTATGATGATAACATCCAATAATTCTGAGGTTTTTTTGGAATTTCTTACTAGAAAGGGATGGTTTATGATCTTGAAGTAGAAAAAAATATAGTAGAACAACAAATATCTATGTTTATGGTGTTGAATTTTTTTTACCAGAAAATTAGTATTTTGTATCTTCCTTCTGGATATGGACCTCATTGGATGAAACATGAATGAGTGAATCATTTTTTAGAGGAATATAATGTTTTTAAACAAGTCAGATTCATTAGTGGATGCTGTGGAAGGTAATTTTCATTCAAACTAAACTGGACTACAGAGGGTATTTGCCCAACGTGAAAACTTAAAATGCTTATAACTTTTTACCGCAGCTGAATATGGAAAAACCGTAATGGAAAAAGTGTTTCTTTTGATCTACCCATGGTTAAAATTAACGCAGTGGTCATAGACTCACCCTGTATTTATCAAAATGATTATTTCTTATAAAAAACTGAAAAATCCAGTGTTTTATCTATATCTGATAATAAATTTAGAATAAGCTAATTTCACGAATTCCAAAATCTCTTAGAATTATCTGTAAAGTAGGTAATAGAAGACGAATCGGAACTAAATTCTAATAACCAAGGGAACGCTGCCCTCACTAATCCGTCAGAACAGCAAACATAGGCCATTAACTCAACATTATTGAGCAGGACGTGTTGTGAACAGCCGGTGTCGGTATATTCTCTGGCGTTCCGAAAATAAAAAGACAACAAAAGTGGCATTACCATAGGCATATAAATAGCCATAAAACGATGGAAGAGACAAAACCTGATTCTCACAAAATTTAAATTGAATGCTGCATATTATATAGAATATTCTAGGCGACATTCTGAGACGTCGTTAAAGATATATATGGGACAGTCGTGGATTCCTTTACAAGGCGGTTATCTTGGACCCCATTAACGAAAACTTTCGGTTTTGCTGAATTACGGTGATGCCTTTTTGGACATCTCTCGCTAGCACAGATGATACACAACGCCTTGGTAGAGCAACGAATTATATGGTATGAATAGATCAAGCACCTGATAATTAATTCATCATTATTTATCGTCCCATTAATTTTTAACTGCTTATTGAGTCGTAATATATCAGGATTCGACGTGAAAAAATATAACCGTTTCTGGAATATTTACATTCCATCTTTAAGATTTGAATATATCTAGTGTTATATGGTTTATTTCTTTCCTATTGTGAACCAAAAAGAATTAATTAAGCAGAAACCATTTATCCATTTTTTAGTGTCTGAAGATGTATGCGTAAATATTTCACCATGAAAATACCCTTTTCAAGACAAAACTATATTAGACAAAACCAAATTTATACAAGAAAATAACCCATCATAACTATAAAAATCGAAGAAAATTTACTTGAAAAGGATTAATTAATAATAATAATAATAATAATTTATTAATCCTTTAGGACACAAAAAAGTGTATAGGACAAGTCAAGTACAAGAATATAAATCTGAAAATAATTTACATCAATTAATTACTATGTTAAGGGATCAGATAGAAATTCCACAACAGAATAGAAGCATCTTTGAATCAACATTTGTTTAATTTCTCTTTTGAACATTCGTTTGTTCAATAATTTCACATAAGTAGGCAAATGATTGTACAATTTTACACCCTGATACAACGGAGAGCGTTCGAAACTGCGAGTCCGATGCTTTGGAACCAAGAGTACTTGTGAATTTCGTGTTCTGTGATCATGCGAACTCGATAGTTTAACCCAATTAGTTTCGTTATCCTTGGCGTAAAGGAGACACTGTAGTATGTATATACAAGGGAGAGACAGCAATTTATTTGCCACAAATAAAGATCTGCATGATTGACGGCTAGACAAACCAAAAATTAGACGTATTACCCTCTTCTGCGCCACAAAAACTCTACTGAAAGAAGTACAGCCTCCCCAGAGAAGAATATTGTAGGACAGGTGACAATAAACAAGGCTGTAATATACATCGATTAGAGACCCAAGCGGTAAGGATGTTTTCAATCTACTCAAGGCGAAAAATGACTTGTTAATTTTCTTGCATAACGCGTCGACATGGGTCAACCAGCTGAGATTTCGATCCATATGGACACCTAGGAATTTAGTTTCGTCTGATGGAAAAATTAAGGATCCTAGACAGTCAATCCTCAGAGAATCTCTTTCGTTGTGACTCAAACCGAAATACAGTAAAGACGTCTTTTCAATATTCACCATTAAGTTGTTGGAACGGCACCATGACATGAACTCAACCATAATTCTCTGACAAGCTGTCTGAAGCTCTTCACAACTTTTGGCAGCGACAACGACAAATGTGTCGTCAGCAAATAACAACAGCAATAAGCAGGATAAATGAGGAGGTAGATCGTTTATAAAAAGTATAAACAATAAGGGCCCCAATACAGAGCCCTGGGGTACGCCCATATTCACATTGTATTCACTAGAAAATTGAATATCATTTCTTACTACCATTGTTCTGTGTTGAAGAAAACTATGTAGCCATTCAGAAAAAATACCTCTAAACCCCAAGTTATAGCACTTGTCAATAATAAATTGGTAAGATAACGTATCAAAGGCACAGGACAGGTCAAAAAATATTCCTGCAACGTGCAAACTAGTATCCAAACATTGATGGACTGTTTCCACGAACTTGAGTGCAGCCGTTTGAGTGGAGCAACCGTTTCTGAAACCATGCTGAACTTTACTGAGAATATCGAATTTTTCCAAAAAAGACATCATTCTTATGAAAACGATCTTTTCAAAAATCTTCGAAAAGACACTCATAATTGATATCGGTCGATAATTTGTGATGTCAAGCACATTACCTTTTTTATGAATAGGTATGACAACAGATTTTTTTAAAGCACTAGGGAATTTCCCTGTAGTGATTGACAGATTCACAATATGAGCAAGATGCTCACTGATTATTGGGCCAATTCTCTTCAGAATCCTAGTAGAAATGTTATCTAGGCCAACACATTTTTTATTCTTCAATCCCCTGATGATATCCTCAACCTCGAAACTTAAAACCGGTTGAAAGAAAAATTATTTCCCAATAATGGAGTAACAGTACAATACGGTGATAATTTATCGCCATAATGTGCTTTCAACCTATGACCTGCAACCGTAGAGAAAATAATCACCGAATAGATCAGCCACCTCATTCGGTTCATCGAAAGTTTCGCCGTTGACATTGAGGGTTATGGTACCACTTACCTTGTGTCTTCCTGTGTACTCGTTCACAATGTTCCATACTGTTCTACTCCTATTTCTAGATTTGTTTATGAGGAGCAGAAATAATTGTGTTTAGAAGTTTTTAATAGGGCATTATAGAAATATTTGGCTTCTTTATAGTTGTTATAGCTTTCCGCAGATTTAATTATTGTGTGAAGCCAATGAAGGTTCAAAAGATTTTGTTTACTTTCACCAATTTCTGGGGTGATCCAATTACATTTCATAGGCGAACTAGTAATATTTCTTGTGGGACAACATAACTCAAAATAATACAGAAGTGTATTTCTGAAAACGTTAAAACATCGATCCGTATCGGTCTCAAGGAAAATGTCAGAAAAGTCACACCTGGATAAACAGCATGCCAAATTATTCAAATTGTCTTCACTCAAATCAACAATCGACCTTATTGATTTTTGACTAGGAAAAAAATTAATTTTAAATTCAAGTGACAGCACCCTCTGATCACTTATAAAGGGTTCAAAAACAACAGTCTCGCAGTTCCGAACTAAGTCGGAGTTAGTTATAATATAGTCCACCTTGGAAACAGAAGTGCAACCCGTACAATTAGTGAAAACTCTAGTAGGCTCTCTAGATGTAACATTCATATCAAAACAATCAAGTAATTCAATTAAACACTTAGTTGTTGAGAACTCTCATCGAGATAATCAACATTAAAATCACCACATAAAAAGTAATAATCAATATCAGCAAAGCAACTCTGAAGTGCACAAAAAAGTTTTTCAAAAAATATTTCCTATTGTTCCCAGAACAAGGTCTGTAAACACTAATAATGCCCAGACGCATATTGTCTAGTAAAACTGGTACCCTGGAAATTTCTATATGCATTTCATGAGAAAACTCGGACACTGATAGCTTCCTCACCCTTAGACCTGTCCTGACGAGAATCATCGAACCACCATGTCTTCTATGTATTCGGCAAAATGAAGCAGCCTGTATATATCCAGGAACCACCAGCGAGTTCACACTGTCGACATTGCACCAATATTCCACCAAACTTATCACATCAGGTTTATTTACATTCACAAGAACCTCCAAGTTTTCCAATTTATTGGATGAGCATTGTAGATTTACCTGAAGAATTCTAAATTTTTCTACGAAATCATTTCGGTTTGAATTCAATTTGGAGATTGTTGTATAGTCTTTCTTCGATGAAAAAAAACGGTTTACACTCACTTTATTAGGCCAATTTGTGCCATCCATGGCTTTTTCATATTCGGAACTTGATATGACAACCTTAAATGAGGTATACGAGTCAGGGTACTTAGATGTTATCTTTTCGCACTTGACATACGAAAAGTTACGACTCAGAAATTTTTCCAAACTTGCTTCAGAAGTCTCGGGTTTCAAATTAGACACATGAAGGGTTATTAACTTGTCCAGCCCCTCAACTTCGGCTGCTCCCATGTAGGTTCCCCTCACCAGGGATTTTCGAAATTTTCGTGGTTTTTTACTGTCGACCACTTTCCATTCATTGTCAAAAGATGTTGCATTGACAGTTGAATTGTCCAATTGTCTGGATGTTCCCTCTGAGATGACGTCATGCACTATTAAATCAGATGTTTGAGGTAAGGATTGCGGTTTATTTGGTATGGCAAGAGTAATAGTTGGGGACTCCGGAATATGCGTGCCGAGAGAGATTTTATTGGACGGGAGACCGACAGTTGCAGAACGCCCGGGCCGTGATACTTCGATAGGAATCGGATGTTTAATTCGCGGACCGATGTTATTGTTTTGAATGTTTGTTGACAACTTTTTATTCGCTGAAGTAACTTTAGCATCTTTTAATTCAATTTCCCTCTCGAGATAAATAATCCTGGATTTCAACAGGGAATTATTTTCCATAAGCAGACTATTCTTTGCCTCCAGTTCGAAAATGATCCTGAGAATGATTGGTGGATTCACGATCAATATTTTTAGGTTCGATATCGAACATCGGGGATGAGTCAGAGCATAACTTGTCACCCGACATTGAATTTGATAATTCGATTTCACAACACTTTTTGATTTTTACACTGCAACCACGATGGTAACTTTTATTACATTTAGCACACTTCGAACAACTTTTAATAATTTGTTGTCCACAGTGCCCACACTGTGGAACAACAATTTTAAGCGAGGGACTCGCATCAACGTCTTTATCATTCGGCGGCATGTTAATGAAGTAAGAAGTAAGTAAGAAATCAATAATATAATCATCATCAAATGCATAACACCGTTATACATTTTTCTGAATAATCTTTATATAGTTATATAAACCAATATGTAATTTATAATCCGATAATTCATAATCAGATTAAAAATTAAAAAATTTTCCCATAAGATGGAATAAGCTTTGTAAGAATAATGTTTCGATTCATTTAACGTACCGTTTCAGCGAACTTCATGCAGTGAAAAAGTAATATGTTCTTAATTTATATTTTACATACGGTAATGAAAAGAAGTCATTCTGTCCTAATTCAGGACTATACGGCGGATGACTCTTAAAATCAATGTTTTGAGTGCTCAAAAATGCAGTTGTTTGAGCCGATCTGTGAGAGCTCTCATTATCGTAGAGTCGGTGATCCGTCTTCGGCGGTTGGTTTTCCTGATTTCTTGGAAGACTACTGGCAAACAAATGGTTGTATACCACTCAGGATTTGGCGTTGTTCTAGTGGTACGATTGCAACATATCCAAATTTTCCGAAACAACAGGGGACCATTGCAGTGTTCTGCTCTTACTGTAAATGGACAGCTTTTATCTGACCCGGAGCGAATAGTTGAGAGCTTCGGCGAATATTTTACCACAATCAACAAAAAATTTCTGCATGATCACTATGCCAATGATATCTCTAAAGCCTGCACATCTCAGAAACTATGTGAACATAGTTTCTTTTTCCATCCCATTGAACCTGAAGAGATTTTGTCAGTTATACGAGATCTTAAAAATGGTGGTATGTGTTCGGGTCCGGACATAATATCTTCTAAGATCCTGAAGGCAGTTGCACCATTTATTGCAGAGCATTCGAACTATCTATTTGATCTATCCATTTCATCTGGTTGCTTTCCTGCTGAAAATTGCTAAAGTTATACCGGTTCACAAAAAGGATGCCACCGACGATATTGCAAACTATAGACCCATTTCATTGTTGAGTCAGTTAACCAAGGTGTTTGAAAAGCTGGTCCACAAGCGTGTGTGTAAATTCTTGAACAAGTTTTCTATATTGTCCGATCGACAGCATGGATTTAGAACTGGCAGATCAACACAAATGGCCTGCACGGAATTCATTGATTTCGTTTATGAGTCCCTGGATAAGGGAGACAGTGTGGCGGGAATATTTTTCTACCTCTCCCGTGCCTTTGATTGCCTCCAGCACACTTTCATAACAGATAAACTTTGTCAAATGGGTTTCCGAGGTGTTTTCTTGGAATGGATGCGAAGTTATTTGTCACAGCGCTCCATGTATGTACATCTCCATGGTTATTCGTCAAGAAACTACAAAAACGATTTAGGTGTTCCGCAGGGGTCGGTTTTGGGACCACTGCTGTTTCTGCTCTTCATTAACGATTTGCCCGACTTTTTGATATCATGTATTATCATTTTATTCGCTGATGATGCTTCTTTGGCGATCAGAGCAGCTAATAACCATGAACTGGATGCTCTGTGTGGGGAAATCCAGGCGTTTCACTGACTGGTGCAAAGTCAATGCACTCATTGTCAATCTGAACAAGACCCAGATCATAAGATTTCAAATTCGCAATTCTGATTTGGTCCCTAAACTTGTCATCAAGATGGGTGCGAATTGCTTCGAGTCCTTGGAGTATGTCAAATTCTTAGGTCTTTACGTGGACAAAAATCTGAGATGGCATAGTCAAGTGGAAAACATATGTAAAAAACTAAACACAGCTTATTATGCCATTCATCGGATTAAGGATTCCCTTCCCCTTGATGCTCTGATGAGTGTATATTATGGTCTTGTATTTTCCCATCTTTGTTACAATGTTGTCCTGTGGGGTTCTTCGTCTGAGAGTGAGAGGGTTTTCATCACACAGAAGAGGATAATTCGCCTCATGTTCAACCTTAGGCCGAGGGAATCGTGCAGGGGAGTGTTCAGAAAGTACAAGTTACTTTCATTTCCTTGTATCTATATGCTGAAGTGCTTGTTGTTTATTAGATGTAACTTGGACAATTTGATGAAGTGCTCCGATTTTCATAAATACGATACCAGACATCAAAATACCTTATGTGTTCCTCTACATAAAACTTCAAAATATGAGTCGTCACCGAGGTTAGCAGATATAACTTTTTATAACCACCTGCCTAATAGATTCAAGTTATTAAATGATAGTCATTTCAAACGAGAAATCAAGAGTGTTTTTATAACACTGATGAATTTCTGCAAAGCTCATTGAGATAGCCAATCATTTTCATTTATTGTGTATTATTGACATGTCCTATACATCATTGTAATGTCCAAAAGGATTAATAAAATTGCATTGTATTGTATTTTATTTGCTTGGGACTGCTTCGTGTTCGAGCAACTTTTGTTGGATTTGGCTCATCTTGAAACACCTATACAGTCGACTGCTGTATACTTTCGAGCTCATACGCGTAGATCCACGATTCATCACTTGCTCGAAGCACCGTAGTTTTGGAGCATTTCTTTCGACCAATCGACCCGAGCCTTTTTTTGAGCGATCGACAAATTGTGGGATCTAACGCGAACAAACTTTTTTGACGGTCAAATGTTCAAGCAATATTGAAAGAATGCTGGTCACACAAATTCTAAGGTTATTTCAATCTAATGATAGGTCACATGACGATCTTGCAATATCAGTTGGCGCACAGCATCAATGGTTTACAGAACAACAACAGATTTTGGATGACCCTCACGAAATTCGTCTTGGAGTGAACTACGACCTCGGTTGAATATACCATACATACATACAGCTGTATGTATATGTTTATCGATGCAATGTTGTTTAGTGGATCCATGTCGAAGTTGTAAAAAATAATTGCACGAAAATGTTCACGATTTAATTCCATTTCTAGGCGATATGAATCTTTTAAGTTACAGTATCAAAATTCATGGCACCTAATACAGGGTGTTCGGCACATGGACCGTCAAATTTTTTTGGGGCGTTGGTAGGGTCATTTGTTACCTTTTCAGTATTGAAACCTGGGTCCTTAGTATTATGGTTACGGAGGTATGATTTTTTTATTAGGTTTTTCTAAATTACCCAAAATGTACCCTTCGAAGCCCCATAACATTTTTTGCGTGGGCTTTTACATGCATTTTGTTTTTATTGTATTAAGTCAGTACAGGCCGTTTTTTAAGATGAGGTTGGAAATACGGTAACGGCCAATGGATTACACAGTCGCGAGATATGCAAATGTCGACGGCATTAGTGTCCATTTTTATGATTCGGTTACCTTTCATCCGTTTCATTAATGTTGATTGAAAGTTTTATAGTTGTAGTATGAGTTATTGATGTAGATCATCAGATCGACGTTATCCTCGGATATAAAATCAATGTCTAATTGTCACCTTCTATTAGATTGGTCAATATTGGTACTGATTTATACAGAAGTTTGATAATTTCTGTTGACCACCACATAGTGACAATTATAATAAAAAGCAATACTAACTGAGAGAAAAACATAATATAGTGTATCCTTTCCTTGATCAATATTCCTTGTTATGAACAGAGAAGCATATCCTATATGAATCAGAATGAAAAGGTATATTATTGCATTGGACTTCACCTATAAATATGCATTGCTTATCTCTGAAACATCACGGATATTATTCATAAACGTGAGAATAAAATTGTGGGAGACTTGGTATGCAATGGATATATCAATATTTCAAAAATAAATATCAATAATTATATCTATTATTCAAGCGGAAAATCCATTATGATTCTAGACAACTGAAGGACGATACGTTTCCAGGAAAATTAACGTATTAATCTTTTCATAAAACATCATATGACTATCAATAAGACTTGTGACATGAGAGTTAACTCATACATATTTGTTATGGAAGACTTTGTTCATTCGAGTGTGACCGAATTACAGGTATGCATGAAGGAATTTTTGCATATAAATTTGAGCACGTCCTTTCTGATCATGTTTTTTTCTACAATTTATTCTACGAAATTTATAACAGATTTCGTGATGGAATTTTGACATGCGTCGCGCTATATCTATACTGCAATTCTTGAAAAAATATAAGTAATATTGATTATCTTCAGATTTGAGACGCAACCCGTACGTGGTCATCACCTTGTCTTGATGTACGGGCTTAAGTAGTTGTGATGATTCTCGACGAGAAGCAACGAAACAAAGAATGACCACTATCCCAATAAATTCTTTTCAATCCAAAGGTTCTGTCTAAGCGTACGCATGGGTCGTGACACCTTTGCGAGCTCACCTGGGCAACCGGACTTGGAAGACGCTGGAGACAAAGCCATCAAGCAAAGTTGTCAAGCGATTGGCACGAGGAAGCTACCTGACAACTATGGCTCTCTCGGTACCCCGAGTCCCAGACATGGGGTAGACCCAAAGAGTACCGTTAGTGTCACATGCCAGGAACAACTATGGCTCACTTGAAAGAATTTTCGTCTCCATATTCGAAAATTGCAAACATTTGGGCAAAACGGTAGCTCGTTGTTCCACTAGGGACAAGCACGCAATACCCGTACATTGGATACGGTGAAATTATGGTAGAAATACCATGTTCTTCTGAATGGGATGAGCTGAATGGCCCAAAGGTTCTGTCTTCGATATTCAGACCAAAGTCTAGCTAGTGGGCAACAAAAGCAAAACAATGATATTTGATATCTGTCATTTTATTTCGGGATTCTTTAAACTAAACTTCAGGCGGCATTACTAAAAAGGGTTGGTTTTGTGAATTCGGGTTTTCTATTGGATATATGGTTATAATGAAATCATCACTCTGACTGGGTACTTGTTTTCGGAATTTTACTTGACGAAGAGATATATAGATAAGAAAAACGGATGTCAATAATAAAATATTTTACTGTTGAGGAGCAATTGTGATATCTAGCCTCACATCTGTAGTTTAATGCGCGGTTGTTCAAAAAGCCATCACCGCGCCTACCCTCCAGTTAAAGAAGGTGTTAAGACGTGTGGACCAACCAATCTATTATCATAAACATCTAACCAAACATTATTTGGGAATATCCTTGCTTTGGGGTTTGGATTACTGGGTTGCATGAGATTCCACTAGATTTATTTAGCATTAAAATCGCATACGCAAGTTCGAGAAATAATTTGCTCCCTTCAGTTTTTCATCTTATTTCCGAATATCCTATCAAATTCAAGACATTTTTATAACTAGGATGTTTGGTGAGGTTGACCTAATTCATCAGTTTTTCTTATGCCGGATCTGAAAACAGTGAGTGCCTGTGTATATTTTGCAATTTATTTACAAAATAGGTAAGATATTAGGAATTCGTCTTATTGTTACTCATCTGGCATTACCGAACTTTCATGCAAGTTTTCTAAAGAATATCTGTTCGAAAGAATATATATATATATACTATCTGAATAAGCTCCAGTCTGAAATGAGGAAAGGCTGAAGCAATCAATTGAGCTGAAAAGAAAGAATTAATTAATGCATAACATTAATGAATTCTTGTTCCAGAAGCTCAATAGAAAAGGGTGGCCTTTTATGTCCCTTATATCCCTTATATCTTCGGTTAACGTTGTGCGACCCTGAAGAGTATGAATCATCTCCTATAGGTGAAACAAAAACATTCCAAAGGAATGTTCTTGTTTGACTGTTTTTGCGATTGTCAGAAAGGCAATTCAATTTATAAAGTGCACGTATAAAACTGAAAATAGGTGACTCATCGGCTAACATGATTAAAAGTATGAAATCGAAAAACTAACGCCTGTACCTAATCAATGAAAGAGTGTTAGATTCATACATTTCTATTCCCGTATTCTTGAATCACTCTGAATCTTTATCAGTAGATACTCACTTAATTCTAGGATTTAATCCTTTCCTTTCTGATTCCTACTGGTTAGGAAACTACGTAACCTCAACAGCTAGTGTCGGTTAATTTTCGGAAACCTCACAATACAGAATCCAAGTAGTTTCTGCCACCGAAAACTGTTTCTGCCGAGGGTTACGAATGTTACTTTCCACTCCAGTTGGTTCGTCACTAATTGGCTTACCACACGTTATATCTAGACGGGTAACATAATTGTGCATTGATAATACCCTTTTTGTTCTTTGTTCTCAGGCCGAGAGTTCATTGCTTGTTAATCGTGAAGTTTCTTGTTCGATTGCATTTGGCTATAGATGTTCCCTCGATTGTTTCACATTTTAGATTTCTGATAGTGTTCGCATCGGAAAGTAATAATTTGTTGGAAACATGCGATTCCAAGTGATTTGGCTCATGTAGGAACTTTGTGTTTATTTATCTTGATACTCGGATAGTTGTGTACTCCTCCTATTAGGTCTTATTGAAGTGGGTTTTGCATTGTGTCAATGGAAATATACGAATTGATCAGCATTTTTTTACATTTCATATTTGGGAACAGTACTGAGTGGTTAAATCTAGTATTTTATTTTCCATGCAAATGGCAACTCTGAAATATGACTCCTTTCAACCATATTGTAATTTTATTAAGTCACGCAGTTAGCAATGACTTGAGTTTCTTCGGTTGGCATTTGGGCTATACCAAAAGTAGTTTGGATAGCGACTTTGCCAAGTGTCTTTCAGGCATTTCAAATATCCTAGGCGTCATCTACCCTATAATTTCTCTAATATATCTACGTTGAAAACCGAATACTTCATTATTTTTATTTCGATGACGCCAAAAATAGTATCTGAAAATCAGAGACTCGATTTATTTATATTAAATATTATTCGAAATATTATTTCAGATACAGTTTTTACAATCGGGATCAATCTAGATAAAAGGAAAGTGGCTTCCACCTGAATATTTTTGAAAAAATCTTTTATATACCAACAGAAAAATAGTACTTTATTGGAATTCATGATATTTTTGACAATTAAATATTATTTTCAAAATTATTTGGATTTCTCCAATGTTATAAATCCTTGACTCTGAGTTGTCTTCCTTTATTTGAGTGCCTGAAGATGACCTGATTCGGGTCAAAACACGTCGCAACATTTATGAATATTTAATTGGAGCAGACAAAAAAGTGTATTTTCTCCTTAAACATTCATAGCCCCAGTATGAAAGTGAACCGATCTATTATGAATGATAAACCTTACGTATAATGCTCAATATAAATTAATTAAATTATCAAGATGATTCGAAATTCTATTGAGTTCTGTAAAATTTTAGTACTACATCAAACTATACAACTCTACAATTGTTTCTCTAATTATTAGCTCCTTCAATCACTACAAGTTGAACAGAAGAGAGGGATGTTTTAATTTTGGAGGCCTTATACAACGGTATAAACAATAACACATCACTTCAAGAATTGTTCTCGTCAAAAATCAATTTTTTAGCTTGAATGAGCCACATTGAACCTTTTCGTTATTTTAACAATATGAAAGACAATTTCTTTCTTCAAATCAAAAAACAACAAAATACTCAAACAGTTGATTTTCATTTCATCAACACTACCTTTTTTCTTAAATCACTGTAAAGAGGTTTTCAGTAGCTCACAAATGAGGTTCCTCTTAAAATGTGTCTTCAATTGAAATGTGGTACGTTGAAGCGCCCCCTCTGAAAGGGTTTGTAGATCAAGCCTCTAATAAACGTCAAAGATAATCAATCGATGTGTTTCGGGAAATTATTCCTTTTTATATAAAAAATAACAAATATACGAAATGAATCATCCGTAATGGAATAGGTACCCTTTATATATAAACGCTTAGTGAGGAAGGCACAAAAAACTTATTCAATTGCAATATGTTTTCTCTAAATTATAGGTATAGGCGCACTGTATAATCATATAATATAATATATATCCAACTTTGAAAAATATTGTAGAAATCTAATTTAGTTTTAAAGTGCAAAGCAGCCATAACCTATTTGAAATCAGTATAGAATCCTTTTTTCATAAAGTTATGGTCAACTTTCAGGATCAAGCAATCTTCTTGTTCCTGAGTTTTGTAAAGAATAAATCATAATTATATGGAATAAATTTGAAATGAAGCAATTTCACAATTCAATTCTTTCTTTGTATAATTTCTGGAAACTTTATCGGTTACTTGCATATCTGGTATCATATTTGTTCTGATTCCTTAACATACAGTTAATATTTCGATATACAATAAAATTAGGGATATAACGAAAGAAAATTTTGAGGAATTTGATTTTTTTAGTCTTAATGGAATATTTCATGTAGTCTTCCTATGAATCATCCGATGAAACACGACTAGAGCTTGATCATATCGTTTGAAACTTTTCTTCAGCCTTATAAAACTACCTAGCAACAAGAAGACTTCAACATCAATTATTTCCATGAACAATAAACTTGCAACGAAAATTTCTAGATAGCCATCCTTTTCATATCGGTCTATCCTCAATTATTGAACAACCGAATTGCTCATCTACATCGAATAATGTTCTATTAGACCCTAAACAATGAACCGATAACGGTTTTCAACGTGTCTACAATTAAACAAATTGTACCTACTAAATTTGTATGTCGATTGTTTGAATAGAGCATTCTCATTGACATTGGTGATTGTATCTCTCCTTCGTATGTGCAAGTGTTTTCAATTGCCTTGCTATCGCTTCTTTTTATCTCTAAGATACCTATATGTGAAATCAAGTCGATGAATTCTGGAATCAATAGCTGAATGAGAAAAAATGATTTTTCTTATTCTCACAAATGAAAAGATGGTTTTCAAAAGTCAACAACGTTTTAAAACGTCGTAAAGTGAAATGTTTCTTCTTGAACTTTGTATACCTTCACCAAGTCTCCTTTGAGTCCGGGAAGAAATTGAAAATAACAATTATATTATGGTCAAAGTAGAAAAATGATCAAACATCATGATTCAAGACACTCTTATGCAGAACAGCGGGGAAATAATGGGGAAACATTCATAACAGTGGAAAACAGTCAGGGAAATGCAAGACATCACAAGTTCCATGAATATCTTCAAAGGTTACATACAACTATTTTGAGAAGAAAAACTACAGCAAGAACCCCCACCTGGAAAACTTTTCTCACAAATGAAAAACATGGTAATAACAAACCAAGTATCAACCTCAAATCGAGAAGAATTTTGTTGGTAAAATGTGAAAATAATAAGTTACAATCTGAGTTTTTGCAGTCAAAAATTTCCCTCATTGAGTTCATAAGTACCTATATCATAAATTCCTTAACTTTTACAACAGACACATACAAAAGACAATACAAATTCTTACAACAAATACTTGCAAATTAATTCACACAATCAACACACAATTGAACAACAAATTGAATGTTAATAAACATCTGTAATAATAAAAAAGATAATAATCTTCTATTTTCAGAAAATCCAAGATCATTTTCAGATTCCAACGAGAAAATTAAGAAAGAACACATGCACTCAACGAAAACAAAACACAAAAAGCTTACCCAGAAGCAGAATACATTATTACAATATTCAACCATTCCTCAAATAAAAAAACCAACACAAACAGCTTAACCCTAATATACTGTTGAAACTCTTGATCTTGATTCAAAATTTCTATCATTTAGTCCAATCAAATCAAATTCCTATTGACTCGTTTATAGCTCGAATTGAAGGCAATATCACTCGCCTAATACAAAAAATTGCTAAAAAGATAAAACTCTCATCAACAACTGTTTCAAAACAAAAAAATTTATCGAAGGAAATCCAAAAATAACGTAAAAGCACACAAGCAATAAAACCGTCATAATGAATATAAACGAAATGTCACAGATTTACTCAGTGACAAATCCACTTATTAAAAAAATTTAGAAAGCACTGACGTGAGGTCAGATTGCTTTGGCGCTCTTGTTGAGCTACTTACTAGTAAATATTCAAACCATAACAAATCTATGAGCACTCTGATCAGGTGAACAATAGTCTTTTCCTGTACGATGGGACAATGTGATGCAAATATGAACGCCTAATGAATGAACAAACCTATATCTCAAATTAAAAATAACTACTCATAGTTTTCCCCAAGTTTTAGTCGAAGCTATAATTCCCTTCCCCTAAAAACTTACGTCAGTGCTTTTCTGAACGTTGATAACGTATATTATTTCAGCCACCGAGATTGAATTCTATCTCTATGATTTTCCGTTATGAAAAATTTTGATCAATATTACGCCAACTGACACTGATTAATGAGCCCGGCATTTGTCAATCGAATATCGATCTGTGATGGTCATAGTTCAGAGAAAATCATGGGGCTTCATGCAAATAATTCTATAAATATAAATTTGATCCTTGAAATAAATCGTGAAGCATCTAGTAGGCTGTGCCGTGCCCTTTGAGAAGTTCTGCGCATGCGCGACGAAGGGGAAATTGCTTAGAGAAGGGAATCGAGAAGAATACAGTGTTTCGTTCAAATAATTCTATATTTATATTTTTATGGTTTCGTTCTTCCGTCGGTTGAATAATGACATGAACGAGTTGTGAGGTTAAACGTTTGGGATTTATTTGGTTTCGATCATATAAAAAAGACCTCATTTTAGGGTAAAGTTGTAAATTTTGAATGATTTCAAACTGCATGCTATTATTCTGCTACATTAGGATCATATAACAGAAGAAAATATTCTGAATACACATTTTTACCTCTGTATTGGAAAATAAGCACCAGCATGGAAAAAGCTTATTTCTAATAAAGAATATTTCAGGAAAACAATATTAGGTAGGTAAGGAGTTTGTCATAGGATAATGTAGACTTTCGTTTTTGAAATTTTGATTTCGTATACTGATATCTTCAATTTGATTTTTCACTGTCAGATAGATGTTGAAATCAAAAGACGATATCGAATGAAATAACGAGAACGATAATGATAAGAACGAGAACAATAATAAGATAAATAGGAAATAATGATGAAAAAACTGAAAAATTTCGTTTGAAAGAAGTCGAAGTAATTCTGTCGTTTAATTTGAATTATGTCACATTCGGTAACCATGGTAACAAAATCACAAACTCCTTCTAACAAGCGCAAGAGTTCGTGGCGCATGCGCATTACACCTTGAAGGGAACGGGGTCAATGTTACACGTTTGAGTACTTATTTTCCACGATGGACGCATTCTATATATTTATATTTCTATGACTTCATGTCATTTCTCTTTTCTCTTGAGTAAATGAAAAAAATGATCATATCTTTAAAAGCAAAAGAGCTACGACAATGAAATTTGGGGATGAGTAAGATATTGATCACCTCAATATATTCACGAATTTTTATTGAAATCCCAAAAATATCTTATGAGATAGTGAGTATTGAAAAATTTTTTATGGGGATTTTTAAAAAATTTTCTAGCGTGACGATTTCTGCGAAATTTTGCGAGCCGTTTTGTTTCCGCCTCCCTCAACGATATTTCAAGTATCAACTTGATCGGATGGATATTCTAATAGTTATTGAGGATACGGTCGGCCGGACAGACTCAACTTTCGCCACGGATTCTTCATCGGGGCCTCGAATCCAATCGATTGAGAACATTTTCGGCTCGCTATTCGAAAATTACAGACATTTGGCCAAAATGATAGGCACTCTGTTCGGGTGAACGAGAGCGCCAAGAACACCTAACATAAACACTTCAAGAAGAAAATAACAAATTAATTAAATCATGGGAACAAAATGAGTACATATCTATTTCAACGGTTAGAAAATTATTAATCCATAGCAGTTCACCCCGCACTAATTGTATTTTTTACGCAAAAACCATAAATATTATGTTTTATTATATTGTTTCATATAGCCAAGCATCTTTGTATATTTATTTCATTACGTACTTTCAAACAAAAATTAAAAACATAAAAGATAAAAATCCATACCATGTAAAAAACTATGATGAAAAATTTGACCTAAAAAAAGGAATAGACAAACTAAATCTACCTCTAAACCATACAATTAACCCACTTAATGTACTCTTTTTCTGTACTAATATCCGTATCAACCTCTTCCATCAAATGATCTCAGATAACTGGCAACAGCTAGAACAATGTACATCATTTTCCAAAAATAGTTTTATCGAAGCTTTTCACTTCATATTAGGCACTAACTATTTTCAATAAGAAGAACAATTCTATCAAAAAATAGACAGCGTTGCAATGGGTTGCCACTATCAAGCACATTCGCACGACTTTTCGAGGAATACAGGGTGAGTCTTTGACCACTGCGTTAATTTTAACCTTAGGTTCATGAGATCAGAATTCAATCCTATACCGTTTTTCCGAATTCAGATGAGTTAAAAAGTTATGAGCATTTCATCATTTCTAATTAGGCAAATACCCCTTTATTGTTCAGTTTAGTTTGAATGAAAATTACCTGCCACAGCATCCACTAATGTTTCTGAATTGTTTGAAAACATTAGTTTGCCTTGTGGAAATAATTCACTGACTCATGTTTCATCAGATGAGGTCCATTTTTAAGGGCAAATAAAAAATAATAATTTTTTTCAGGTAAAAAAATTCAACACCATTAATATAGATTTTTGATGTTCCATCATAATTTCTGTCTACTATTTATAGCCGTCCCTTTATACAAGGTGTCCAGAAAGGATATCAGGTATTTGTGAGTTCAATAAAACAAAAATTATTTGTGAGCAATAAAAAAGTTTATTGTTTATAATTGCCATTTGAATTCAAGAATTATTTGGAAAAGATGATGTTATCCAAATGATGATCGTTGCTGGCACTCTTCTAAATGGAACGAAGATTGGCGATAACACGTTGATACATAGATATTGATATTGCTGCCATTTCTGACCTGTTTTGCTTGTTTTGCTTAAACTGGGTTAGATTCATCGGATTATTTTGATGAATTTTAGTTTTGAGGTATCCCCATGCATAATAGTCAAGCGGGCTATGGTCTGGGCTTCTGGGAGGCCAGTTGATGTTACCCCTTCGCAAAATGACTTTATTAGGAAATAATTGGATAGCAACTTCCATTGAATCATTTGAGGTATGGTAAGTGGCTCCATCTTGCTTTAACCACGTTATTGAGTTGAAACCTGCAAACTCCTGCAACTCTGGAATCAAAAAATTTCGCAACGACCTTTGAGCTAAGCAGAGGTGTTTCATACTTTCGTTTCGGATTCTCCAATGCCCAGTACCGACAATTCTGCTTATTAACATGGCCATTTAGGTGAAAATTTGCTTCATCACTAAACAGTATGTTGTTAAAGTTGTTGAATCGCTGCAGCATTTCGTTCGCAAAATTCAGCCGAATAGTACAGTCAGCATCCTTCAATTCTTGAACCAATTGAATTTTACAGGCTTTTAGATGTAAGTCTTTCTTTGAAATCCAATGTTGAGACGATATCGTGATGTTCAACGCTTGGCTTCTCTTTTGGATGGATGAAGACGGATTTTGACAAACTGACGCCTCAACTTCATCAATTATTTCTTCATCATGAACTAAACGAGGACGACCAGTGTTTTGAAATTCAATCGTCGCACCTGAATTCTCAAACATCCTGATCCATTTCCTGCTGCTATCATTGTGAGACATTGAGCAGTCAATATTGAATCACCATTACCATAATACGCTCGGACGTAAAATGCGCGATGCGTCCCCGAGATCCATAAAATGGCGGACGCCACTAACTACTCACCCCTCCACTTGGAAGCCCCGTTCCGAATATGGCGCGAAAACAAATACCCTTTCTGGACACCTTGTAGTATTAAATTTTTAAAGATCTCTGAACTTAAAAATGAATTGTATGATCTTCAATGAAATTCTGTTTTTTTGCCTGACAAACTGAGTACTTGGATCAAATAATGGGGAGCCAAAGGAGGTACAAACTATCACAGGAGATTGTGTAGGGAAAAATTTCAGTTTAGACCGATGTAAAATCTCATGAATCAAGAACCATAAGTGCTAGATTACTATAACTGAAATAAGAAGAGGATATTAGCCAACGTGTTTGGAACTATAATCGTCCCAAGAGAGTTCTCCTGCTGAAATCCCGAGCATCATGATCAGAATCAATGTTAATTGAAATAGGGGTTATGCAATCAAATTTCTTTTCTGTCGGAAAATAGCGCAATTCAGTCTATTCACCGAGATTGAATACCTCGTTATTCGAAAATCGTATGAATTATTTGTGCCGAATCCTAATTTTTCGAATGGCTTATATCGCAAAATCGGTTGAAGCGAACGTCCAATATACATAAAAGCTCATATTAGCCCAATCAGTGCTAACATATCGATGCCGAATCGTATGAAATTTACGTCTCTTATTTTGCAGTATACTCGCAGCATAATGGCCTCGACCTGACCGATAAATTATTCATCCAGCATTTGCCACATCGAAAGCAATAAGTTGGACAAATATTTAAATGGCCTGGGATGGTCACGTTTATTATGCCATTTGTAACCATCCCATATTAAAATTGTTAACAGCCGCATTGTATTTTGAAAAAAATTAAATCATTCTATTATAGCAAATGCGATCACCGGATATCCCTGCATTCATATTATACCGGAACTGGATGGTGTTTTGTTCCGTAATATCGATTGCGATCATATTAGCGTGAGCTATTACAACACAAGGTTGCCTAATACAGGTGTGATTCTGTGACCATCGTGGACCGACATTCATGCGAATATAGAATGTTCTATTAGCCATTGTCAATATCCAAATGGGTTTTACGTCAATTTACTGCGTTCCATCTACGGAGAATTCCGTTCCTCTTTACCAATCCCTACCCTATTATAAAAACTGAGAAGATAGCTTCAAATTAAACATATTTAATATTTTTTGTGATACCCTCAATACCGGGAGCTCTACATTTAAGTTTGAAATAGTCTGGAATTTGGTTTCTTTGAGTTAATGCTCATCATTTTGTATACTATATAGAAAAGTTGTAGCGGCTGTTGGTTGTGGCAGTCTTTTTATTTATTCAATTTCGGGATACAAACAGGAATACACCCAAAAAAGTATCCTTCAATACACTAAAACACTTGAATTTTAATTCCTATGGTGTACGAAAGTTACAATACAACATGAATCAACGAAGATAATCAGTGTAAGAAAACTACCCTGATTCTCCGCTTAAATGATGTTAAATTAACATTAAATGGGTCTAAATTATTACAATATTGATTAAATAAGATGGACATTCTCATGATAGGTGACTTCCTGCTAAGATTCTTATAGAATCTCCCTTAAAAAAGTAAGTTCCTATTTCTAAACGTTCTCGTAGGAACGTTATACAGTACCATAGAAGTAAGTCAATTCAGGTGAATTGTAAAAGTTATTCATGATTTTATACATGAAAATCAAATCTAAATTAATTCTTCGGTTCTCTAAGGGTTCCATATGATATTGAGATCTTATTTGTCTTATACCTGAAGTGATATAAATACCGGTCATTTGGAAATGTGAAAATCTGATGAATCTATACTGCAACCTCTTCAACCTTTGCTTATGCATGGTATAAAATGGATTCCGTATAATAGAGGCCAAATTAACTCTGCTGTGTATGAATGCAAAATATATGGCTTTTATTGTTGCCTCGTTCTTAACATTCCTACATATCCTACAAAGAAAACCCAAATATCTACCGGCAGAAGCGATGAGAGCATCAACGTGAGCAGCGAATGAAAACTTTTAGTCGAAAATTACTCCCAAGTCTCTAACTTGATTCACCCTATTCACCTCACAACCAACCAATCGATACTGAAATTGAATATTAGCATGGCTTCTAGAAAATTATATGCATATTTAGACCTAATTCATTCCGACCGCAATAATCTGTAAACGCGTCAAGATCCTTCTGAAACTCCACACAGTCCCTCACTGACTTGATCACCCTAAACATCTTCAAATCATCTGCGAAAAGTAAAAAGTGAACAAAGTTGAAACAATCTCTTAAATCGTTCAGGAATATTAAAAATAGTATCGGTCCCAAATGAGACCCCCGGGGTACCCCAGATGTTACTATGAACGGGGCCGACCTTACTCCACTGACACTCACCAGCTGGTTTCTATTATAAAGATAGGAGGAGAACCACCTGAGGATATCCCCATGCACACCGACTACAGCAAGCCTGGACAACAGTAAATTGTGATTAACTCTATCAAAAGCCTTACTGAAATCAGTGTACAACGAATCTACCTGACACTGACTATTTAACGCGACCGAGATAAATTCAGTGTAAATCAACAAATTCGTTTCAATACCACTACCAGCAACAAAGCCATGCTGATTTTTCAGTATTGACGATTTCAGGGATTAAAATAACACATCTAAAATAAGACACTCAAACAATTTCGCGAAGACCGACAATTTGCAACTCCACGATAGTTTTCAACAGGATATTTACTACAAGAGTTCTTATGAATAGGAACAAGAAGGAAAGCCTTCCAAGAATCAGGAAATGTACCCGCAAGCACCAATTTATTAAAAAGGATCGACAATGGATAGCTCAAGCTGGAACCACAGTTTTTTAAAAAATATGAGGGATATCCGTCAAATCCTGCTCCTATATTAGCATCCAGTGAATTTATTGTATTCAAAAGCATTTCTGGAGTAAATTCATCTGTCCTGAATTGATTATTACATCCTAAATCGTTATGATGGTGAAATCTCTGAGAGTATGGTTTATAAACACTACTGAAAAATGACCCAAATAAATCACATATAGCTTCACCATTCTTAGCAGACTCATTACCATAGTGCATTCTGCTTGGTACAGCTTTCATCCTTACAATTCCTTACATATTTCCAAAAATTCTTCGGATGAACTCTTATGTCATTTTCACAATCCCTAATATAATTTTGGTAGTCTTAGCTAGATTATCTGCTAGTTCCTTTCCTCTGATCCTTGTGTGTGATGGAATCCATTAAAAATTGATTTCCGTTGTGTTGATACTTGCCTTTTTCAGTTCTTTTCAATTTCTTGTTAAAATCATGTTTTATTACTGTTTTTTTGATCTGGATGGATCGTGGAGACTATGTTTTTTCCATAGTTGGAATGGAAGTGTTAAATCTCCTTAGGCATCTCTTCAGTCCTTCGTAAGAAGGTGCATCAGTGGTCAAAATCGAGTCTGTCCGTCGGTGGGCACGATTACGTCAGATCAGAGTGAGCTGGAGAGTTGATATTTTCAGGGTGGGCTCAAAAAGGAAATATCTCGAATGACTTCTTTATTCAAACTATACCAGATAGGAAAAATTTTTCTACTGATGAAATAAGAAAAAATTATCGTCAGTTCATTTTAGGCCAAACGTTTGGTTGAGGCAATGTTCACTTCTGAGACCGAATTGCCTATTGCGAAATGCGTTTAATGAATTTTTCTAAGCACTCCATTTCGATTATTCGATGCGTGTATTTTCGCTTGAAACTCGGTCTGTGATCTGATATAATACTCAGTATGGAGATTTCATCCTTTACAACTCTATTATTCCAGATTGATATGATAATTCGTTCCATACTCAAAAGTTATTCCTATTAATACGTATCTGTTTCATCTCAGTGATTTTGATTCATTTAAATAATAATTGTCACTTTGTTATTAACAAAACAGCAAGGGTTATTAAAATTGAATTTAAATTCTACGCTTGGTCATTTCCGGAGTATTATCTCGACATCAGATCCATTATCGTCCTTGTCATTGTTCTTGTACATCCAACCTTAATATACCTGAATAATTTTCTTTTTGACATAGATACTATATGTACTAACATTTTACGTAACGTGCAAAGGAATGGATATGTTGTCCGATCTTAAATCACGAACGTAAATAAAGAAGAATGCAGTGTAATTCCATTTTATCTTTTTCTGCTAGCTTGTTCTGACGAAACGTTTCTGCCAAAATGTCAGTTGATTTCAAATATCGACCAGGAACGGTTTCAACAATTGTTTTCGACTTCTTGTAACGAATCCGTGCTCGACGATGGGTTTCTTTGGCCAGCTGCCTTTCTAAACAAGGACGTCATCTTTTGATGTCTTAACACTACCACTTTCAAACCAGAAAAGACACAAAATCTGAAAAACTAGTTTCGATCTTTTTTTCCGAAAAACCAACAAGACTTTTATTCATTTTTGCCAACCTTCTTATTTTTTGAGTTATAAGCGAAAATAGAAAAAAATATCGTTGTCAAAACAAAAATATAGGTCCCCTTAATAATGATGAGAGTTCTGAAATTGAAACATTATACTCTTTTTTACCTTTAATCCAGTGGCATGATCTTTTTTGTACTACTTTCAACTACAAAGCTAAAACCAAAAGTTTTAATTTTTAAGCAGGAACACTAGAAAGCTGAGCTTCTGAAAGATTAATTTTTTTTTATTTCCAAAATATGCTATATCGTATGGTTTGTATCAATGTAAGTGAAACAAAATTAACAAAATAACAGACTGCTATCATAGAGATTCGAGCTTTTGACTTTAGATTCATTTCAAAGTTTGAATTCAAATCAGCACTATTATTGTTGTTTCAAAATACGCATATATTACATCATTTAAAATTGAATTATGAAAATAATAAGAAATTCAACATGTTCGAATGTTAAATTAGGTACAATTTTAATGCATCAAAAGTATATTTAAGTAGTTATCAAGAAGTAAATCAACCTCACAAGTCAATATTCAGACGACTCAAGAATAATTTGATGGAACATGAAAGTTAAAAAAAAAAAGATCAAAGAATTATAATATGCATGACGAAGAAGAAGACATTTTAATGAGTGTAATCGGAATTGAATCCAAAAATTCTAATATTTCGTTTCGTCGAATAGAAAAAGAATGTGGTATAACTAGAAGGCGAGCTTGGAAAATATTGAAGTATTGTTTCCTATAGGTATAGAGTCGGAATTTAGACTCTATACCTATAGGAAACAACCAACTCTCCTACCTAAAGATCCAGCCAGTCGACTAGAAGGAGACCCATTGTTTTTTGAGAAGGTTATATGGTCAGACGAAGTTAACATAACCAGTGCTGGGATATTCAACGGCACTAGATAGACATTTTTAGACAGGCAGCAATGCCCATGTTACTGTAGATGTTTTCATCTATTGAATACGGTGCGAAGTATCGAGAAAAAGTGTGGACTGTGTAGTGCTGCGGATGGTAAACGATTTCAGCATCTTCTTTGAAATTTAAGCCTCTTTCTAAGTTATTTATTTTCATTTTCTATTTTTAGCAATACATCATTCGACAGCCTATTACAGAATGGGAAATTACAAGTGTTTACAAAAATAAAAGTATTGAATTTTAACAGTAAATTAGACAAAAAAAATAATTTGAGAAAAAAAAAACAAAAAATTAACAATTGCAAGAAGAAAAAATAATAAGGCAATATGAGAAAGATCACATCCAGATTTATCACATATTTTGTGAGCCCAAAATAGCTCTCCTTATGCTTGCCGGTTCGCAAGCAAAAATATCCACGATATTTTCATAAGATGTATAGTCATGACATATTCCGTACAGGGGCGAAAACTGAAGAACGTTAGATCGTGGGCAAGGTAGATCAAATGTTCTAATAGTACGTACGGGTAATCTTGGTACATGTACGCAGATTAGGCCTAGCAAGTAAGGACAATCGATTAACGAGCACTTTATATTTCGTAGAAATAAAACACCTAAATAGGTGCGACGACGTTCTAGAGAATTAACCTGGAATCTTCTCAGGAAATTTTCGTGAGGTACACCACGCTTCGGATAAATACCGTCATTTTGAAACATAGATATTTCAAAAATCGCCTCTGTACATTCTCTAATCTAGTGACATGTACACTATACCCAGGGCTCCAAATTAGGCACCCGTACTTGACCTCATAAGTGTATTAAATAGTATAAATAAATAATAAATTCTGGTGTTCTGCAACCACTTTGAGTTCCTTAGGATGAAGCAAAGTATTTTGATGCTTCCTGAGATGAATTTATATGAGGAACAAAACTAATCGATCGAATAAGACTCCTAGGTCTTTAAATTCAATAACCTTTCCAAGAAAACAACCACTAATGTTATAAAGGAAATCTTTTGTAGTTATTTTACGACTGAAGGACATTACGCTACATTTTAAACGTTCAGGGGAAGTAAGTTGTCACTGCACCAATGGTCAAGGCCAGTCCTACATTGGAAGCGGAATTTCTCCAGACCAGACAGTCTGGCGGGTCTGGACGGGTCTGGCTGGGTCTGGAGGAAACAAAAACAAAAAAACGTACTGTCCTCCTACATTGGAGGCAGTATTCGATCTGGTCTGGACTGCTCTGGCGAGATCAAATCTGGTCGGGTTGGCTGGCCAGACCAAATCCGCTTCCAATGTAGGACTGGCCTAAGGGCGTCACAACTTCCATTTTGATTTCACCTGGAGTAGAATCTGTCTAAGGCCAGTCCCACATTGGAAGCGGATTTGGTCTGGCCAGCCAACCCGACCCGATTTGATTCTCTTCAGAGCAGTCCAGACCAGATCGACCACTGCCTCCAATGTAGGAGCAAAGTACGTTTTCTTTGTTTTTGTTTCCTCCAGACCCAGCCCGACCCGTGCAGACCCTCCAGACTGTCTGGTCTGGAGAAATTCCTCTTCCAATGTAGGACTGGCCTTAGCCTATCAATCTCACTCTGGAGGTTCCAACAATCCTTAACAGAGAGAATGTGACGATACAGTTTGAAGTCATCAACATAAAGAATGAAAGAACAGGTCAGGTACCAACAGATATCATTGATGGAGATTGAGAAAAGGAGTGGTCCCAACATAAACAACTGAGGGACACTAGAGGTAACCTCAAAACCACCAGACCTATAACAAAAACACTGAACATACAGATTTCTACAGGAAAGATAAGATCCACATTACAGCACTGTTTTTAGTACTGTAATGAACTCATTACGACACTGAAATAGAGAAACTAATAATTCTTTGCTATTTTCGAATTTCTGTGGACATAACCAACATATTTGGCTAGCGATCACATGTGTTGTGTCAGTTCAAACGCTTGTGTCAAACAATTCCTAATAAATATAAATAACAATTGATACTCATAAATAATTATAGGTTTAAACTTCAACTAGCCAAATATATTCAATTATTTAATTTCTTTGAGGTTAGCAGAACACTAACCTCAATAAGTCTTATTTCCTTTCATACCCAGAAAATAGCTGGTTTTCTTTGTTATAGTACTGAGTCCCCGTGTTTTCGATATACTTCTTCTTGGAATTGTCATTTTGAAGCTTCGAATTTTGTATGGTTAATTCCAATTGGGGAATCAGACAATTTCATCCTCATGACCGTTTTGCATAATTGAAGTCATGAAAGTGAGATACATAATTGCAATTCATTACGAATATTTCAATAAATCGATAAATATATTCAGCTATTGTTGGTTTTTGTAAGAATCCCCTGAATTGATTCGAATTTACCAAAATGTCAGATGGGCAGGGCTTAGGGTTCCATTGTCATGGATTTGTTTGAGTCACTGTAACGTACTACTACTAACAAGAGAGTAGCGAAAACAAATATTCTCGTCGTTGATTGGTCCTCGTGTTTTCAGTATATTTTATCTTGATTGGGTTCGTTTTTCATTGGTCAGAATAAGTAAATAGCTGGTTCTCATTGTTATAGTACTGAGACCCTGTGTTTTTGGTATACTTCTTTGAATTGTCATTTTGAAGTTTCGAATTTTGTATGGGCAATTTCGATAGGGGAATCAGACAATTTCTTCCTCATGACCGTTTTGCATAATTGGAATCATGAAAGTTAGGTACATAATTGCAATTCATTACGGATATTTCAATAAATCAACAAATATATTCAGCTTTTGTTGATTTTCGTAATAATGCTCTAAATTGATTCGAATTTACCAACATGTCAGATGGGCGGGGCTTAGGGTTCCATTGTCATGGAATTGTTTGAGTCACTGTCACAGTCCCCTAAATTGATTCGAATATACCAATTACCACATGATGTGGATTTTTTCTTAGTTTCTCAATCCATTTTCAAATACAAAAAGTTATAAAACATATTCATGTTCAACTTTCGTATAAATCAGTTTATGGCATTAAAATAATGAGTTTGACGAAAGGAGACTCCTGTTGTTATAGGAAAGTCATTTTGTCAGTTCTGATTACCATATAAAATAAAAACACTGAGACTCTGATAAAAGAAGTTTTTTCGATGGAGTTGATATATACCTTGGTTCATTTGATTGGTTTTGGTGTTTAGGAGAAGTTTAGAAGAAGAGAATTCGAACAAAACTAAAAGAAAACAGTACTGATTTTGATTTGTGATATAGGTTTGTTCATTCATCGTGGCAGTTTTATTAGTATCACACTCTACCAGAGTAGGGAAAAAGACTCTAATAGAAGAAGAATAATAGAATAGAATAAGCCCTTCAAGGCTCCTGAGTTCACGTCAGTGCTTTTCTACATTATTTATCAAACATTCCTTCTCTATCTAATGTGGGCAACTAAACGCCCTACCAATAACTTCTCCACACTCATGCGTGTAATTGCAAAGTCGTTTATTTCATTTTCATTTCTGCTCATTTGAGTCATTTGTTGCTATCTTCGTCATGAAATTCGCCTCGTTCAACATCACCAATATCTAATGGTTCTGATACACAGAGCGTGTAAAATTATGGCACAGCTCGAGTGTAAATGGATGTTAGAAGAATGCATTATCGTCATGCTCAAGGAACGGTGATTCCTTACCTGAGTGACATTCACAATTAAAAACCAGAGTAGTGGTTGCTCATCAATACAAACAATGAACTGATTCGTTCTTGGGGTTATTAAACTCGTCTTTTGACAACGATTAGAATGAAATTGAACTGGTGAGATCAACTTAATTCATCAAATGCTATATCCAACTACTCATGAGAATTGAAATCATATCAATGCCTTTTGCCGTTCGGCTTCATCTAAACAGGGTTCTTATAAATCCGCCCCAATAATCTCATTCTTGGAATATTCAGGAGCAGCTGGTATGAATCGTTTTATTTGAACACATTGATGAAGAATCTGTGGTCAAAATCGATTTTACCCGTCCTTGAGCACGAAATTTTCAATTATTTTGTGGATGACATTCAGATATGCTTAATGATACGAACAAATTTCTTCATTCTTATTTGACTAGTTTCCAATTAATTATTTCTTGGTATTTTCTTTCAGAATTTCGCAACACTCTATTTATGAGAAATCGTTGTTAAAATCATGGATTGCAGAGTGACATCATTTTTGATCCAATAAATAATGAATATACAGGGTGAGTTTTTGACCACTGCGTCAATTTTATTCATAGGTTCTTGAGATCAAATAAAACACTTTATTCCCATACCGTTTTTCCATATTCAGCTGCATTAAAAAGATATAAACATTGGGCAATTACCCCTCTGCAGTCCAGTTTAGTTTGAATGAAAATTACCTTTCACAGCATCCACTATTGAATCTGAATTGTTCAAAAACATTATTTTCCCTCTAAGACATGATTCACTCACTCATGTTTCATCAGATGTCAATTTAATTTAAAAACTACAAGATACGGACCTTTAGTTCAAGTGATATTTGTTTTTCATGCAATTTAACCAATCTGTACAGTAGTAGTGAAAATCCCACAAAAAATGGAATGCATCTCTATTGATGCCAAAATATGCATGACTGTAATCAAAAACCTTCTACAATTCAATTAATATTGTAGTCTGAATATTACAGGTAAAAATGCAATTTTTTCATAAAATTTCAACACCCTGTATCTTCTGAACGGGGCCAAATTTAGAAAAAAGTTATAGGAAGAAAATGTTTCTTTTGACGTCGAAAATATATGGTAAAAATTAACGCAGTGGTCAAAGACTCACCCTGTATATTAAAACTTTTTATCTTATTATCTATTATTTTCGATATTTTATTGTGTGATTTAGATCTCACTCTATTATTGTTTTCTTATTACCGATCTAAGATATTCTGCTTTTGAAATAATCATTTCCTTTCGTTGTGAATGCAAATCCGATTGAATATTAAAGAAATTTCCGTTAAATGAATTAAATTCATTTATTCAATTCGGAAGAGCACCACGACTCTTGTTCGCAAATAATTTTGAAATGAATTAGAGGTAAATCTAGATAGACGGTGTTATATTCACTTCTGTATTAAATTATGGGCAGAATCAATTGGTTATTGAAATATATATAACAATGTAATGTTGAATTAAATTAAAAAAGATCTGATAGCAGCAATTCACTATTTTGTCGATGATGGCTTGCACATTTATATTCTATTTTCTGATTTAAATACTACTTGAATAGCCTGTTATCTTTTTACCCAAGTGCCTGTAACTTCCAGGTGAAGAATCCAGGGTCAAACTAGAGTAAATCGACCGTCTGGGTTTGTACACTATATCATAAGCAGGAAATGAGTTTTATGTGCTCAGAATGGTTTATTAACCAAATATATCTGTCAAGTTTGCGTTATTGGGTGAAATCCGTCGAATGGTTGATCATTTATTAGCATTAGAACTCTCATGAAACATCTCTATGATCGATTCGAAATTTTAAAATTGAACAATTGGCGCGACACGGCCTTTGAAATCAAATGAAAAGGAAAGAGAAATTAATAATGAAATTCCGGTGAAAAGAAAATACGAAATGTTGGAGTATCGACTTTTGCGTACCTGGTTTCACAGCACGGCTGAATCAATGTGTCACTCACGAGCGAGAAATAGTCACCTTTTCACTGGCGTTCGAACTTGTAGAATTAACGAGAAAATTCGACAGAAATGAAGAAAAGTCTTGCACTGCACCGAACGAGCGTCGATGTCTGTATTCGAATTACCACTACTTCGTACTTCCTTCGTCTGGCACTGTCATATAGCTCCAACATATGTTACGCGTCCATAGAGAAAGAAATGAACATACGTGGGCCGCATGAAACGAACAAGCATTTTGGAATAGAAAATAAATGAATGCAACCAACAACACTGAGTTGCAGTAACATAACCGCCCACCTAAAATAGAATATTTTATGAAAAAAAAGCAAATATAAAATTGAAAAGATATCGAACATAAAGCGAAAAAAAATATATACATATATACATCAACATATGTCATTACTATTGGAGAGGTAATGGACATAATTTAACCACTGATCTCTGCAGTACACCTTGAGTAGTCCGAACAGTAGCTACTCTAGCTATTTTATCAGCGCCAGGATGCAATTTCTCAATGCGTCCAAGTCGCCAGCGCAATGGAGGGAGTTGATCATCTTTTATCAAGACGAGTGCACCTATTGAATAAGGAGGCGAGTTACTATTGAACCACTTTTTTCGTTGTTGCAGTGTGTTCAGGTATTCTAAATTCCATCTTTTCCAAAAATCCTGATGGATACGAATTAAAAGCTGCCAACGCGATAATCGACCGATAGATAGGTGTGATAAATCTGGTTCAGGAATAGCAGTTAATGGAGCCAAAGTAAGAAAATGTCCTGGTGTCAGTGCAGATATGTCATTCGGGTCATTACTAAGCGGACATAAAGGGCGAGAATTGAGCACAGATTCAATCTGTAAGTGGACTGTATAAAACTCCTGTATGACCGGTTGAGACAGAAGGAACTGTAAAGTGTGGGCACCCGGATGCAGACATATTTTGTGGAAACGCTGAATAAGGAGCTCAGTAAGACGATGAAATGAAGGAAGCAAAGCTGGGTGTTTGTGATCAAGAGCCAGACCAGAAAAAGACAGACGACCGCCCACCCTGAGAACACCATCTTCTCCAATAAATGGATTCAATTTTCGAAGTAATTTAGATATGGGATTTCCCGAGATGAGATTATCGATCTGTTCCTTGAACACAACCCGTTGAACCTGTTTTATAATGAAGAAAAGTGCATCTTTGAGATGAACTGCGGAAAATCTATATATCCTAGGAGCTTTAGAGTTTTTTATGAAGTTAACGAATCTGAAAATGTAAGCTACCACCCTTTGAACCTTGGACAGAGATGAATACCTGGAGAGCAAATCATCAACAAACGATAGAGAAATGAAAGTTGACAAAGAGAGGTGACGCTCTTCTGTTTGTACAAGATGAAGAGAATTCTCTATTTCATCATTTGCGAAGGTGATATGTTTGGAACGAAGCCAGTCAAGGCCTGTCCACCACAAAAAGCAGTTCAACAGTTCGGTTGGCGTTAAGCCGCGTGAAGCACAATCAGCTGGATTGTCTTTCGATTGAACATGATACCAATTTTCTGTTGAAACTAAGTCCTGAATTTGAGTAGTACGATTGCTTACAAATGTCTTCCATCGATGAGGAGAAGACTTAATCCATGTTAGAGCTACCACTGAATCAGACCAAGCAAAAATGTCATCTATTGTAAAGGCTGATTGGTAAACAGAGGAAACCACATTAATGAGTTTTGATAATAAGAGACAAGCACACAATTCCAGTCGTGGAAGTGAAATTCTCTTCAATGGGGAGACCTTTGATTTACCACCTACGAAAGAGATGTCAATGGAGCCGTCATAATTGAAAAACCTGAAATATACCGCGGCTGCGCAACCACGCTCACTACTATCTCCGAAACCATGAAGTTCGCAACGATAAAATGGTTTCGATGCAAGTTTCGAGGTATCTTTAATTTACCCAATTCGGTTAATTCGGATTTACACTGATTCCAGCGACGGCTGACATCGTCTGGAAGTGTATCATCCCACTGCAAACCTAATGTCCAAAGATGCTGGATCAAATGTTTAGCAAGAAAAGCAAATGGAGAAAGGAACCCCAAAGGGTCGAAAATTCGAGAAAGTTCTGAAAGTATGGTACGTTTGGTACATACCTGCACAGTAGTTTCCGCAAAATAAGGAAATTCGTCCGACAAAGGAAACCACCTCAAACCGAGAATTTTGACTAATATTTGACGATACAGTTGTTTGATATCAACTGTGAAAACGAACCGATGAACACGAAAGTTCATCAAAATGGCAATAATATCCTTTTGTAATTTAGGACCTATCAATAGAGCATCATTTAAAGATGAATGACCAGGTACATGAGCTGACGCATCGAAAACAACCCTCAACTTTGTAGATGGACTGTTTGGTTTGATTATACAATGGTGAGGGATATAAAAAGTATTTTCATAATCCGAACTCGTAGAAATTAATGACATATGATCTTTTTCTAAATATTCCTGCATGAAAGTAGAGTATTCCCTGTATATATTCTGATTTTAAATAAGTTTACGTTCAAGGGATAAAAACGACGTAGTGCGAGAGAATATGTGTCACCGAAAGAAAGTGTTGACTGATCAGGTTTAAATGGTAATGCCACAGTGTACCGTCCAGATGTATTTCTAGAATAGTTCTGAGTGTATAAGTTTTCACAAAATTGATCTTCTGGTGATACAATTACATTCTCTGAAACTTCTTCAAGTTCCCAAAATCTTTTCAACGAGGAGTTCAAACCTGACTCAGACAATGACAAATGAAAATTGTTAACTGATATGTTAGGTGATTGAATCTTTCCCATGAAAACCCAACCAAATACTGTCTCAAGTACTGTTGGTTCTAAACCGTTACCCTCGATACGACCCGGTCGAATTATTAAAGAGAATATATCCGCTCCCAGAAGAAGATCTATTGATTTCGGAATAGAAAAGCTCGGATCTGCTAACTTCTTGTTATGGACACAATTCCAAAAGAATAATTTACGAAAGAACTCGGCATCTCCGCACAAATCTTCGGAATCACGACGGCGTCGAATGTAAAAGATGGATTTATTTGACCTGATGGACGAATAGTACATTCAGTGCTGCAATTAGCAGAAGATGAGCTTTCACAAATTCCATTTATCGAAAATGAAGCTTCACAAATTTTCAAGCCTAATCTATTTACACACGATTGAGTTATAATATTTATTTGAGAGCCTCCATCTAACAGAACTCGGACCTTCTGATATCTACCCCAAGCATCACGAATTTCGACCTCAGCGGTTGCTAAGAGAACGGTAGAATTTGAAGAAACATTGGTTAAAACCTGAGCTGAGCCTGAATCCGATGAATTTGCAGCATTGAAATGAAACGTCTCTGATGAAGAATCATTCTCCGCATTATTGCGCATGTGCAACAGGGTATGATGCTTTGCGTGGCAAGTACGACAATTTGACCTTGAAGAACAATTGTTAATCTTATGTCCAGAATGGAGGCAATTGATACACCAATTTTTGTTCTTCACAATCTTGAACCGATCTTGAACAGTTTGTTCCAAAAATGATGGACATTTGTAAATACTATGAGCTAACTTGCAATAATTACAGGTTAAACGTTTCTTGAATGATTCAGTTTCCGTTTGAACGAGAAGAGTCGAATTTCCTTTATTCGCTGAGCGAGAACTAGATTTCAAAACTTGAGAATTCGAAACTGAATGAGTTTTCGACGGAAGAGAAAGAGCTACTGCCTCCAAGGCTATACACTGATTTGTCAGGAAATTTCGCAAATTGACAAACGACGGAATATCTGTTGAACATTCTTGTAATTCAAAACGTTTGATCGTTGCTGAATCTAATTTCTGAATGAGAATGTGAAATAAAACAAAGTCCCACTGGTCAACGAGTAAACCTAAATTCCTTAATACCGATAAGTTTTCCGCAAAAACTTCTAGAATTCGCCTAAGGTCTTTAGCTGAATCACCCTGTAGCTTTGGAACATTACAGATTTCCTTCCAACACGTATTAGCGAGAAGTCTTTTATTTTGATATCTTTCCGCCAATGTCCGAAAAGCGCTTTCATAATTTTCAGCAGTCAATGGAAATCCTTTAACTAAATTTAAAGCATGAGAAGAAAGTGAACTAAGGAGGTATTGAAACTTTTCTATTTGACTCAAGTTAGAATTTTCATGTACCAAACTTTGGAACATATCGAAAAAGTAGGCCACTCTTTATAATTCCCATTGAAAATGGGCAATACTATCTTTGGAAGTTTAACATTTGGCGAACTAATAGAGCAACTGTCTTGGTTTTTTACTGGAATGTTTACTACAGGAAATAAATTAACATAAGTTGTTCTGATGGTGTAATAATTATCCATAAAGGCTGTTCGAATAACCTTCTCAGTGTTCAATTCGGGTTCTTCGGAAGATACTATCATAGAGACAATAGACGTATGTAAATTTTGAAAGTCCACAAGAATATCGTCAAGTATTTCACATCTTAATTTGAATCTAACATGGAGACTTTCATCAGTGACAGCGAATTGTGCTAAATTGAGAATTTCCTCGAGATCATCAATAACAATTTGACGACGAGCTTTGAGTTGTTTCAATTTTGTCGCCATTATTATTATTCAAGGTATACTGCAGAAAACAATATGAATTTTGTTTTGAGTAATTTCCAAAAAGAGTAAATAGACTAACCGATTGAAAAGAACTAAATTAATTAATAAAGCAAATAATTAGGATTGAATCTATAGAATTGAAAATCGAGTTGAAAATAAACAAATGAAAATAATGAAATGTAAATAAACAAAAACAAGAATGTCAATCTTTGTTTATGTTTTGAATCAAGGTTATGAGCATAGATGAGAAAAACAAACGAAGAGTTGTCTATGTTCCGAAAATGAAAGCCAAATTCTCCAACATGCGCAGAAATATCAGCAATTAAAGAATTTATGAATGTGTTCGATATCTTGTCAAGTTTTTGAGGTTAGATGAACATTGACCGAATGAAATAAATGCAAATGAAAAAAACGAAATGAAAAAATTCCAAAATGCTTGATCGCAATAATTTTGAAAACGCGGTTCGAAAATATCCGGCTCGAAGGACCAAAATGGCGCGACACGGCCTTTGAAATCAAATGAAAAGGAAAGAGAAATTAATAATGAAATTCCGGTGAGAAAAAATGACTCGAAAAGAAAATACGAAATGTTGGAGTATCGACTTTTGCGTACCTGGTTTCACAGCACGGCTGAATCAATGTGTCACTCACGAGCGAGAAATAGTCACCTTTTCACTGGCGTTCGAACTTGTAGAATTAACGAGAAAATTCGACAGAAATGAAGAAAAGTCTTGCACTGCACCGAACGAGCGTCGATGTCTGTATTCGAATTACCACTACTTCGTACTTCCTTCGTCTGGCACTGTCATATAGCTCCAACATATGTTACGCGTCCATAGAGAAAGAAATGAACATACGTGGGCCGCATGAAACGAACAAGCATTTTGGAATAGAAAATAAATGAATGCAACCAACAACACTGAGTTGCAGTAACAACAATAATTGACTAACGTTGAAAGAGAAGAGTCTACCAAATTTGGTTTGAATCGTCAGGCGGAAGAATTTTTTTGTTTGTATCCCAATATTCACAAGGTAGGTATTCGTCAGATTTCAACAAAAAATGAAAGATATATAAAGCTCATCGATTAATTGCTTTTTCTAAAAGTTCATCTATGGAGAGTGAACTAACGAGAAGATATAGGAGTTCCTCCTTGAATGAGGAATTTAATAAAGTCACAGAAATTTATAGGATGAAGTTAAGTAAGTATGTTCGTTTTTCAATGATGAATAGTACGAATTAGTAGTTTGTAAATTGGTAATTTAAATATTCACGCATTGTCAACTCTCATTTAAAGATATTTCTATAATGCATGCATGCAAAAATTATTCGCGATTCCGACGAAATGTTTCAATTCACACTTCATCTTAAAGAAGATCCCAGGGCAAGTAGTTTGGGTGAAACAAATCTAGGAGACTGGGTTCAAAGTTTTTAAAACTCATATGAAGCATTCCTATTTTAGAATAGATATAGTTTGCTGAACTCTGAAAGTCTGAAGCTTTAAAGAACCAGCCCTTCATAAAGACAAGTATTCAATTTAACAGGTCCTGACAGAAAATATTTTACCTATTTCAACGGTCATCATGAAAATATACTGAAGTACCAATGTGAATGATGGAAAACTTTTTCTCTATTTATAATGGAATATTACTCTGGATTCAATATTACACAAGGTGCTAGACGTCATTAATAATGAATACAGCAAATGGCAATTTAGATTTTGTGGTGAATGTAAGATAAAAATTGTTCAGTGGTTAATTTCATCAATGGTGTTTAGTGGTGGAACCATAGACTGGAGAGATTTCTCCAAAGTTTTGTAGAAATATTTAATAAAGACATAAAATATGGCAACAATGAACAAATCTGATTATTGAATCATTTTAGCACAGAGTTGGATTGGGGAAAATCAGAAAATTTGGACAAAATTATATCGATTCAATTCCATTCAACTTCAAATATCTCAAGAATGGTGCAATTTAGGAGAAAAGATGAGGAATGATTTTATCTGCATAAAAGACTAATGATTCCAGGAAGTACAAGATACGGAACTTTAGTTCAAGCGATATTTGTTTTTCATGCAATTTAACCAATCTGTAGAGTAGTAGTGAGAAACCCACAAGAAATGGAATAAATCTATTGATGCCAAAACATGCATGACTGTTATCAAAAACCTTCTACAAGAGATCATTTCAATCGATATTGTCGTTGGAATATTATAGGTAAAATGCAATTTTTTTATGAAATTTCATCACCCTATATCTTTTGAACGGGGCCAAATTTGGAAAATTGTTATAGGAAGAAAATGTTTCTTTTGACGTCAAGAATCTATAGTTAAAATTAACGCAGTGGTCAAAGACTCACCCTGTATAGTTTTTTTATTATGCAGTTTTATAATACGAATACATAAATTCCATTTGCAAACTTGACAAAATAATGATTCAACGAAGCCTTAGAATATTTTATTTGAAAATTCAAAGGGATCGGAAGAAAATCTTTGGTTCTTTAGAGTCAATTGTAATTCCAATGTCCCGAAAATTCTTGAGTAGATCGATTTCAGAGCACCAGAAAGAATAGCAAACAAAGATCCTGTAAACAGTTGTCCCGTCTATTGTGAAGAATCAAAAAATTAAAAAATTAATAGCATTTTATTACTAAAATTATCATCGTCCCAGAGCAAATCGTTTTAAACTTATGCTACTTTTTACATTACATTAATTGAAATTGTTAGCCTTTGCGATAAGCTCTCAGATAACTCCCTTTAACATAAACTATTTTGAATAAAATTATACATATTAAATAGATTATTCAATTTATTATTCATATTGATGGTCGTTTGTATGGATTATTCAAATGTTATAATGTGTATTGCAATCACGAATATTCACGAAATTATATTTTTATTATTTATTAACCTACTAAGCTTCTGCATTGCAATTAATTGCAGGACAATAATTATAAATATCATAGTGGAGTCGAAAGTATCTCCAACAATTATCAAGCAGTGAAAACTTTCATCACGGATATAAAACCATATCCTTTCATTTCCCCGAATAGGACTTGACAAATGGTCGTTATAGAAATGAATGAACGATATGAAGAACACGAAACTGCTTTAATGTCCCTGCGGTCTGGACGAGGTAGTATGTGCAGGATTGATGAGGACTTACGCCCGACCGAAATGGAAATTTATCGCCACATATCTGCCGGTTTATTAAGATTTATACAAAACGGACTCATACTGACCTCTGCGGTCTCGGTACTGAAAGGACTTTGTCGAAGAATATAGCAGTGGAAAATAATAATTCAATTTGAAAGGGCATCTGCGAAATGTAAGATGTCTTCATAAGTGATCTTTATTCTATGTAATGGCTGGCATAATAAACACAAAATTCAGTTACTGACTTTTTTATGGACCTTATACAGGGTGTATTATGGTCAACACTACGTAGGACATTTACAGGGAATGTCAGACGATTCGACGTTCTACACGAAGGTTTCGGGTCCAACACAACGGTTACTCAGAGTATCTTGTAGTCACATTGGGCAGAAAGGTATTTGAAAAGTACTGTAGACGAGTTGAGAGTAAGTAATATCTTTCTTCACAAGGTATGTGATACCGCTGGAGGGTTTTCAGCTGATAAGGTCTAGAAATTAGCTCTTAATATTGAAATATGAGACTGTTGTCTCATATTTTAGATGATTTATATATGGAGAATTTCGAACATAAAGCTCTCGATGTAGATTGATCTTGGGAAAAAAATCACAACTTCCGAACGGTACGGAATGGATATGTTGTGTTCAGATTATTTGATAGATGGAGAACCATTCCATAACCCAACATCATCCTACTCTACTTCATGGTCAAAATTGACCAATTTTGGATATATGTTTCAGTAAAAGTGAATTATTTCCCAAACCACTGAATATACGAAAAAACTAATAACAGATTAGGAATTAAGGCATCGATTAAGTATATGACGATATCCGCGTTTTTATCAATTCTCGGATTCACTAAATTCCTCATATCTCCCAAACGAATAGTGATACAGAAAATATAAAAATTGAGGGAGCACTGACGTGAGGTCAGATTGGATTGGCGCTCTTGTGCTACTTGTGAGTGAATATTTAAACCATAACAAATCTATAAGCACTCTAATCACGTACTATGGGACATTGTCATGCAAATATGAACGCCTAATGAATGAACAAACCTATATACAAATTAAAAATAACTACTCATAATTTTTCCCAAGTTTTGTTCGAAGCTATAATTCCCTTTTCCTTAAAACTTATGCCAGTGCTTTTCTGAATTTTGACAACGTATATTATTTCAGTCACCGACACTGATTAATGAGCCTGGCATTTGTCAATTGAATATCGTTCTGTGATGACCATCGCTCCAAGAAAATCATCGGGACGTATGTCATTTCTCTTTTCTCTTGAGTAAATTAAAAAAATGATTATATCTTTAGATGGAAAAGAGCTACGACAATGAAATTCGAGGATAAGTAAGATATTGACCACCTCAATATATTCAAAAATTTTTATTGAAATCCGAAAAATATCTTACGAAATAGTGAGGATTAAAAAATTTGTTTTTCAGAATTTTTTAAAAACTTTCTGCAAAATTCTGCGAGCTATTTTGTTTCCGCCTTCCTCAACAATATTTCAAGTATCAATTTGATAGAATGGATATTCTAGTAGTTTCATATGCTCATGACTACTGAACCATCCGACGGATTTGGCCCAATAACAAACTCGACGAGATATTTGGACAATTAACTTATTCCGAAAATATGAAAACTCTAGCTCATTCCTTTTGGATGCTAGAGAGGATACGGCCGGCCGGCCGGACAGACTCAACTTTCGCCACGAATTCTTCATCAGGGAGTCGAACCCAATCGATTGGGACCATTTTCGGCTCGATATTCCAAAATTACAGACATTAGGGCAACATGATAGGCACTTTGTTCGGGGAACAAGAGCGCCTAAAAGAAATCTTCAAATCACAGGAAAGTGAATTTTTTTTTATCTAGTTCGTAGTATGTTTATTTGACATATATGAAACTTCTCCAAAAAAACCCAAATTCAAAATTTCATTATATTGGCAAGGAAAATCAAAATATCGAGAAACGGTTTTACCAAAAAAATCAGATCAAATACAGGATAGAAAAATGAATCACTGCACTGAGGTAATGTGGGAAGGTTTTGCGCACTTGGTCTGAAATTCTTCATGAGACTCTTGAACGATGTGATACAAAAACAACGAGGATAAATCATCCAAAAGTATAAACAAACATACTTTTGGACCTTTTTCAACTTAATTACATAAGGAATTCCTGATGATACGATGATACTTCAGAATATTCAAGATATTCATAAGCTCAATTAAAGTGCCAATTGTCGTTGGAATCTAACAAACATCTCATAAGTAATAGAAAATTTATCGAAGGTTTTGAGAATTTTAAAAATTTTTTTTGGTCAATGATTTTCAGGAATCTTGCAGACTGTTTTATCCAAAGTTATTGAATCGATTTTCAAGTAAGAAATAGATCATGTGGACATTTTTTAGGTAAGCCAAATTTCAGGTACTCATGAATCCAGAACCTTAAGACAGATGTTGCTCAATAACGGTATTTGGCATCTGGCAAATGTTCACCACAACCACGCTGACAGAAGAAAAGTCTTTCATCGAAATTTTTACTCACCCTTTGGTAACATGTCGGGTCTATTTCGGCTATCACATCACAGATTTTAAGTTTTAAGGTTGCAATCAATTCGATTGGCTCCGTATAGACTCTTACCTTAAGATAGCTCCACAAAAAATAATCCAGTGGTGTTAAATCACATGATGTAGCTGGCCATTTGACAGCTTAATTTCGTGAAAATTTTCGATCAGCAAGTTTGGTTTGAAATATATTGTTCGTCTGAAAAGTGGCACAGTTCTGAAACCACATGTCAGTGATATCTATGTCATCAATGATAGGCCAAAATTGAGTTGTTAACATCTCGCGACTGCGTAATCCATTGACCGTTACCGCATTACCAGCCTCGTCTTCGAATAAGAACGGCCCAATTACGCCTTCAGACCACATAGCGCGCCATAGAGTAACACGTTGAGCATACAAAGGTTTCTCAATAATCGCTCTAGGATTTTCAGAAGCACAAATGCGGCCATTTTGCTTGTTGACCTACCCTGACAAGTGAAAATGGGCTTCGTTTGAAAAAATGATTTTTTTCTAAAAAAACCAGCTGGTTGTTCCAGAATCTTCCTGTTGAGTCTTGTAAGGCTTCAAAGCCTTTATGCAAAATAAGCCATGTTGTTAGGAACGTCGAGAAATTGACAAATATGGATCTTCTTCAACACTGCGGCTCACGGTTGTGAAGTTTTCAGTTCTACGACCCGGTCGAATACGCGTTGGGGTTGGCACATTTTGTACTAAGCCCGTCGACTCAAATTTAGCGACCAAATTCTTAATAGCGGTCTCAGAAGGTCGATTATACTGTCCGAAAATATTACGAATTTTATTGAATGTAATTTTAACAGAACCTTCATTTGCATACAGGGTTTTAATCATTTTATTGTGATATTTCGGGGAAAATGTTAGCAAAACCTAAAGTAAACATGAGAGTAGTAGTCGATGACTCTCGCTATATGAAATGAACATGAAAATTATTATCTTCTTGTGCTCATATTGCCTCTGCATGCTCACGAAAATGTATATTGTATAGAAATCGCAGTTTATGGAATACATGGAATTCCAGAAGCAATCAGATATACCTACCTGATACCAAATACATGTCAATCTGAACCACACAATGCCTGCCAGGATCACGATCCACTTTATTATGACGAAGGAGTATTGTCTTCTAGTTTCTCAGAATACCAAAGCAGCAGACGAGTGCATACTGTTTGGTCATAGCCCATTAAAGATGCATTTATCATGAAAATAGTCACGTATGTAATAATTCCACCGGCTATCGGCGGACACAAGCGATTTTTCCTTCGGAGATGCCCCTCGGGCGTCCATATATGACTTTTATTTGATCCGTTATGCACCAGGCAGCGACTCAGCGACAGAAGCTGTAAATAAATCCACTTTTAGATATGGAAACAGTATACGTTCTTTATGACCGCAAGTTTAATACAGGAAGAGATGAACTTTCCCGGTGTGCAGCACGCTCTCGTTAGTTTTTATTATTCGCAGAATTCAGGCAATCGACGGACAGAAAAAAAGGGATCGTAAAATGCCAGATAGCGGCCTGTTATTCTTCTAATCATAAATTGAAAATTACGGACCTACATGATTTGTCTCTTAGAAATTTACACCTATTATGCCATTAAAGGTGGTACGTGAGGTTATGATGGAGAGGATGGATAATTGTTTTGAACAACGGTTTGCACTATCGTATAAAGGAAAGGACGTACTTATGGAACAGTCGGTAGATCACTCATCTTCCATTATGGCTTCCTTGAATTTGTCGCATATGGCTTGGTTCATCCATTTCTTGCTCTTTGGGTAAGATCGATGTAGATGGAATCTTGTGATTCAAATGCGGTAGCGGGTGTAGGTTTTTCAAAAAATCTTTTTGGTTGTACTTTCTTCATGTAATCCAATTTGCTCATACCAACGTAAACTCATATACTTTCTTCGGGTTCACTACTACATCATAAGTCTAATAAAATCGTAGTTCTGAAGAAAGAACTAGTATAATAAACCCTCTTACCATTTAGCCGAGACTTTTTGTTTTGCTATAACCCAGATATGTCGAAAGCAAAGAATAAAACTGTCAACCACCGATGTTTAATATTGTATTACTTCTATCTAGTCACATGGCCACACATATTTTACACAATTCTCTCCGTATATTGAAAATCTAGATCACAAAATTCACATGAAGAATGAGAATAATTTACTTTTTTCGTCATGGAACAAAAATGTAGGTGAGAGTTAGTTAATGTCGGAATATTGGGCAGTCTTCACCTTAGCACAAAAAATCTCTGGTAAACATGGATCTAACGAAATGTCATAATACTTCTTCAGCACATTGATGGGACTTCGACTCTAGAATAAATCATGATTTTTTTTCAGCTTTTGGTAAAATAAATGATGAGGTGAAATAACTTGGTTCTCTCGAAACTGTCTCAACATAATTAATGGATCCTCTATATACAAGTGAAGTTGTATTGTGTCACACTACTTCAAGAAAAGAAGGAAGAAAATAATATTGTTTCGTCAAGTTACAAATAAATCACTTCTTATTCTTGTTATGGTGGAAAACGTAGTGAAATGAATCTCAGGGTGGTGGGTAGAATGAAACTATGTAGTTGCTCTCTCTAATTATAATCTTGTTTTGTAGCTTTGTCAAATATCCTCTTAACGAGATAGGTCAGAACAACTGAAAATATTGGACTATATAAACTGACCGACAGATAGTACGAGTTTGGATTATTTATCGTAGACTGAATAAGCATAGGTTAATAAACGCTTAATGAAATTTATATCAACACAATTCATATGAACTCATTTGGCCAATTGTATTATAGACGTCTATAAGTACTTACAGTTCTGTTCCAAATGTGCAAATTAATATGATATAAAGAATAAGGAATCAAATTATTAGTGCTGTGCTCGTACAGTGTTTTCCAAGCCCTCGTAGTGGGTATTGATGGTGATTCAGCAAGTTGTAGGATACTTTCCAGAGCAAAGACAAACGGGTTGTAGCAAAACCTTGTTATTAGGGTTGGTTGGTTGGTGGGCAGACTATGATGATCGACAGTGGGGACTGAGAAGTAGATCTACTTCCTCAAGTTGAACAGCTTACCGAAGAATCCAATAATAATGACTGAGTTACAGGGATGGTGTCAGATAGGAGGAAATAAGAAGCCTAAAAAAACCAAGACAACAATTATCTTACTGAAAACCTTCCGTTTAGTCTCTTTCGACTTACCAAAGTTGGAGTGTGGCTTAATATAGAGATCTCCACCTTATGGAGTTATAACGAAGATTTATGTGAAAGTAGCTTTCAAATCCTCTCAAAGAGTAGTTTTGAATAAAATCAAATTATTCCCAAACAATAAACTAAATTTCAAATAAATTCTTCTTTGATTAGATCCGCAAATTGCGTTAAGATTCGCCAAGAATAATCTATCGAAAGAAAATGGAAGATTCCAGAAGGAAAACGATGCTTCTTATCTCTTATCTTTTTTTTTATAAGAATTTCTATTTTTTTGTATATTCAAATTTAGAATATTGGATTTTATAACATTGGCAACACTGATTTAATTTTAGGTTGGCATGAAAATTCAATGACAACAATATAGTCACTCAACCATAGAATACGTTTTACTTGTTCTTTATCTTAACGAACTTTATGCCGTAACAACACCCCCTCTACCTACAAAATGTTTCGCAGAAACATTTAATACTAACCCACATCAGGTTTCTAGATAGAACAAAAATTTTTCCAGAAAAATATATATGTATGAAGAATATAAAAAAAAATAAAACAAAGTAAACATTTTCAAGGTCTACTCCGAAGGAGTATCTTCGAGATCTTCGTCGGGCGGTTTGGCTTTCAAATCTTTTGCACTCCATGTGCCAGCGGGTTTGCCGTCTATGTCCACAAGGCGATAGATCCACGGAGAAATTATCTTATGGATTTTGAAGGGACCAACAAACTTCTTTGCCAGCTTGGCCGAGAAGAACCTACCAGCGTCTGACCGGATGTAATTCTTACGCCACACCATATCTCCAGGACTAAATGTATCTTCTCGGTGTCGCAGATTATACGGTATTCGCGACCTCTTATAGGCCTTGAGCAAGCGGTTGGCTACATCCTTAAACAGGGTTTTAAGAGCTATGGTTCTTCTAGCTGTGGAGTTATCATTACCAGGTGGATGAATATTAGGAAGGTCATCTTCCTTATTGTTAAAGATAACTTCTCTCCCGAAATTAATAAGGTTTGGTGTTACCTGTGTCACCTCATGCTTAGATGCCCGTATGGCACTGGTCACTAGTGGCAAAAATTTGTCCCACTGCCGTTGATTCTCGCTGACATATGAGGACAGCATCGCTTTTATCACTCTGTGTGGACGTTCGACCGGATTCGCCTGCGGATGGTATAATGCGGTGAACTGAATTTCGACATTATAGGCCTTCATTGTTTCCTTGAAAACCCTCGAAACAAGCTGAGAACCGTTATCAACGATAATTTTCCGTGGAGAGCCATATATGAGAAAGACATGATTCTCCAAAAATTGGCTAACAGTGGCGGCGGTAGCTGACCTGATAGGATGTGTGAGAAGAAATTTACTGAAACAATCCAACACTGTCAGTATGTAGGAATGACCAGAAGTTGTTCGAGGTAAGGGACCAACCAAATCTGTGCTAATGACTTCCCAAGGTCTTGTGGCCGTTGTTTGTACGGAGAGCATTTGTCCCATAGGTCTTTTCTGCTCGGGTTTTACACTCTGACAAACTGAACATTTTCGGATGTATTTTGCCACGTCCGATCTGAGCTTAGGCCAATAATATTTTTGGTTTATTCTGCCAATTGTTTTCGAAATACCAAGATGACCAAAGGTTGGTGGATCGTGATGATCGTGAATGACTTGGCTTCTCTGACTACGAGGAACAACTGTAAGCCACTCTGTCAACTCCAAATCCGGATATCGAAGTTTCGTATGTCGATACAGTTTATTGTTCTCCACCATCCAGAGAGGATATTTGGTGGGTGATTCAGTTACCCTCTTAATCATTTCGAGATACCACGGGTCTCCTTTCGCGGATATTGTAGGTGAGACCTGTTGAGAATCAACTGTTTCCACATAAGTCACTGAACGCGACAAAGCATCAGGGACAAGATGTTCCTTTCCACTACGATGCACGATATCAAAGTCATATGCCTGCAATCTTAAAGCCCATCTTGCAATCCTTCCGACAGGATCCTTTATATTAAACAACCACTTAAGACTCATGTGATCCGTTATCACGATGAATTTCGATCCTTCTATGTATGGCCTTAATTTCTCGATGGCAAACAAGACTGCCAAACATTCCTTTTCCGTTGTGGAAAACTTTCTTTCATGCTTGGTAAGAGAACGGCTGAGATATGCTACCACATGATCTCCATCAGAATGTCTCTGAGAAAGGACAGCTCCCAAACCAAAATCGCTGGCGTCTGTCTCCACCAAAAATGGCAAACTGAAGTCCGGGCAGGAAAGAATAGGCGCAGAGATCAAGCATTCTTTAATTTTTTCAAGGATTCTTCCCTAAGTGCATTCCATATGAATGGAGTGTTCTTTTTTGCGTCAACTGAGTAAGAGGTGCCACCATAGTCGAAAATGAAGGAATAAATCGTCTATACCATGACGCCATTCCGACTATGCGACGAACTTCCGGGATTGTCTTAGGAGTGGGCATGTTAACGATTGCTTCTACCTTTTGTGGATCAACTGAAAGTCCGGACTTGTTCACGACATAACCGAGATATTTAAGTTCCGGTCTGCAGAAAATGCACTTATCTCGATTTAAAACTACACCTGCTTCTTTGAGTCTCTTCAGCACTGAGCGCAGAACTTCAATGTGCTCTTCAAAAGTAGATGTGGCGATGATAACATCATCTAAATAGACAAAGGTATATCTATCAAGCTCAGGTCCGAGGATTGAATCTATAGCTCTCTGCCACGTTGCCGGAGCAGAGTGGAGACCAAATGGCATCCTGCAAAACTGAAAGAGACCCTTGTTCGGAACCGTGAACGCAGTGAGAGGTCTGGATTCCTTGGCCACGACTATCTGCCAATATGCAGACTTAACATCCAGAGTACTCAGGTACCGAGCATCCCTCAACTTATCCAAAATACCTGATACAAAAGGAATGGGATACGCGTCTGGAGTGCTGACAGCGTTTAACTTTTATAGTTGACACAGAATCGCCAAGAGTCCTTTTTCTTGACCATGACAATCGGTGATGACCAAGGTGACGTAGAAGGCTCTACTACTCCTTTCTGAAGCATATCCTCGAGTTCGGCGTTAACGACTTTCTGTAATGCAGGTGATAAAGGATAATGTCTTTGTTTTATCGGCGTAGATTGAGTATAAATATTATGTTCTACCCCTTTTACACACCCCAACTGGTTTTTATCGACGTTTGCGAAGGCTTCATCAATTTCTGAGTTCAACAGGGCCCTCTGTTCATCCGAAAGTGATTCCACATCTTTAATACCCGGGCTCTGGATACTATCAACAAACGTCTTTCCATTATGAAAGTGCCACTCGCCACTGAAAAGATCAGGAACTATTCCCATCTGAGTCCAAAAATCAATACCCAAAATCAAATGATGAGTCACGTCCGGGACGACAAGAATCTCCAAAATGCGAACACGATCGCGCAATTCAATAGGCAGTGTTATCGTGCCCAGGCTATCGCACGACTGTCCAGAGGCCACCGTACAAGAAGTTCTGACAGACTCGTCAACTTTACACATTTTCTTGAATATATCCCAACCTGGTCCACCCAGTATAGTTCTTGATGCTCCGCTGTCTAAAAGACCTAGGACCTTTTGTCCCAAAATTTTGACATCCAAGTATGGACGGTGATCATCATGTGCATGAGCTAATATAAAATCTAAGACAGCACGGTTGTTCTGAAACTTATTTGACTTCTTCTCTTCTACCTGCTGATCTACGAGGTAGAAGAACCTCTCCGTTTTTTTGAACAAGTTCGACAGGCTTTTGAGGTAACTCCCATGGAGCCACATTTGAAACAAAATATGCGCCTATCCGCTGGACACTTCCGAAATTTATGAGACGTATCACCACAGTTCCAACATAAAGGTGTCGAATGAGATCTATCAGAAGTTGAATTTTGATTCCTGATGTCAGGAACGTTAAGAGTATTAGCAAAAGCTGGTGAATGCGTTTTGCGATATGCAAGTTCCGGTTCCAGTAACTGGCGTGTATTAGAAGGTGGAGGGCAGTATTGTCGAATGCGAACTTCAGTTTCCTCAAGGGACCTAGACAAGGCTAAAAGTTCACTTATTGAGCTGATTGTATGCAAAGAAAGACCTGTCTGTATATAGGGTAACATATTCCGCCTAATCAGTTGAACACGTTGCTGTTCTGATGGTGGTGAACTGAGTTTGCGAAACAGATTCTCCATTGCCGAAATGTAGTTGATCACCTTCTCCTGTTGACCTTGAGTTCTTTTCCTAATCTCTTCGTTAAGAGAATATTCGTAATCATAGGGCAGAAAGCTTTCTTTCAATTTGTGAATAAGATCATCCCAATCTCTAAATGAACCCATTCTATACCACAAAAGCGCCTCCTTCACAAAGAGTTCTGGTGCTGAACGGAACAATCTTTCCTTCGATACTCCGCGACTCAGTCTCAGCTCTTCAACACGCTCGAGAAAAGCATTAACACTCGAAACTCCATCGTACTGTATGCGCCATCGACTAACATCAACGTCCGGGCTATAATATCTCTCATACTGTGGAGGTGAAGGGTTTTTCGAACTCGGAAAATTGAGTAGTGCCGTAGGCTTCTTAGTTAGATTGATACTTGAAAATCTTTCTCCCAAAGACCTATATGGAGGTAGATTCGAAACTGGTGCGTTACCACAAATTCCATCTGGTACAGGGTTATGTCTATCTTCGGTGGTGACACTCTGAAATTGTCGAATTCGATCCGATGCAGATGATAAAAAGTTGAGTTGGCTAATCTCGAGTTCCAGTCTGGACATACATCTCCTGAACCATCGCTTTTTACGCTAGAAATTGAATTCGGCATTTCCGACTGTACAGAAGATCTCATCAGTCGAGTATGAGTAGAGCTTCGACCTTTTTCGAACATTTTCTTCAATGTGGCAACTCTGTTACCACCTTCTGCGGTGTCCTGAGCTCCTTCTTCTCCATCTCTTTCTCCCCTCAAGTCAATGAGGCCTATATTCGCACCGTTGGAAACTTCCTCACTCCTATTCAACACCTCAGGTAATAGGGGTACTGGAGCATCCAGTAAGGACATCTGTGTTGCCGACTCCTCGTTAACCTGTTGAGATGCATTAACCCTTTCCAGTTCATAAATCAACTTACTTTGCCACTGAAGTAGATTGTCAAGCAGAATAGCATCGTTATCTTCAGAGCAAACAATACGCTCAAGTCTCATTTTTAGATGCAACAATCGAGAAGAAATTCTCTTAAATTCATTAATTCGATTGGAAGAATTAAAGTTTTGGATTGCCTCTTGAAGGTCCTCCAATTTACCAGAACACGTCGATAATTCGTACTGAGGATTCAGAGCAACTTCCTTCGGTGGCACTCTACTACCAGATCTCCTCGCGAAGTACTTCTCTAAGAATAGCTCTCTTACTTTCTACCGTTCCGCAAACCGGTAATTTTCTTATCGACAATTCGTAAGTTATTTCATCTCCCAAAAGTCTATTAACTTCCATAATTAAAGTTTTGAAAATTATATAGATTACTCAAATTAACTCGTTCAAACCCCACTCTTTGTTACCAAAAAAAAAAAAAAAAAAAAAACCGCAAGTAATACGAAAACTATCAAAATTACCTGAATTATTACTAAAGATTACATAAATATCCGAAATGCAACAACATACAACTGAAAACCAAAAGTAAACACGGTATTATGACATGCCAACAATTATCCCAATAGAACTCTGCACAATAACCAGTTGAACGGTCTGAGTGTGCTCACTAAAATACGCCTTAAAAATATGAAACGCTTTATGTGTACCAACGTCAAACTTCAAATATTTTCTGCTCTATGATCTCTGAATGAAATGAGGTTAGGTAGATAATTTACTATGTAAGAAAATCTTTTAATTCCAAATGAAACTAATTAAGAAATATGTGGGAATGTAAATCAAACAAAGATCTGAATAGTTCACCTCAAATAACCCCAAAAACTGTCCCTCATATAAAAAATATGGTAATGAAGAAATTGCAACCAAAACAAAACCCCTATTAATTCAAATTAGAAAGAACAACCAATATAAAAACAAAGTTGGGCGCCAGTTTGTCACACTACTTCAAGAAAAGAAGGAAGAAAATAATATTGTTTCGTCAAGTTACAAATAAATCACTTCTTATTCTTGTTATGGTGGAAAACGTAGTGAAATGAATCTCAGGGTGGTGGGTAGAATGAAACTATGTAGTTGCTCTCTCTAATTATAATCTTGTCTTGTAGCTTTGTCAAATATCCTCTTAACGAGATAGGTCAGAACAACTGAAAATATTGGACTATATAAACTGACCGACAGATAGTACGAGTTTGGATTATTTATCGTAGACTGAATAAGCATAGGTTAATAAACGCTTAATGAAATTTATATCAACACAATTCATATGAACTCATTTGGCCAATTGTATTATAGACGTCTATAAGTACTTACAGTTCTGTTCCAAATGTGCAAATTAATATGATATAAAGAATAAGGAATCAAATTATTAGTGCTGTGCTCGTACAGTGTTTTCCAAGCCCTCGTAGTGGGTATTGATGGTGATTCAGCAAGTTGTAGGATACTTTCCAGAGCAAAGACAAACGGGTTGTAGCAAAACCTTGTTATTAGGGTTGGTTGGTTGGTGGGCAGACTATGATGATCGACAGTGGGGACTGAGAAGTAGATCTACTTCCTCAAGTTAAACAGCTTACCGAAGAATCCAATAATAATGACTGAGTTGCAGGGATGGTGTCAGATAGGAGGAAATAAGAAGCCTAAAAACCAAGACAACAATTATCTTACCTACTGAACACCTTCCGTTCAGTCTCTTTCGACTTACCAAAGTTAGAGTGTGGCTTAATATAGAGATCTCCACCTTATGGAGTCATAACGAAGATTTATGTGAAAGTAGCTTTCAAATCCTCTCAAAGAGTAGTTTTGAATAAAATCAAACTGTTCCAAAACTATAAACTAAATTTCAAATAAATTCTTCTTTGGTTAGATCCGCAAATTGCGAGATTCGCCAAGAATAATCTATCGAAAGAAAATGGGAGATTCCAGAAGGAAAAACGAAGCTGTCTTATCTCTTATCTTTTTTTGTTATAAGAATTTCTATTTTTTGTATATTCAAATTTAGAATATTGTATTTTATAACATTGGCAACACTGATTTAATTTTGAGTTGGCATGAAAATTCAATGACAACAATATAGTCACTCAACCATAAAATACTTTTTACTTGTTCTTTATCTTAACGAACTTTATGCCGTAACAACAGATAGGTATACGTAATCATTCAATATGAGCACTGATTCTGAAAATGATATTTTATAGATCAAAATTCGTATCACAGTTGGTAGTTCTTCTATTATAAAATGGTAACGAACAAGTTTATGACCTATCTTCGATTTCCAAAAAATGAGAGTTTCAAAAAAAATTTTTGAAATACACAAGGTGAGTTTTATGCTTTCTGAATAAATAATCCATAGACAAGGTTGAATATTTAAATCATTCAATTGCAAAATTTTCAATGATGATAATGATTCTGGATGAAGAAAGAGCTATGGCTATGTGGAAATATTTCAGTTAAGTGATTTTTTTAACTTTCTCAATTATTTTCAGAATTTCAAATCAAAAAAACAGTCTTGTTTCTGTGATCATTCAACACTATACTACATAGTCCAATGAAATCGCTCAATTTTTGAAAACGGACCAATAGAAACAAACTGTATCTGAAAACACTCAATCTCACAGTGTTTTCACTTTTAGAAATTTGTTTTTATCAAATGCCTAATTTGCATAGGAATATTAATACGTCCGGATAGCTTTGGCCGTTGGTGGAAGTAGCGGTCGTCATGGTTACGATAAACAAGCAGTTGTTAGCGATAACTTCAACAGCACATTTGGCAGTTCTGTCAGTTTATTTTCGTATTTTACCATAAAGTAGATAAAAATGAAACGTTTTGGGAATTGTAATATTACTTCAATTGGGGAAAATGTGAAGAAAAGTATGCCGCTTAATACAGTGAAGTCAAGATCCTACATTTGGAAACAATTTGAAGAATTCTGCACTGCCTGGGTATACCTTGTAAATGAAAAAACAAGTTTGTCAGAGCTCAATAATATTATGCTAGACTGGGCTTTCAATATGAAGAAAAGAGATGGATCAGACTACAAGGAAAGTGTCGTAAAAACCTTGTGGAATAATACTGCCAAACAGCTGCAGAAAAAATTCTATTCCGAATGGTGCGTTAGGTTCGATCCATTCACAGACGTGGCTTCTAAAACGGCGTGGAATGCACGAAATGTCAAGAGGCGTATTTTGCAAGTGGACACTGAGAAAAGAAAAGTTAGTACCAAGGCACTGTCTTTGGAGCAACACAAAAAGATGGTCAACTTATGTAAAGAAGATAATCCAGACGGTTTGAACAGAAAATTTTATTTTATTGCTGCATTGGAGCTTGCTTGGCGCGGAGGAGAAGGTTCATCATGCCTAATTTCGCATTTCCAATTTGAATTTGAAAACGATGGTAATCCCACGGGCCGAATTGCCTACAATCCGATATTTTCTAAAACAAGACAAGGTGGTGCCCAAAAATGTGCGGAAACGAAATGGCTGACTCCCAATATTGCGAAAGATATATGCCCGGTTAGGTTATATAAGCTACTTCTATCCAAAAGAACTGCAAACATAACCACTGAAGAACTATTCCTTACTCCACATAAGAATTGGAAATATGGTTCATGGTTCAAAAACTCCCCAGTCGGTCCCAATACGATAGCTAAATGGACAAAAGAATCGGCAGAACTCATTGGCATCAACACAACCAAGTCGAAGATAACCAACCACTCGCATCGAGTTACTGCTGTCAGCCAATTAGCCAAAGTAGGGATTGGCAAGGAACAGCTGATAAAGATAACAGTCCATTCTTCTGTAGCGTCAGTGAAACCGTATCTCCAACTGAACCAACAACATCACAAAAAAATAATCACAGCCATAAGGAATGAAAAAAATATCCTTCAAGAAACAACAACATCTGTATCTACTTCATCATTCGAAAATAATGCTCGTAATGTGTATAATAATTGTACAATCAATAATTATTATTTTGAGAATGAAGAGGAATAATTTGTTGTTATGCTTCTATCTGGTTATTTTTGAATAAAAAACTATTTTTTATTTCGTTTGATTTATACTGTTGAATGATCTTTCCAACTACCACACGAGATTCGAATTTTTGGCGCTTTTGTTCACCCGAACAGAGTGCAAATAATTTTGCCCGAATGTCTCTTATTTTGGAATACCGAGCCAAAAATGGTCTCAATCGATTGGGTTCGACTCCCTGATGAAGAATTCGTGGCGAAAGTTGAGTCTGTCCGGCCGGCCGTATCCTCTCTAGCATCCAAAAGGAATCAGCTAGAGTTATCATATTTTTAGAATAGGTTAATTGTCCAAATATCTCGGTCAAGTTCGTTATTGGGCCAAATCCGTCGGATGGTTCAGTAGTTATGAGCATCTGAAAATTTTTTTCCTCAATAACTACTAGAATATCCAACCGATCAAATTTATATTTGAATTATTGTTAAGGGAGGCTGCAACAAAAAAGCTAGCAAAATTTCGCAGGAATCGTCAGGCTAGAAAATGTTTAAAAAATTCCCAAAAAAAAATTTTTAATCCTCACTATCTCAAAAGATATTTTTTGGATTTCAATAAAAATCCGTGAATAAGTTGGGGTGATCGATATCTTACTTATCTCCATATTTTATTGTCGTAGCTCTTTTCCATCTAAAGATATGATCATTTTTTTTAATTTACTCAAGAGATAAGTGAAATGACATTCGTTCCGATGATTTTCTTTGAACGATGGCCATCACAGATCGATATTCGATTGACAAATGCCGGGCTCATTAATCAGTGTCAGTTGGCGTAATATTCAATCTCTGTGGCTGAAATAATATACGTTGTCAAAATTCAGAAAAGTACTGACATAAGTTTTTAGGAAAAGGGAATTATAACCTCGAACAAAACTGGGGAAAATTATGAGTAGTTATTTTTAATTTGAGATATAGGTTTGTTCATTTATTAGGCGTTCATATTTGCATCACATAGTTCCATAGTACGGGAAAAGACTATTGTTCACCTGATCAGAGTGCTTATAGATTTGTTATGGTTTGAATATTTACTAGCAAGTAGCTCAACAAGAGCGCCAAAGCAATCTGACCTCACGTCAGTGCTTTCTAAATTTATTTTGAGAACACTCTGTCGTTTCGTTTTTTGAAAATTATACAAATTTCAATCAACAAAGTGATCCCGAAATACTTTGTACTTTGTTTCGTGAAATTTAAACGCATAATTCCCAAAAAACAAGAGTGTTCTCAAAAAATTCTCAACTCTAGTGGTATTACCCTTGATAATTTATCCCTGCTTGAGAGAACAGTTAGTAGAGTCTCATGCAACGATTTTAGGTGGCTATTTTGTCACGTCAAAAGCCAATAATATGTGGAGATCATCTTAAAATGTAGATTTTTTTCAATAACATGTCATACTATGTAAATGGTCTTGCGACCATTTGGATGATGAAAGCAGAAAAATTTTGTAATTTAAAACATTATATATAGATATTCTCTGTCGATTTCAAGAATCTATGTTTTGGATCCATCCACTGGAAAGCTAATGATGGAGAACTTATTGTACTGAGACTTCGTTTAATCCATTTTTTTTCATTCTAATTTCAACTCATATCGCATAAAGAGTGGAAGGACATATACAGAACTGGGAAAATGAGTTCACCGGCATGGCGCTGTATTTTTTGTTGGCGAAACTGCGAAGTAAGCGGGAGAAGAGATACGGGAAAATGTTTTCCTAAATAATGAAAGTTTATGTGCGAGTGGCCAGCTGGTCATCATTGATTAGAGCCTGAACGCTGGACTGAAGAGTACATCTGGTTGTTCTGATAGCAAACGGTTGAATTTATTTCCAAATTTATTCTCTCCCCTTTGCGCCCCTAGTTCGGTAGATTTATTATCGTAATGTATAAAGACTCCGTCGAGTAGCATCGATCTCGATTTCAAAATGGTGAAAATTTTATATCATATCTATCGACTTCTTTTCTGCATGCGATTACGGAAATCTCGTAGCTAGAAGATTTCGAGACTATTAACATTGCTGCAGAATATATTTCTTGAAATCAATGGGAATTATAACGTTTTCACTACAGTCAATTCAAAATTAAAAACTCACTTAATGATTCGAACCTCCGTTACACTTATATACAAATGGACAATATTCGGTCATAAATCTATTATCAACGACTTTTACATATTCAAAGCCAATTAGCTCTTAAAAAAAGGTGACTATTGTCAAGAATGGGCTATTCTCATAAATGCTACATCCTTGATTTTTCTTCCTGTAGGTTTTTCTTCTTTGCTCATAGATATAACTTCATTTTATCTGATTATTCCCATTCATCGCATGTTAGACCAACTTCGATAAATAAGTGTGTCACACAGTTTCTGATGCTCTATTATTCTTATTATTCAAGGGGCGCTTTGTTTTTCCGATATATTTTTTTTCGCATTCGCATGGTATTTCTTATATGCATTTCATCGTTATTTACTTTTCACGATCAGGATAAACCTTTTTTTGATTGGACCTGCTAGAAGGTATATTGAGTCTTGAATGCGATTGTTATAACATTTAAAAACGGTTTTCTACAAGGATCAATTCTTGGTCCTTTACTTTTCAATTTATATCCCAGTGATTTACCCACAACATCATCTCAGAAATTTGTTTATGCTGATGACATTGCTATTGCTCACCACCATTCGGATTGAAATACTCTGGAAAACATACTGTCATCTGATTTGGAAATCTTAAAGAATTATTTTATTGACTGGCGATTTTGTCCAAATCCCAACAGAACAGAGGTATCTTTTTTTCATCTGAATAATCATAAAAAATATGGGAAATGAGCTGTAACTTACAATGATTCTCCTATCGAATATAATTCCTATCCTAAATACTTAGGAGTTGAATTAGACAAGGCTCACTTAGATGATTTGAGCCTAATACTGAAAACTAGGAATCATATTCTTCAGAAATTAGCTGGATCGTCTTGGGGTCCTGATTATTCCATTCTTTGCACAGCATCTCTAGCCTTAGTCTTATATGCTGAGTATTGTTGCTCTGTTTGGTTTAATGCTGAAATGTTTCAATAATCAGTCAGATTTGTTCAATGTTGCCATATTATATATATATATATAATTTTGTCCAAATTTTCTGATTTTCCCTAATCCAACTCTGTGCTGAAATGATTCAATAATCAGATTTGTTCATTGTTGCCATATATTATGTCTTTATTAAATATTTATATCTACAAAAGGTTGGGGAAATCTCTCCAGTCTATGGTTCCACCACTAAACACTATAGATGAAATTAACCACTGAACAATTTTTGTCTTACATTCACCACAAAATCTAAATTGCCATTTGCTGTATTCATTGTTAATGATGTCTAGCACCTTGATTAATATTTAATGTAGAGTAATATTCCATAATAAATAGAGAAAATGTTTTCCATCACTCACATAGGTACTTCGGTATATTTTCATGATGACCGTTGAAATAGATAATATATTTTCTGTCAGGACCTGTTAAATTGAAAATTTGTCTTTATGAAGAGCTGGTTCTTCATAGCTTCAGACTTTCAGCGTTCATCAAATTATATATATTCTAACATAGGAATACTTCAAATTAAGCTCACATGAGTTTCAAAAACTTCGAACCCAGTCTCCTAGATTTGTTTTGTACCTTTAATATCTTTATTTCATACACCGATTCAACCTGGTTCACAAACATAGGAGATAATAGAATTTGACCTAGTTTTAATATTTCTGAATATTTGTTATGATGCATGGTTAATTAAAATTCAATCAATATTGAAACTGGAAGCTATAAGCTCATATACAAGAAAGATTAGAATTAAGTGCATTCTCTGACCATAATCATTTCATACTGAATAAAATAATTTCAAACTATCGATATTATCCTTCCAATATTTTCCACATTTTTTTTTGAAAGAAAGCAAATAACTGTTGACAGTTTCAAACAGAATCAAAACAACAAGGAACCACAGAACACATTTTTATTGGGAACTACCCACCACAGAGAAGTTATAATATTTTAATGTGATAATAATTCACTCTAGTTATTCTGAGGAAAATTATAACAAAAGATCAATAATGGTTACAGATATTATCTTTCATTTAAAAAAATTTGCAATTATAAATTTTTTTCTCTCCTGGGGTTCGGTAATAAATTGATATTCTATGGTAAGGTAATAAAATTTGACATAATCTATGAATAACCATTATTCAATATTTATGTTTTAGTTTACATGATTAAAACAGATACTCTGATTATAAAAACCAATAATTTAAGCATGTTCAGTAATCAGTAATTATAGTGTAAACAGAATAGATTCATACTAATGATTTAACAAAAATTTTTTATTAAAGAACACCTAGTTGATTTTTCAAAATCAAATTCAGGTGATCAAACACAAGCAAGTATAATTGCACACTTAAATCTGGAAATACTTGTAATCTATCCAGGTAAATCGTTATTGGGATAGAGTAGAGAAAATAATCATCAATCAAAGTAACATCACTTTAAAATAATTATCTGTAGTGACATCATTCCTTGTTGTTGAAGATTTCGAAAAAGATTTTCATATTCTTAACAATATGATATCAAGATACCTCATAGACCTGTTCACTGGTCTCAGTCAAGGAGAAGAAACTTCAGAAATATAAGTGTTTGGAAAATCATAGATGATTTTTTCTGGCTTTGAGTGAAAAAAAAGCATAATGACAACCTCTTGCCTCGGAAGTTTTCATAGAAATGATGGTTTTCATGATTTGAAAATTTTAAGAAGAAAATTATGAATGTATGATGATAACATCCAATAATTCTGAGGTTTTTTTGAATTTCTCGCTAGAAAGGAAAGGTTTATAATCTTGAAGTAGAAAGAAATCATAGTAGAACAACAAAATTTATGTTTATGGTGTTGAATTTTTTTACCAGAAAATTAGTATTTTGTATCTTTCTTTTGGATATGAACCTCATCGGATGAAACATGAGTGAGTGAATCATTTCTTAGAGGGAATTTAATACTTTTAAACAATTCAGATTCAATAGTGGATGCTGTGGAAGGTATTTTTCATTCAAACTAAACTGGAATACAGAGGGGTATTTGCAAAATGTGAAAACTTAGAATGCTTTTAACTTTTTAAGGCAGCTGAATTCAGAGCTGTGCCAAAGCATTGTGCTTAGTGCTCGTGAAAGCACTCTAAGCACTTTAGTGCTCCCTGAGCACTGTGCTCGCGAGCACTTTTCAATGGCTAGTGCTTAGTGCTTGTTTTTCGAGCACTCTCGCGAAAATCTTAGTGCTTAGTAATCCGCTAAGCACTAAGCCTTTCCGAATTCTTGAAGTAGGGTCAATATAAGCAGGTACGGTATTTGATTTTTTTATGTGCGCAAAGATAATATGATCGTTTTGAATTAATATTCAGTATTTCTTCAGTCACCATTGATTTGACTTTATGGTTATGAAGGCCAGAAATTTTTGTTTTTGCGCGCTTGTTACTAGTGGAACAGGCGGGCTATCATTCTGTCCAAATGTCTGTAATTTCCGAATATCGAGTCGAAAATGGTTTCAATCCATTGGGTTCGCATTCTTGATGGAGAAACCTTGGTCAAATTTAATTAGGTCAGGCTGGCCGGCCCTCCAATCGTATACCCTCTATCTTCCGAAGGAGATGACCTAGAGTTTTCATTTTTCAGAATAGGTTGATCGTTCAAATATCTCGGTCAAGTTCGTTATTGGGCCAAATCCATCGTTAGTTATTAGCATTCAAAATTTGATTTTCGCCTAGAATATTCATCTGATCAATTTAAAATTTAGAAGGTGTTTTAATGATGTTAAATTAGATGGTTTTCCAAATTTCGAGATAATCGCCACTCTAGAAAATTTATTAAAAATTCCCAAAAAAATCCTTTATTAGAACCGATTCTTTATAAGATATTCGTCAGATATCTATGATGTTTCTATGGACGTTATTGATTTCCTGAATATAATTAAATTTCATCAATCCTGAAAATATATTATAATTTCATGGAACCGAAAGCGAATAGATTGGAATTTTTGAATTCTCATTCGTTGTTACTATAAGCCTTCGTGTCTCATCACAAAAAAGGGATACAAAATAGGAAAATTTCTATAAACAATCTGATTATCAGCTACCTTTGGTTTCATAACGATTTCTGGATGAAATTATATAGTATTCATCAAAATGTGTTTTGTGCATTGTAGGTAATAGTAATTTACGTAACAAGTCCGGAAAATAGGTTTTTTTGGACGAATAGACAAAATTCTAGGACGAGCGCAAGCGAGTCCTAGAAGTCTATGAGTCCAAAAAAACCATTTTCGGGCGTGTTGCGTACAATATTTTTTCGGCAACCGTCTAGAATAACAAATCAATGAGACGACACATTTCTTTTTTATATATTTTAATTCTTATTTAAATTAAACAGAACAGAAAATATCACATATTAACAGAAACATTCTAATTCTTATTTATATTAATATTTATATTAAAATTCGAGCAATTACTGATATTGAAGGGATTCAATTTGTTTGAAATGCCTGGTATATTTAAATTCCTTTTGTTGAAGCCACAACAAGATGGCAAAGTTTCCGTTTCGCATCGATTATTTTCTTCTGGTGATTTTTGAATGGTCTTGGCAATTTTAATTTTGTTTTCAAGGGAATTATCTATATATCCTTCAGCCACATTGGTAGACTTCCAGCCACCGTGTCTCTTCAAATTTGTGATGTTTCCACCATTGTCAGCAAATAACGTCGCCGAAGTTCGACGAATGCTATGGCCTGTGTAATTTTAGGATTGGGTAAATGTAAAAACTCTGCGATTTTCATTCCGAGACTCCCGAAAGTGTGGATACCAACAGGCTGAATCGAACATTTTCCCTTTTTGTAATTCACGAATAATCTGTTGTGTGGAGTATGAGATGGCCGTAAAGATAAATATTGTCTATACAACAGCAGGTTTTCTTGCCCAATTACAACAAAAGTTCTCTCAATATGTGTTTTGGAATCCGGTATTTTCACAAGCAACATGTCTTCCTTATCGTTTATTAAATCAATCGACATTTTTGTCAGTTCTTCTCTTCTGCACGCGCCGGCTAACCCAATAATTGTTGCTACCTGAAAAGTAAGTTGATACTTTTATATCCTACAATCGTAATATTTTGTTAAAATCACCTTCAGCATTAGATATGTATCATTATCCGCTTCTCTAATGAATTTGCTGATCTGTTCACTGCTGAAAACTTCTGATTTTTTGGCTTTGTAACCAACATTCTTCCTTTTAAGAAATGCGAGAACTTTTGGGAAAATGGCTATGTTCACATTTTTCTTTACTAAAATGGTACTTTTCAACATAGAGTACATGCTCCACAGAGTGGAGGATTTGACTGTTTCTGATTTATGCGCCAAATAGGCCAACATTACATCCTCTGTTATAATTTTGCATTGCTTCATCTCCATCCATTTCGTGAACGAATCATACACGTTTTCATACCTTGATTTTGATTTTTCAGGCAATAATTGTGCTGTAGCAGCGGCTGCTATATTGAAATTTCCCAAGGCACATTTTCATTGTCACTATCACTGCTGCTTTCCATATTTTAATGCGGATTGGGATTGCGATCAGAAAACATGCAAATTCTTGACAACTAATTTTATATGAACTGTCAGCCGTTTTCTCAGTGCTATGGTAACTTCATTTATCAAAAATATACCTACCAAGATTTTCATATTTACTATGATCAAAACGACGTGATTCTTCCCGGCCTAGTCCGGGAAGTACGTACTTCCCGGACTAGGCCGGGAAAGGCTTCTTTCTCAAAGAAAAAGCGTCCGGAAAGTGGGTACTTCCCGGACGGTTGCCGAAAAAATTCTTATTTTTCAATAATTTATGTTTTCATTGATGACACTTCATGAGCCTGAAGTTGTTTAAGGGCTAAATTGTGTTCGTATAAATGCATGTTTATATCGTATCACTTATAGAACAAACGCGTTGAGACTGCTTTGCAGCATTTTCAGATTTTTCACTTGTATGCTCCATCCACACTAAAGCGAACAATGCATCACATCAGTAGTCTCGAACGTCAGAGAGCGAAAACGGTAGAAATACTTTGAGCAAATCTGTAGATTCCAACTGAAAAATGGAAAACGAGGAAAACCATATTCTTAAATAAACTTCATTCATTACTGGTTCAAATGGTGGGAATTCGAATAGATGTGAAATAAAATGAAAATTCGAACTAGACTAGAATGATTTATTGCTCAAAATTTTCTGTACTCTTTTTCACAACATCATATCACTGATTAAAATGGATATTACACCATAATAAAAGAAGATTGATAAGCTCTTTTAAAATATTGTAAACAAACGAATATTTTCACAAAAACGTTAGACCAAACTGCCGTTCCCAATTGGGAATTTTTAAGCCAGATGTTCTTGTGCATATTTTTTATGACCCATCAATTTTAGCACTCTTCGGAATTTCCGTCGGCAGATTTGTTGATTATTTGGAAAGTTTGTGAAACATTCAATTGGGCCCGAAGCTCACGGAGATATTTAAATACACAAAACCAGGGTTCAATAACTACCTTATCAGTGGCACTCGGTGGGTAACCGGTAGTTGTAAAATTCGGAAAGTTATGGCAATCCTTGAAACACAGCCCTCATTTTTGCGCGCTTGTTTCTAGGGGAACAGCGAGCTATCGTTTTACCCAAATGTCTCAATCGATTGGGTTCGACTTCCTGATGAAGAACATTTGAGTAGGTCCGGACGCGGGCCGTCCGGCTGTTTACTCTCTATCTTCCGAAGTAGATGACCTAGAGTCCTAGAGTTTTCATAATTTCAAAATAGGTTGATTGTCCAAATATTTTGGTCAAGTTCGTTATTGGGCCAAATCCATCGAATAGTTTAGGATTTGAAAGTTGATTTTCGCAATAATTCCTAAAATATTCATCCGATCAATTCGTACCTTGAACGATTTTGAAATAAAAGGGTTGGCCAAATTTCGAAGGAATCGACACGGTAGAAAATTCTTAAAACATTCCAAAAAACATTTTTGTCAATACTCAACATCCTATCAGATATTCCTTCGAAATCAACAAGAATTCGTACATAAATCGAGATTACCGATAATTTGTATGCCCCAGAATTTTACCGTCGTAGCTGAGTTTTTGAATAAAACAAATCAGTTCTAGTGTGAGATTCAAACCCGGGAGGGTGGAAAAACATTAATATTAGGTAGTAATGAAAATATCAAAAATGAATCTACTTCAATAAACAATTCGAAGTGACATTTTTCAACTACATTGGAATGAGAGAAGCACTAACGTATTGTCACTCTAATCCCAATCAGAATATCTAAAGCATTAAAAAGCATTGGCGTATTTTTTTACTAATAAGGAATAATGCATAATTTTGGTGCTCCAGAAAAACTGAAAACTTCATATTTCTTGGGCACTGAAAGCACTTCTAGAGAAGTAAAATTCATCTTCCGAAAGAGATGAGATAGAGATTCCATATTAATAGAATTAGTTTATTATCCAAATATAAGTCAAGTTAGTTATTGGGCCAGACCTGTCCGATAGCTCAGCAATTATGAATCTGAAATTCGGTTATAATTGATGACACTCAACTACAACAACTTATATATGGTATAGAAATGTGGAAAAAATGCCAGATCGAAGAATTTGCTGAACTGTAAGTGGACTCAACTTCCATTTAAGATATATGTTTATTGATTCTTTCACACTCATTGTGCTGGCTGATTTTGAATCGCACTCTTTTTAAGTCTGAGAAAAGACTTTAGAACAAGCGCGTAAAAGCTCCTGATCTCACGTCAGTGCTTTCCACATTTTTTCAGTAATGTGTTCTCGCTTATAAAATAATTGGTCCTCGATTATTAATTCAACTTTATGCATTGATTAGGAACAGCCATTCAGATTCAGATCGACGAATAAGATTAACTAGTACCAGAATGTAAATTGAATGCATGCGTTTCACAAAACAAATAAAATGGCTTTTGAGTTTTTCCTAGTCTCGAAATCATAATTTTAGATATGTCGATGAAGCTAAAGAGTTCTCATTTCAATCAAACAACATTACATAAAATAGTTCCCACTAAAGTGCTTAGTGCTTAGTGCTCTAAATATTCAATTACTTTTGCAAAAGTGCTCGGTAATCCGGAGCCTTCTGTCGAAAGCGGTGCTTAGAACTCGAGACTCGAAGCCTTTTTTTTTTTCGAGTGCTTAGGGCTTAGTGCTCGAAGCACTTTTTCGGTGCTTAGCACAGCTCTGAGCTGAATATGGAAAAACCGTAATGGAAAAAGTGTTTCTCTTGATCTCAAGAGCCTATGGTTAAAATTAACGCAGTGGTCAAAGACTCACCCTGTATATATAGTGTAGGTGATATTATTTACGCCGCCCCATGTACATATACCTATAATATTTGTCATTTTTTTCGAAAGGAAAAGTGGCGATTATTACAAGTATGTCTCCAGAAGGCTGGACATTCTCAAAAGTGACTTTCATTAGTATAAATCCAATTCAATCGACTGAGACCATTTTCGGCTCGATTTTCGAAAACGAAAGACATTTTTGCAGAACGATAGCAGGTGTACTAGTATTATGGATTGAAATAAGGTTGAAAAAACACTGATTTCAAGTTTGTCCCTGTATTCTTCATCGGGAAAGCAAACCCAATCGACTGAGAACATTTTCAGTTCAACATTCGAAAATTACCGACATTTGGTCAAAAACATGGTATACTGTTCTGCTAGAAAAATACCGCAAAACGCTTATCAGAATTATTGAATATGTCGCATGCAGGTCTGATGAATTTGAAAATTTCAATTCATTGGAGCTATTCATATGAGATTAAGTTTAAAACCATTAAATATTTTAGAACTTCTACTATGAATAGGAATTCACACAAAGGAGATTTCTTTCACTAAGTGTCTTTCAAGTGTCCACGTCTCAAGAACCGAATAAATGATCTTGACGCCATATCATCAGTCACTTTTCCTTCTTGTACTTCGCATCATTAGTATGATGCGTTTATAGCAGAGACAAATCATGCAAGTAGCAATCAGCAGCGAGGAACATTATTTCCTGACCAAAATGCAAGGGTCTATCTTTGGTCGTATATTCCGTTTTGGGAGGTTGCCAACCCTGATTCATAGTGCATCGGCAATCACCATTAGTCGTCTTAATGGTAATGGTAATAACGGGGGATACAAATGTTGATTATCGTAATCTCGAGGTGCTGATTAATGGTCATTTTTAATCTCCTGCTCTATATCAGTCCCCTAAAGCCCTTACTTATATTTATTGAAGGTAACATATCAAAGGTGTCGGAAATTTATGATGGCCTTTATCAACATGTCGCTATGACTCAAAGAATTAGAGTAATCGACAGACTTAACAATAGCTTTTCTTTGGAAAAGAATATTTATAGAAGACATTTCGTAATCGAAATAGATTTCTTCCTTAACTCTTAGGAGAACATAATAGCAATAGGTAATGATGAGAGATAATAATAATTATAGATAAAGGAACACTTGACGATATATTTTCAAACTTTAAATCTGAATTTTATTCAGGTTTTGCATCCATCAGAAATAAACTACTTTCTGTTATGTTAGAAACCCAGGCCTTGCACTAAAAACCCATCTGAAATGTAAATGAATGCAATTATTATTATTTTTTCCGTCGACCTCCCAATAAAAGCTCGGTTAAACGTTCACAAAATCATGCATTAATGACCCATTTTAATGCACGATTTCTTTCTATTTTAATAAATGATTATCATGGGCAACCGAACAGTATTCAGAAGTAATATGAGTAACGTCACAACTCGACTGATATTTCATTTTTATGTATGAGGCCTGTGACTCTCACTCTTCAATCACAGAATAGTCGCGTATTTATCTTTGGTTCCATTGTTATTTCACAGAGAAAAGAAAAGATAAAACAAATCCAAACATTATCGATCTGTCAAATTATTAGTAATATAGCTGCTTTCAAACATAATCTTAATCTAATATCGCCTGTTATTTTAATTACAACTAGTAACGAAGTCAATATCCTCCGGACGTTGTAGAAATGAAATGGCAGTGATATTCGAAGACCACAAGTACGATCGCGATGTTTTTTTTTTGGTAATAAAGCTGAAGATTAGGAACTTTGACGTATTTCCTGCAACCTGAAAAGTTTTGTTTCAAAAAACTCGACGTTTTTTTAATGACGACTTTGTCGGATCTTTACAAACAAACAATTACAAAGCCTGCCCAACATCCTGTAAGCATTGCAGAGTTCTTATAGTATTTGATGGTCAGTACTTCTCTCGGCTTGCGATTTTCATTGTATTTGTGTGCTGATTGCAAATTACCACCGTTTTTCGTTGACGAAGAACGTTTTCTAAAATAATTATTCTGAAACTATTCAGGAAGTTTGTGACAAGTTTTGTAAGCATACTTTGAGAGAGTGAATACTTAGCAAGTTTATCGCTAAAGTATTCAATGCTGAAAGCAACATTGAACTTTAAAAGGCTTTAAAAGGAGTATTGATATAAGCAGATATCACAAACTGGAGATGTTCATTAAGGGACAAAAAGCGGGTTATATTCCTAAGAAATCGAAAGTTCTCGAGAAAAATCATGAAAAGAGTTTATAGCAAATGCTCCAGACAGTATTTTCTTGTCAAAGGTAAATATAGAACTCAATTAAATTAATTTTCTAAATTTTTCTTATTGTCACGTGGGTATAAAATATATATATAACTTTAAATTTTTATTTGAAGGTCGCGTTGATATTTGGAGTATCCGGGGCATTGCTAAAAGATGAGCTGTATAAGTTGCAGATAAATGATGTGCAGGATATGGTCTCGAAATTGTTAATAACAGTGAATTCATCCAAAACGCACTCGAATAGTATATTCACTGTGGTAGATAATGAGGAGCGTACACTGTTGAATCCAATCAAGCGATATATATATATCCTTGAGACCAATTCACACTCCGCACGAAAAGTTTTTTGTCTTTTACAAGAATTTTAAATGCTCAATACAGCCAGTTGAAATCAATACAATTTCGAAATTACCATCGTTAATTGCAAAATTTCTCAAAATAAGAACAACGCAATCTGTATACAGGTCACTGTTTTCGACATTCTTCTGCATCTATCCTTTCAGACAGTGGAGCAGATTTTGCAGCCATCAAACGGCTTGGAGGATGAAAATCAACATCTGTTGCAGAAGGGTACATCTAAAACTCGATGAAAAATAGATTAGAAACTGCTGAAAAAATTTTATGCGATAATCTTTCGCCAGTAATCAATACATCAGCTCCCACCAGTTCCACACATTCCTTATCGCAAATCGTCAGTAACGATGTAAAAGTGGACTATTCAGAATGTCACATCTCGAAAATTCCGTCAATGAATTTTACGAATTGTTCAATTGGAACCATAAATATGAATATGTCAAAATAAGCATCGAAATTTTCATTGTCAAATTTCATATTGTGAGAAATGAATTTTAATTGAAGAAATATTTTATTTCTAATTCAAAATAAGGTCGACGGAAAAATTTTGTAATCAACTCTTTTAATCATCTAGCGATCAGTGGTCTCGAAAATTAACATTAATCGCTATCATTAATAAACTAGTTGATCAAATAACTCTTTAAAGATACGACTACTTAGGGTTTTTGAGAATAATAAATTACGATTCAAACACTTCAATAATTTGCCCTTCGATGTGTACCATTCATCGTTCATAGAAATAAATACATGAAAAAAAATTCTCGAGTTTATCTAAAGAATTTTTGAGATTTCATGACATGATGAAACTCATATTTTTCCGAGTTTTTTCGTTACGATACTAGAATATAAATAACCTTCATATTTCCTTTCTTTCAAATATGAAAACCACGTCATCTACATCTTCAGTTCTAAAGTGAAAAATAAATTATACAGGGTAGCCATTTGAAAACGAAACAGAGGAGATTACAGACGAAATAAATTTTTTCGATAGAAATGCGCGGACAGGTCGATTTCTGTTTCGAGGGGGACAACTTAAGATGGAGGTTACGGACTCATAGCGACCCTTGGGGGACAACAAATTTTGAATAGGGAAGATGGGGTTCATTTGAAAGGTATTTTTATACTATTAGTATTTGAAAATGAAGTGGTGTTTTCATGGCACTTGTAGTGTTTTTTTGTAAAAAATCGACATTTTGAGACAGATCATTAAGTTGGATTACTAGTTCTTTGACATGTGAATTATTCTTAGTTTTGAATCGAGACTTGTATGTGTTCTAATTCATTGTTCGACATGGTTTATTCAATTGCAGAGCGGGTGGAAATAATTTCTCTTTTTTTTTGCAAACAATCAATGTACGAATAGAACCGCAGAATTCATCAATCAACGACATTCAGATAAACATGTTAATAGGAAGTATGTTCTGGAATTAGTGTCAAAGTTTCAAGAAACCGGGACCATGGCTAATAAAAAACGAAACATGGAAAGAAATGAAGCAGCTGAAGTAGCTGTTCTTGGACAGATTGCTCTGAATCCAATGACGAGTACGAGGCAGCTAGCACATGAATCTGGTTTTACACGAACTCGAATTGCAAATATTTTGAAGCATCATAAATTCCATCCTTACAAAATCCATCTTTCACACGCACTAAACGAAGATGATTTTGACAGTCGTGTTGAATTTTATGATGCAATGAGTGAATAAGTAAGTAACTGCTAATCCCAATTATCTGTGCAATGTTTGTTTCTCCGATGAGTGTTCGTTCTTTCGAAACGGCACAGCAAATCGACACAATTTTCGTTATTGGGCCGATGCTAATCCGAGATTGTTCCACGAAGTTTATACTCAAAAACCAGAAAAACTCAATGTTTGGGCTGGAATATTTGGTGACAACATTGTCGGCCCGTTCTTTTTACCTGGTGATCTTACTGGAGATATGTATTTGGACTTATTGGAAAATCACATTGATCCAATTTTGACCGAAATTATTGAAAACAATGCTGGAAATTATGTGGAAGATCAGATTGTGTTTCAGCAGGATGGAGCTCCTCCTACACCTTACCAGTTCGAGAATATCTGAATCAAAGATTTCCAAATCGGTAGATTGGAAGAAGGGGTCCCACTGAATGGCCAGCCAGATCACCAGATCTGTCACCACTAAATTTCTTTCTTTGGGGCCACTTGAAGAGTAAAATCTACTCTACACAGCCCGATTCCATAGAAGATTTAAGAACACGTATAGTAAACGAATGTCGTCAAATCACTCCAGAAACGCTGCAAAATGTGCGCCATCGTTTCGAACAAAACTTATTTCATTGTATGGAAGTTAATGGTGAACAATTTGAATATTTAATTGATTGATGTGAGTTTTTGATAAATTATTTACTTTACTCTGAAAAGTCTTATTTCTTAGATCAATACTTCAAATCGTTCTGATACCGTACAGTTGGAGAATGATTTCAGTGAATAAAACAGCTAGTCGAACATCTGACCCTAGTGGCATTAACACGTACGGTATGACTTGATTTGCCCAGTGGTAGATGATTTGCAATTTCAAATACAAGTATGGAAATTTTGGTGTTTCGGAAGCACGAAATGTCAATTATTCGCAAAAATTCTGGCACGAAAAGGGCCTTTGAAAAGCAAAAGAAAACGATAGAAAATTATCAATGAAATTCTGAAATAATATGAAAAATGACTCCAAAGAAAATGCGAATGCTGGAGTATCGACTTCTGCCTACCTGGATTCACAGTACGGCTGAATGAACTTGTCCAGGCACTCACGGGCGAGAATAGTCACTTTTTCACTAGAGTTCACTAGTCACTAGAGTTCGAATTTGTATGAATGAAACTAACAAATTTAACTAATAATAAGTTGCAGTAACAAATTCATTTAAGTGATAAAATTAACTAACGCATGCTTATTTCGAGAACTGATGCATAAAATGAAAAAACAATTACTGTGCTGAAATCAGTATAAAAATACCTTTAAATTGAGGTATCACTCACCCCATCTTTCCTATTTAAAATTTGGGGATGGGGGTTGTAGCAGCAAGGGTTGAAGCGCTGTGAGTCCGTAACCTACATCTTAAGTTGTCCCCCTCGGAACAGAAATCGACATGTCCGAGCATTTCTATCGAAAATACTTATTTCGTCTGTAATCTCGTCTGTTTCGTTTTCAAATGGCCACCCTGTATATTATATAATGTCTAGTCTAGTTAATGAGTTCAAAATACTGCTAAAGTGATTATTCAGATATGAATACAAAGCAATCCATACAATTAAAAATATTGAGAAACCCTGACGTGACTCCGGTATAGTATGTTACTTAAACAACCGCCATATTGAAAGTAAAAAAATCAACAAACCTATATATGTCTTAATTTAAAAGTATTCACTTATAGATTTTCTTCAGTTTTGTTCTTTTGAACCTCCATCAAAGAAAGTATATCTTCTTCATAAAAAATTATGCCACAATTGATATCTTCTTCCAATTTACAACAACGCACTAAATTCAATCTTCCGAGCCATTATCATTTTGACGAATTAATGAGTGACAGAATTTTTTGGCACATTGAGGAAGATAGATAATTGTAATTCACGCTTGTAGTAGTAGTAGCTGTAGCTTTATTAATCCTATAAGACATATTGTTACGTGTATAGGACAAGTCAGTGATATAATACTTGAAAACTAGAATTTACATTCAGTTGTTTGCACCAAAATTATTTTTCATCGAATCAAGACTTCACTCATTGAACATCTTTATATTTGGAGAACTTATATGCTCTTAAAACGAGATGATGCGAAGCAGGAATTCAAGGATGTTCTGAATATCAATATCCTAGATGTCTTTCCAAAATTTTGTTCATCTCTTCCAGCTATCTTAGGAAATTTTGAGTATATTGGAAAAAGCTTTGGGTATTTTTTTAAAATTTTCTAGCATGACGATTTCTGCGAAATTTTTAGAACCCATTAGTTTCTACCTCATTGAAACATCTTTCATGTTAGAAATTCGGTTTTTTTACGAACTTGAGCGAGATATTTGGACAATGCTCTAAAAATAAGAATAATTGCTAATGTCCTTCGGAAGATTGAGAACAGAGATGAACACTTTCAATTTTGACCAAAACATGGTGGATTTAATTTTGACCACTTCACCCTTATAACGTTGGTAATGGCTTCTTTTCTCTTGCACCCCTTCAAAAGTCATCTACTTTTAAATCGGATTGGGACCTCCGAAGTTATTCCGTGTGGTAACTGCCACCCTAGGAAAATATAAATTCTCCAGAAATATTCAAATTTATGTCTCAAGGTTTATTATTAGGCAAAATGCAAATTTTAACGACCACAATCTGCATGCTTCGACGTCCCTTGATAGCGATTGTGGGGCTCTAGATTTGCGGAGATGAGCTAATTAAAAAATATCGTCTTTTTCTGGCTCGATGACGCGGTCTTGGCATCATGAAAACGGAAGATTGGTGAGGGATAAGAACAGGATTGGATTTGTAAGAGTTTATTTCACATGAAAGAATAATCTTACAGTATGTTATTTTGAGAACTATAGGTGATATGATAAGTAAGCAGTAATAAAGGATATCTAGACTGCCAAAACACTATTTCCGATATGCTGTTGTATGTATTTAACCGCTTTGCAACGCCATAATTGGTATCACAATTTTCGTAAAAGGAATAACAATAGACTAAGATATACTAAGACTGAATTTTATATTTCGGGATTGGACAACCTTGCAATCAGCAAACTGACAACTCTATCGTAAAGCCCGACATTTCTGAGGTTATACCTACGTAGTTACCCAAGTAACATTTTTGGTAACCGGAAGATTTATAAATTTGAAATTGGTGTTATTAGTGATTCATAAAACACCTGATGTGTTTTAGTTCATATAGGAGTTGCAAAAATTATTGATTCTCAAAAGTTTCTATAAACTATAGATTTTCAACTGGTCTTGAAAATTTCAGGTTATAGTACCAAAAGGTTCATAATATGAGTTTATAAAGGTGACAGGAACCCGCCTATAAAACATCAGGAACAAGGTGATACAACAGTTATTATAGGGGGTTCTATAGAAGTGTTTGCAACTTCGTAATGTAACCGATAGTGTTCAGTGTTTTCAAGTTTTTATCAAGTCTCTTATACAGGGTGAGTCTTTGACCACTGCGTTAATTTTAACCATAGGTTCTTGAGATCAAAAGAAACACTTTTTCCATTACGGTTTTTCCAAATTCAGCTGCGTTAAAAAGTTATAAGCATTTTTAGTTTTCACATTGGGCAAATACCCCTCTGTAGTCTAGTTTAATTTGAATGAAAAATACCTTCCACAGCATCCACTATTGATCTGAATTGTTTAAAAACATTATTTTCCTCTAAGAAATGATTCACTCACTCATGTTCCATCCGATGAGGTCCATATCCAGAAGAAAGATACAAGATACTAATTTTGTGGTAAAAAAAATTCAACACCATAAACAGATTTTTGCTGTTCTACTATAATTTCTTTCTACTTCAAGATTATAGACAATCCCTTTCTAGTAAGAAATTAAGAAAAAACCTCAGAATTATTGGATGTTATCATAATACATTTGTAATTTTCTTCTTAAAATTTCCAAATCATGAAAACCATCATTTCTATGAAAACTTTCAAGGCAAGAGGTTGTCACATTGCTTTTTTTTACTCAAAGCCAGAAAAAATCATCTATGATTTTCCAAACACTGATATTTTTGAAGTTTCTTCTTGACAGAGACCAGTGAACAGGTCTATGAGGTCCCTTGATATCATAATGTTAAAAATATGGCAATCTTTTTCGAAATCTTCAACAACAATGAATAATATCACTACGAATAATTATTTTACAGTGATGCTACTTTGCTTGATGATTATTTTTTCTACTGAATCCCAATAACAAATTACTTGGATAGATTACAAGTATTCTCAGATTTAGGTGTGCAATTATATTTGCTTGAAGGAATTAGGTTTGATCACCTACATTTGATTCTGAAAAACCAACTACGTGTTTTTTCGTTAGTAAGAATCTATTCTGTTTAGACTATAATTAATTACTGAACATGCGTAAATTTTTGGTTTTTATAATCAAAATATCTGTTTTAATTATGTAAACAAAAACAGAAATATTGAATAATGGTTATTCATAGATTATGTCAAATTTTAATACCTTACCATAGAATATTATAGAATATCAATTTATTACCGAACCCCAGGAGAGAAAAAAATTAATAATTGCAAAGTTTTTTTAAATGAAAGATAATATCTGTAATCATTATCGATCTTCAGTTATAATTTTTCTCAGAATAACTAGAGTGAATTATTACCATATTGAAATGTTGTAATAACGTCTCTGTGGTGGGTTGTTCCCAATAAAATAGTGTTCTGTGGTTCCTTGTTGATTTGATTCTGTTTGAAACTGTCAACAGTTATTTGTACCTCAAAAAATATGGAAAATATAATAAAGTAATAATAATTATTTCGATAGTTTGAAATTATTCAATTTAGTATGAAATGATTATGGTCAGAAAATACATTCTATTCTAATCTTTCTTGTTCATGAACCTATAGTTTCCAGTTTCAATATTGATTGAATTTTAATTAACCATGCATCATAACAAACATTCAGAAATATCAAAACTAAGTCAAATTCTATTATCACCTAAGTCCGTGTACCAGGTTGAATCGGTGTAAGAAATAAATATGTGAAAAAACTATAAACCTACAAAATAAATCGAGGAGACTGATTGAAGATTTTAAAACTCGTATAATCTTAATTTGAAGCATTCCTATGTTAGAATAGATATAATTTAATGAACCCTGAAAGTCTGAAGCTATAAAGAACCAGCTCTTCATAAAGACAAGTCTTCAATTCAACAGGTCTGACAGAAAATACATTACCTATTTCAACGGTCATGAGAATATACCGAAGTACCTATGTTAGAGAAGGAAATCTTTTTCTCTATTTATTATGGAATATTACTCTGGATTAAATATTAAACAAGGTGCTAGACATCATTAATAATGAATACAGCAATTCAGATTTTGTAGTGAATGTAAGACAAAAATTGTTCAGTGGTTAATTTCATCTATTAGGTTTTAGTGGTGGAACCATTGACTGGAAATATTTCCCCAACCTTTTGTAGAAATATTTAATATAGACATAAAATATGGCAACATTGAACAAATCTGATTATTGAATCATTTCAGCACAGAGTTGGATTTGGGAAAATCAGAAAATTTGGACAAAATTATATCGATTTAATTCCTTTCAACTTCAAATATCTCAAGAACGGTGCAATTTAGGAGGAAAGATGGTGAATGATTTTATCTGCAAAAAGAATAATGATTCCAGGAAGATAGGAAGATTCGGACCTTGAGTTCAACGATATTTGTTTTTCATGCAATTTAACCAATCTGTAGAGTAGTAGTGAGAAAACCACAAGAAACGGAATAAATCTAATGATGCCAAAATATGCATGACTGTTATCAAAAACCTTCTACAGGAGATCATTTCAATTAATATTGTCGTTTGAATATTACAGGTGAAAATGCAATTTTTTTATGAAATTTCAACACCCTATATCTTTTGAACAGGGCCAAATTTGAAAAAATGTTATAGGAAGAAAATGTTTCTTTTGACGTAAAGAATCTATGGTTAAAATTAACGCAGTGGTCAAAGACTCACCCTGTATACATAAAAATCATGTATGTCCAATAACTGAGTACCCTCATAAATCAAGGTGAGAATAAGTAATAAAAAGGTGTTTTTAAAAGTTGAAAGTGTTTTGACATCACTGCATTTTCATAGCTTGCAGAATAACCTATAAAAATTATTAAATTTACACCCAACAATCGGGAAACAAATTTCTTTAGGTCCCTATTGAAATTATTTATTGTCGAGATGGAGAACAAGAGGAGTGAATGACCAATATTAAAAATCAGTTATTGTTTCGAAAGGAGAACTTTTCTTAATTTACAAAAAATGAAGAACATAAAAAATGTTCTTCTAGCTGTTCTTCTTCTGCAGCCTTGTATAACAAAAATTTGTCTCTTTTCTTAATACAAGGATACTGTTTCTAGTCTTTATCGGGCTTTGAAAACGGAAAAAGTATCATCTCCATATGGGAGTTTTATAACAGTTGTATAGATAGGATTGTAAAAGTGTTCAGATTATTATCGGAAAAACCATAAGTTTTTGTCGACACTTATAGGGAAGTTATAAATTATATCAATTAAGGCCAATAAATGATATGTAGGGGACAGGAAAAATTTCTTGTATCTACATTATATAACTTTAAATTTTATAAGGCAGTGTCGAAGAATGTATTCGCACTTTTATAAAACGAAAAATGCTACTTGGGTAGATCGTTTTGACATACGAGCGCTATTTGTGTTGATTACAGTAACTTAAAATATTCATCTCGCCCAAAAAATGGAATTAAATCGTGAACATTTTTGTGCCATAATTTTTTACAACATTTGACGTGGATTAACTCAACAACATGAAATTAATTCAATTTTTGGCGATGAAGCTAACTCAACCGAGGTTATAGTACGCTGATAACAAAAAATAATCTATGAAGAAAACGTAAAAACGCTCTATAATAGAAGACAACGTACAAAATCAAGCGAAAATATTCAAAACCATATAAGTGATAAGATATGAACAAAATCCTACTAATGAAAGTACAGAAATTTCGAAAACTAATCAAAAATTACAATTAAATTATGAAGGTCATTGATATAATATAAAAGAGTGAAAGGTCAACAATAAAAACGGTTTAAGAAAGAAGAATTATCAGTAAAAAAAGTCATAAATGGAAAAATAGCGGGTGTAACAAACCGCATTGAATAAAGTCAATTGAAAAAGTCATAAAAAAACTCACATAAAGCTTGAAACATGTAGAGTAAAATTTAAATCTCACAAGTATTCATATCTAGATTAGTGTTTTCATTTCATACCATGGATCTCCCAGATATTAGGACATTCAATTCTGAATTAAGCATTAGTGGGACCAGCATACATTCAATATTGCATGAATATCTTACAGTCAAAAAAATTTGTTCGCGTTGAATCCCACATAATTGACATATGACATCGTGATAGGTGATGAGTCATGTATAAACCTGAAAATGAACAGCATTCGACTGTATGGGTCTTTCAAGATGAGTCAAATCAAACAGAGTTGCTCGCGTACGAAACACTTTCAAGCAAATTGTCGCCTGATTTTTCGGAAAAACTGGACATCGTCCACTAGAAAAACTCAGAACTGTCAATTTTGAGTGGTACTCAACCATTTGTTTGCCAGTTGTCTTCCAAGAAATCAGGAAAACCAACCGCCGAAGACAGATCATCCTTCACCACGTCAATGCGAGCTCTCACACATCGGCTCAAACAAGTGCACTTTTGAGCACTCAAAACATCAAAACATCAATTTGATACAAATCGCCGTGTATAAGCGTTTTTCCAAACACGCTCTCATTTATTCGTTATCGAATTTATTCCATTTGGCTGTTCCACACTGTATACGTAGAAATCTTCATCGATATATTGGTTTCTGAAAACTCGTGAATGCGCTTTATCTTGAAATCCGATGGCGTTACGAAAATTTTTAACTTGAGAAATCAAAATTATTTTCCAGTTTTTTCGCGCTTGTTTTAGTAGAACAGAGTGCTATCGTTTTGCTGTAAATGTCTGTCGTTTTCAAATATCTAGCCGAAAATGATCATGAGTGTCCGTCTAGACGTATCTTCTGTCTAAACAAAAAGTTGTGCATGTTTGACGTTATTGATACACACATATTTTCAAATTTTATTGTCGTAGCTTTCAACCAAGGGATTTAATTATTTATTATTTACTCAAAAGGTAATAAAAATTTTGCAAACACTGTGAATTAATTTTCAATGCTCGATGGTTTCACAGATTCGATTGCCATCAGTTTCAGTTGGGGGAAAATTAATCGAAATAGATCATTACGGAAAAACAATATACGTTGTCAAAATTGAGGAAAGCACTGCCGTGGGAATTTAGAAGAAGCGAATTTGATATTCCATTAAAATTTAAGGAAAACTATGCGTAGATGTTTTTGCTTCGAGATATAGTTGCATTTGTATCACATTGTTCCAGAGCACAGAAAAATTTTCTAGCACAAGCGCGCAAAAGCTACTAACTTCACATCAGTCCTTTTCGAAATTTTCCATATATCCTAGAGACGGGATCATTCTTTTTTGAAACACTGTGCATATTTAATCAGAATATTCACTCACTTCAATGAAGGACTGATGGTGTGATTCTCTGAGAATGGTATCAAACAATTTCAGATTTCTGGGATTCACCTGATTAAAGTAGTCGATATTTCTTGAGATGATGTTGCTTTGAAAGGCAGAGTGAGTGTTCAAGTTAATAAAATTCATCAATAAATGTTATTTTAGCTTCTCAGAAGAGGAAAATCATTAATTGAATGATACACGGAGGTTGTGATACACAGCGCATTTAGAGCCTTTTCAAGATGAAATGTTTTATTTGAAAAAATTTGATCCATCTTCAGTCCAACACTGCCAATCTTCTTCAGATTAGCATATTACGTTTACAGCTGACCATTCGGAACAGACCCGAATAGGGCCGGAAGCCCCTCGCCAACAAAGGACTGCTTAATTTTCCGGAAGGAACCCGCAGCATTTTTTCTACCCTCGACGTCCATTGGAATTATGACTCGCCGACTTGATATTTTAAAAGTGCAGAAGGGCGGGTTTCGGAGGAAAGACGACCGCTCGACTCGATTGACTGGAGTAATTTACAAATGAACATCGCTGCCCGAGATTATGAGCAGAGGGGAGAGAAAAATGTTGGAATGAGTTTTCTCTTGTAGAATTAAAATTCAAATTATGGGGGTGGAAGTTGTTTGCTCAGGGTGAGTTTTCTTTCCTGTTCAGACGGAGATTTTTGGGGATGAAGTTTCGGAGGGTTGAGTTTCAACGTTCACTGAAACTCATTTGGAGATAAAATGTGGATATTGTGGTAGATTTTTGAATAGATATTTGAGGTACTTTCTCAACATGCTGTTCTCAAAACATTTTGGATTGCCTACATTCCACATGATGGTGGCAAACTTGAGCTAACTTCGAAATAAACCCAGCTCAGAACAATCTTTAAAGAGGTCAGAGAGTAGTTTTCAAGTTTTCGATATTTTGGATGTATTCAATCTCGAATTTTATACCTGAATAAAGACTCCATGTCAAATAAATGAAAAATTTCATAAGATAATGCAGAATGAAATTACTGAGAATTTTGGGTAACTCATGTTATTCAGAGAATTACATTAAATATATTTATATGAGATTCTGGTGGACTGCTTAATGCTCTTTGATAACAGTTCTCATTCAATCGTTTGTCATGAAATACCTAGGTTTCCAAAAATTCGAAAAACGAACAAATTTTGCGACTTTTGTTCAACCTCATTTGAATATAATTCATGTTAAAACTTCAAAGGATAGATATTCAAGGAGTAATTGTGGAAACCATATTTCAGATGCTCATAACTCTTGAACGATTTGACGGATTTGGTCCGATAGCGAACTTTACCGAGATATTCGGACAGTTAAACTATTCTGAAAATACGAAAATTCTTGCTCACCTCTCTCGAAAGGTAGAGAGACACAACTAACATATATCACAATTCAAATTCAAGTGGACGTTCAGCATGTGCTTTTTCTTTCGCAACTAAAACCAACAATACTTACTGTTCAGTGGTTCTACCAAGAAACAACAAAGTTTGCTCAAACTGCACTCTGAACCCAAAACAAACGGAAAAAGTTTTTAACTTTAACGAATCTTAAGCGGTAAAAATAATGATTGGAAAGAGATCAAATCAAGGTAAGGCCCAACTTCTGAGAATTCTCCGTTTTTTTGCATTTATCTAGGCAAAATTGTTGGAAATGATGTTGTGGATGTCACTATTGAGAACTTCGTTACTCCTTAGATACTTAAAATGTGGAAAAAAAGAAACTTGACTGCAAAGAAAACATTACAGCGTTTAGTATTGGTGTAAAATAAATGAGAACTTTTGGCCAAAAGGTGTTCTAATAAAGAATTTCGATCTCAGAAGTTTGTTTTGGGGACATCTCCGGAAATCTTCGATCTTAAATATGTAGAAACTGCAGAAAAAAAAAATTTCACAACGATATTTTATGTTTCATGAATCAGAACGTTCAATAACTAACAACAGATTTCAATAAACAGTACATAGTTGACGAATGAGGTTGATTTTTTGGTGGTTACAGAACATTGAAAAAATTATGAAATATTTTAGATTTCCTGGTTAACCTTGCAACCTGGTTCTGTAGTAATGATGGTGTGCATAGTGGTCTTATTCTTCGAAGAAAATTCATCTTTTGAGACAAGAGATGACTTGAACAACTACAGTTTTTCATTCATCATTAGATATGGTTCAGCACAAGTACACCTAAATTTGAGAAATATCATAATGATGTGTGTTAACAGAACTAAAAAATATACATATAATTACAATACTCTCTTGGCAAGATTCTGTCTATTCGTAAGAAAAAAATTTAGAAAGCACTGACGTGAAGTCAGATTGCTTTGGCGCTCTTGTTGAGCTATTTGCGAGTAAATATTCAAACCTTAACAAATCTATAAGCTCTCTGATCGGGTGAACAATAGTCTTTTTCCGTACTATGGGACAATGTGATGTAAATATGAAAGCCTAATGAATAAACAAACCTTTATCTCAATTTGAAAATAACTACTCATAATTTTCACCAAATTTTGTTCTATGCTTCTCCTAAAAACTTACGTCATTGCTTTTCTGAGTTTTGACAACGCCATCAAATTCTTTCTCTATGATAAAAAATTTTTTGATTAATATTACGTCTGTGCTTTTCTGAATTTTGACAACGTCATCGACATCGAATTCTACCTCTATGAATTCTATGAAAATTTTGATGGATATTACGCCAACTGACCCTGATATCTAGGTCCGCAAGTTGTCAAACGAATATCGATCTGTGATGGCATATCTTTCAATGACAAAGCTCGGACTTCATGACATTTCTATTTCTCTTGAGTAAATGAAAAAAATGATCATATCTTCAGAAGGGGAAAAGCTACGACTATGAAATTTGAGGATGAGTAAGATATCGGTAACCTCAATATATATACGGATTTTTATTTAAATCTAAATGAAGTCTTAGGAGATATTAAGTATTGAAAATTTTTTTTTTGGGAATTTTTTTAAAATTTTCTAGCGTGACGATTTCTGCGAAATTTTGCAAGCCATTTCGTTTCAGCCTCCCTCAATAACATTCCAAGTATCAACTTGATCGGATGGATATTCTAGTAGTTATTGAGGAAACAAAATTTCAGATGCTCATAACTACTGAACCATCCGACGGATTTGGCCCAATAACGAACTTGACCGAGATATTTGGACAATTAACCTATTCTGAAAATTTGAAAACTCTAGCTGATTCCTTTTGGATGCTAGAGAGGATACGGCCGGCCGGCCGGACAGACTCAACTTTCGCCACGAATTCTTCATCAGGAGTCGAACCCAATCGATTGAGACCATTTTCGGCTCGATATTCCAAAATGACAGACATTCGGGCAAAATGATAGGCACTCTGTTCGGGTGAACAAGAGAGCCAAAAAAGCCGATGGTATACTTCTGGCCGATGATTTTATTATGGATTTATTATCTGAAACATCTGCAACTTTAGGTCAACGATAGAGTATTGATCATCGATTCATAATTCATGAATCAACTAGAATTTCCAGAACTTCAACAACAAGTATTAACAATACAAACCGGCTCGGTCGTTGAAGAACATATATCTGACCATTCTGCCAAAAATTCATTTTGCCTGAATGAATAACACTCAATTATAACATTTGAAAGAAAGCAAATAAGAGATATTAATAAAAAGAACATTAGAAAGTTTGTTGATCAAATATGAATCAATTGGATGATGAGGCAAATTCATTGTGGAAGACGTTTTTTTCGAAAATTCTATGAGTTCTTCACTTTCTGCTTTCCCTTAAAGACTATTTAGTTTCACAGAATCAAGAAATATAAATGTAAGAGCAGCACCATCCAGGAATATAAGAAACTGTTGGCCTGTTTATTCATACTCACGGGGGGTCGGACAAGTATCTACCAGTTAATGAAAAAGACCAAACAAATATATGACATTATAATTAAGAAAGAAAGAATTGAATATTGAAGAAAGACTATTCAAAATTTCGACAAATAAGAAAGAATGGAATTAAGAATGAGTTGAACCTCATAAACTGATGGACAAATTCAATAACCTTTCCGTCAACGATCAGTCAGCACTTTATATTGAAGAACAGTCGGATAATGAAGAATGAAGAATCCAAACCTACCTAACAGAAAATGAAATAATAGCTACAGTTATGAATATGATAACCCAAAATTATCAGGCTGGGATGCTTTTCCTTTGGAAGTAATTGAGTCATACATGAATAAGATAACCAATTCTATCTATGCGTATAACATCATATAAAAAGCAGAACAATAATCCGAATGACAAAATGAAAAAAAAAGGTGCTTTATATGATGCACCAGAAATTAATGAACTATATAAAAAATCAGTTGGTGATCAAATTCATATATCTGCAAACTGAAATGGCAAAACATGTGATGAGATAAAAAATTGTGAAAATATCAAATAAAACAACCACATGATTGTTATAACTCATGCATTCCAATTTCTAATGTAAAGACTAGAACAATTCAAGATCAAATGATATTGTTTGGATTTTACTTATTTATTTTCATAATTTATTTCACATAACTCTGGTCTTACAGCTTTCATTTTTCTTAGGTTATCTGATCTTCATTCAAAATCGCGAGAAAAGTGTATTTTTTTATTAAGTCAATAGTGGATGACGAGATATTGTTGATGATGGAGCTCGTGTTGAATGATGATGGTAATAGCCCAAACAATCATTCAACATAAGTCAATAGTGTTTCTATAATTAATAATTCCTGTTTTCCATTCATTCTAAAAATGGTATACAACATAAAAAATAAAATAAATGTAGAAAAGCACAGTTCACAAGCTTTGCCCGCTTATTGTTGAGTCTTTGTCTCACGAATAATGCAATCGATACAAAAACTACGGAAATCATGTGAAGTAATGATCGAAGATTGATTTTGAATTAACAACAATAATAGAATATAATTTAAGATTTACTAAAGAACTCGAACTCATGAAATTATCCAATATTTTACTGAATGATATTTCCTTGAATGAAAATTGTTATGTTTAGATTTTACCCATATAATATGGTGATCAAAAATAATTTACAGTTTTCTATGTGCATCATGTATAATTTGTATAAATTCTATGAATTTTCCTAACTTCATCAAACAAAAAAAAACACATTTAACCCACAACAAAATGTCAGAATATGCCATATATTGATAAACTCCATATATTCAAAAAGTTTTGAGATCTGAAGAACAATATCTTATGAGTAATTGAATTTTCCTCAAAAGAGTTTACGGATAATCTTAAAAATTGTTTGACATGACAGTTTTCTCGTGATTTGGCACACCCCTTTATTTCAACGTTATTGAATAAATTTGAAGTTTCAAATTGATGGCATCGATGCTCTAGGATTCATTGAGGTAACCGAATTTTTGATGCACATAACTGCTGATCTATTCAACAAATTCCGCCCAATAACGAACTTGGATGAGATATCTAAACAATTGACCCTTCCTTATATTTGAAAATTCTAGCTCACAGCCTTCGAAATATAAAGAGTTTATAAAGCCATACGGACATACTAAAGTTTGACCACGGATTCATTATCGGACCCAAATGAATAAGACAATTTTCCATATTCGAAATAGCAATACATAACTATAGCAATACAATGATCTAGCACGCAAAAAAGATTCGAAAATAATTTTTTAATTAATCGATTCACATCATATAAATACATATCTCAATTGATGTATGAATTTTATCGAGAAAGAAGCATAATTCTTATTAACATCACTATGTAGAGACAGATAAGGAACTTATGCTGGTTTCATCCTGAAACATGACAACAATTAAAATTCAAATTGCTTATATCTGTTATATTCCCCATTCCACAAGGAGACGAGCATATCAAAATCACAGAAAGAGATTTATGACCAAGGTTGTGCCATAAGCCATAGCAATCTTGGATAATGGGGCATGCTACTGCCGAAGACTACCCCTTCCTTCCCTCTCTTCACTCCATCCGGACTTCTGCAGAAATGGCGGACTGGAATTAATTAATTGGCTCACAAAATAAAGACCATAAATTCTCATAGCGTCACAAATTATGGTCGAGATAGGGAGTGTCGTTGCAAGAAATAAAATAACCATATCTGGAGCTTGTACCGGAGAGGAGAGAAATTTCCAGCCCCGATACATAAATGAGGTGTCGTCTCGGTTATTGTCACTCCCTGTTTCTCCGTAAGTCAGATGAAAAATATCGCTTCTTGGAATTTTGCATCAGGGAATGTGTTCAGGTTATTTATGGAATTTTTTCTATATTGAACAATTTAATGAATTATTTCTGCTTGAATAATGCTCACTAGATGGATTTTACTCTTCGATAGGTATGGTAAGGCGTTCCAAAAATTGTGAAAGAAAAGTAAACATTTCGAGAAGCATTTATTTGAAGTCAGGAGCTCTTGCATACTATTTCTCTAAGTGATGCCTTCCTGAAATCTCGACAATTTACATGAACATGTAGGATGGCTTAGCATAAACAAGTATAAGATTTTTCTCTACATAGAGACATTATATATAAATAAAATCATTGAGTGAATAACATTCGACCTTTTCATGCACGAAACATATTCTAAGATATCGCATTATCCACAAAACAATGTATATCGACTAATAAAACTTCTGTTAATGTCAGATTTCTCATAGAAATATGTTTGTTTCGCTTAGTAAAAATATTTTGTCATGAGGAGGTACAAAAGTTTATGGTAATCACGAATGATGATTCAAAAATTTCCAATGATATAATATTGGTGTTTTAATATAGATAATATAGAATTTGAAATAGCAAGGAAATTTTTAAAGACATCCTCAGTACTAGAACCACTGACATGTTTTTGAAGCTACTGGTCCTCATCAGTGTGATGCAAAAGTGCAAGAATGGAAGACGCTAGATGCAAATAAATATCAACAAGCCAAAAAAGTCAATCATCCACATATTAGTGGTATCCAATAGCACTGATGAGGGCCAATAGTCTGAAACAAACATACGCTCTCTGTTTTGTCCAAGAGTAACTCAGAGCTGAGGTCTTCTACCTTCAAAACACAAAGTATAAATGATCGCCTACGCTATTTCTGTTTGTGTAGTAATGGATATTTCTAAACATATAGAAGCAGAACCATTAGCCGATTCTCTCGTTAACCCAGAGTTAAATATGAAATCGTATATCAGATGATATCAACCATCTGTATGATTTATTGTTGACCACTCTGAAGCATCCACCATATGTTGTATGGAACAGAAAACTAAAGAACAGCATACCCCAGAAGATTTGTTTACTCCAAGGCGTTCCATGTATTTTAAGCAACAATTAGGACTGTTGTCAATGTCAATGCAAATTCTGATCATCCTATTGCATGTCAATTATCGTATAGATTTGAATCGGTGTTCTAAATTAAACAAACTTTCACATTAGAATCGAGAAATTTTGGCGGCAAAATTTCATCTCTAGTGGTAGCATATAAGAAAAAACACTGCTATACAAACCGTGTAATACCAACGGAAGATGTATGTTACACTTTACAATATGCATGTGAGAAAGCACCTAAATCACTCGAACCGCACCGTCTTAATTATATCGTCGCTGCAGTTCATAATAATATAAATTAAAAGATCAAAGCACTCACAATTCGCATTCAACGTTTAAGAATATCAGATAGTTGAACAGTGGTATAAAACATGAACTTTGCTGTCTGCTGTCAGTTGAACAAGCGTAGCCCTCTTCTCGGAAAGTGCTAATTGATATACGTCGTGAAGAAAAAACTCGACATTCGGAGCAATCTCATTACTATTTATTTCCATTTTTGTGATCTCTTCGTTTGACATTAGCGAGATTTGAAAAGATGAAAGCATAACTCTGTATCTGTATTTTAAGAGTTAATGAACTGCCTGAAATATTGCAATTGCATACAGAATAATGCTATATTGTTTTTCGAAGTTAAGTTGATTTGGTAACCCCACTTGGAGCATTTCCAAACTACTCTAGAATTAGTGGGGTATTCATTATCCATTATACCCATATGAAGGGTGATTAATTTAGAAGTATGTACTTTTTCTTTAAAAAGGAAAATTAAAAGAAACAATTATATTTTATAATCTTTATCAACAAATAGAAGTACCATTCTCTACACTTATTTTTTAGAGATAATTTTTTTCAACTTCTGACCTCGATTACGGTTAACAAAATTCATCACATAGTTCTAATTCTAGATGACGCCTGTGAGTATTACGGGTGATATTTCTCCAATGACTCGAGTAATATTGACCTCCAATACCTCAATCGTAGCCGGCTTGTCCATGAAGACTTTGGACTTAGCCCCAAAGAAAAAAATCAAGAGGTGTGATGTCACATGATCTAGCCAGCCAATACACTGGTCCAAAGCGTGACATGATCGGCTCGCCTAAATGCTCTCGCAGTGAAGCCATGGTGTCACAGGCTGTATGGCAAGTGGCACCTTCTTGTTGGAACCACATTTCGTCGAGGTCACCATTCACAGTAGCATTCCGGCCATCCTCTGTTTTGAAGGAATATGGACCGATTATTCCACCAGCCCATGAACCACACTAAACAGTGGTTTTTCTGGATTCAACGGCAATTGTTGAGACTCCTTCGGGTTGTTCATCACCCCAGATTCGGGTATATTTTTGTTCACGAACCCATTAAGCCAAAAATGGGCCTCATCAGTGAACAAAACTTTTGTCGAAAAGAGTGGATCCTCTGCAAGCTTGTCAAGAGCCCAACGACTAAAACTTTAACGATCCGGTGGTCGATCGGCTTCAGTTTTTGAACTAATTGAATTTTGTTAGCTTTCAAAGAATGATCCTTACGTACAATCCGCCAAGTCATTGAATACGAAAGGCCAATCTATTGAGAACGGTGACGAATCGACACTTCAGGGTCATTATGTTCACTTACCCTCAGCTCCGCTATATTCTCTTCATTACGAGCAGGATGTTGTTTATTTGGTCGAGTATTATCCAATAACGAATATTTACTCTCAAACTTAGTGATGGTAGAGCGAATTGTGTGTTCGGTAGGCCGGTTATGTGAACCTAAGTGTCCGATGCACATTAATCGGAGAACGCTCATTTTCGTAATAAAGCTGAACAATTCATAGACGCTGTACCGGGCTAAGTCGTTCAATTATGAAATGTCTGGCACTACTGAACAAAAATACCACTTCAGTTTACCCGACGCATGCGCGATCTGCAACTAAATTCCCACCCCAAAGAGTACCTCCAAGTGAATCACCCTTTATTTAACGTATTATTCTCTCGATTGGTCCTGATATTTCTTTCTGAACAGATTGTTTGTTTCACTCTACAAAAGTGCAATATACGAAACATTGATTTAAGTACTGATCTACAAAAGAACTTATCGACATCAATAATTAAATATGAAAGAAGGATAATGGGTGAAACCGCAGGAGTGCAGAAAATATGAGAATTGGATGAAAGGTACTTGCCGACACGTGTTTCTGCTTATTGGCTTCTTCAGGGCAAGGCAACCAAGAAACCAGGATAGGGATGGAAAGAATAAATATGGAAAGAAACGACAACAGGTGACCACAACAGGAGCAAGCATCCAATTTGTGGCTTCAACCCTAGATACCTCCGGTTTTGGAGGCTAAACCGAGCATCGCCACGATGGAAGCATAAGCAACCTGTATGATGCGACCAAAACCCAAAGATACAATTAAATTACAGAAAAGGATATAATGTGGTGAAATTAGATATGAAAGAAGGATAATGGGTGAAACCGCAGGAGTGCAGAAAATATGAGAATTGGATGAAAGGTACTTGCCGACACGTGTTTCTGCTTATTGGCTTCTTCAGGGCAAGGCAACCAAGAATTTTTTCTGCATTTTCTGCACTCCTGCGGTTTCACCCATTATCCTTCTTTCATATCTAATTTCACCGCATTATATCCTTTTCTGTAATTTAATTGTATCTTTGGGTTTTGGTCGCATCACACAGGTTGCTTATGCTTCCATCGTGGCGATGCTCGGTTTAGCCTCCAAAACCGGAGGTATCTAGGGTTGAAGCCACAAATTGGATGCTTGCTCCTGTTGTGGTCACCTGTTGTCGTTTCTTTCCATATTTATTCTTTTCCATCCCTATCCTGGTTTCTTGGTTGCCTTGCCCTGAAGAAGCCAATAAGCAGAAACACGTGTCGGCAAGTACCTTTCATCCAATTCTCATATTTTCTGCACTCCTGCGGTTTCACCCATTATCCTTCTTTCATATCTAATTTCACCGCATTATATCCTTTTCTGTAAATCAATAATTAAGTGGCGACAAATATAGAATCTTTCCAGGCAAAATTGAATGTTGATCACCCTTCACCAAAGGCTCCCAAAAAAAAAAAAAGAACGAAATCATATATAAATAATGATATCTATTCCACAAAAAATCTCAAGAGGAATTTCTCTGAAAGGTGCTCTACGACTTAACGCTTGCAGTAAGCAAATGCACCATTGAGAATATCCAAAGCTCAAATTGGTTCACAAATATAAAAACTAATCTTTCATTTGAAAGTAGAGGTCCTCTGATAGAGACGTCGCAATCGTAGCACTAGAGCAACGCAGAACACTCAATTCTCAGTGGTATACAACCATTTGTTTGCCAGTTGTCTTCCTAGAAATCAGGAAAACTAATCGCCGAAGACAGATCATCCTTCACTACGACAAGCCAAGCTCTAGCACATCAGCTTGAACAACTGCATTTTGAGCACTCAAAACATATATTTGATGAGTCATTTGACGTACGTGAGGAATAAAATGAGAGGTGGACGTTTTTCGGCACTTGAAGGAGCGGTTGATGCGTTCAGAATGCAAGTTTTGGAGATACCTCAATCAGAGTGTGCAAAAGCGCTTCTACAATTAGTTCAAACCAGGCAAAAGTGTATGATCTTATTGCGGCATATTTGAAGAACAATAAGGCTATTTTCGATGATTGATATTCATTTTAGTTCTCTAATCCCGAGATATAAAATGAAAGCGTCGCATATTGAATTGTTATAACTCTTTAACACTTTTCGGACAACAACAATAAATTTTTGCCGCAAGAAATGAATTCTACAGTGCTACACTACATCCAGATGAATCTTTAAAATATGGGCTGTCTGAACATGAAATCTAACGGCCAGTTCCATATTCAAGGAAAAATAAAATATTTGATTACGTGACCGTTTCATTATGGGGTTGGTGATAGGGCCAATTCGATATTCAATTTTTGAGGAAGACGCCATGAGAATAGCCAGCAATATGGAGGCCACTATTTTGAAAAATAATGATCAATTCTCTGCGATGAAGACGGAACTTCTGCATTTTGCACGCGATGACCACCAGGTACGTCCCAGTAACACGTCACAGGAAAGAAAAAGTTCAACGCAGTCAAGCTCAATGCATCGATAATTGTGATGACCCAAAAATGATTAGGTAGAACTCTACTCTGCAAGAATTGTATATTTCTGTAATGAATTGGTGCAAGTTAATCCCTGATTAAAATAACTCTCCTGAGCGATATGTCACTGTCAGAATAGCTACATGTAATACATTTAGGTGAGCGTACCGGTGAGAAATGAAAAATTCATTAGAACACCAGTTTGGCCCAAAGAGTAGTAAAAATTTTTCAATTCCATCCTGTTCTAAAAATATTTCCCGAAGTTTCCTACATACCGGTGTTCGTATAATAACTCACAATATCCATTTATCTTGGATCCAAGTTAATTAATCAAGACTACCCAAGTACAAATTATAAAATTGTTGTAATTAAAAGTAATTTATATGTTTGCTACGGCTTTCGCGCATTCCCGTCGGTTATGCACCATGCTTTCGCCATCATGACACAAGTTTAATTAGTTCTTAGAACACCTAGGGGAGGACCACATCTGAAAAGATGCCGTCCACCAATCTCCTCCTGTGAATAACTTGTGTATTTTTTCTTTCCCTTAGATGAAATATTACCAATATTATCAAATCAATTAATTATCAGATCAAATAACAACGCTCAAAAAGGTGTGCTTTCTGTATACGTTGTACACTTAATATTATCAGTATTAGATTTTAGTTCGAGGTTATGTTGTTTCCAGACGCGAAGCGGAAGGAGACAAAAAACCGAGATCTAGATCTAATCACGTAAAGAATTAGCTATATCATATAATTTTTTTTCAAAGTATCATACGTCTTATTAATGTCATTTTGAATTCAAATATCCAATTTTTTTCAAAAATAGAAAAGTTATGCCCTTGCCTTTATATCCAAACTAAATTGAAACCATCAGAGATATTTTTTTTCGGACACCCAATATCTACATCAATTTGAATCGGTCGCAAAAAATCCCACCATGCATTATTTCTCATCTAGTCAACCCCAAATATCTTTGATATAGTTGCATATTATAGCCTGACAGGCATATTCAATATTTCGTCCCCTACGTATCTTCGGAAAGACACCCTCTAGAGATTTCGGACACTCAATATCTTACACATACTTCCCGAACCCTTAGAGACCCTGTACGTCAAACCAGCGATAACATCGGTAAAACAAAATGCGAAATATTCATACACATCATGCTTCATCCCCACTAACCGCCACTTTTTTTATAAATTTCCACCCGTTCGGGGATAAAGCTTTGACGGATGGCTTTTAAAGTGGCGTCCATAAAGCTGGGCATCATAAGGTGCGGGGTGGTTATTTTTTAACCCCAAGGGTGATATCAATAAGTCGGGCAGAAATGGATTTTTCATCCACCTTATTTACTGAGAGATGTTTGCGTAGGGGCAGTTAGGTCTTTGAGGTTTCCGGAAAAAAGTGGTTTCAATTTGGCGTTGAATCATTGATTTCATCGGGTTCCGGAAGAATTTATAAGCTGGTTTTCAATCAATGAGAGTATGTGATACAAAAATGAAAAGTTCCGCAATATTAATTCACACATTATCTCCAACAAAAATTTGTCATAGACCTAAGTATCAGTACTGATGTGAAAATAGCCGAGTAAAATATCTGAGTTTTGTGAAATATTGGCCGGATAGCCATGCTAATAATTTTGATTTGCCGAGATAACATGAGATTTTTCAATTTTTATGTTGAAATCAGATTATGGTACGTTCTCTACGATGATGGCCCTTGATGAATCCATCCCCAGTACTCATTCGACATCCCCCGAGTCGAATAACGGTCGAGTTTCACTGAAAACACTCATATTTAGCAAACTAGACATAGACTTGAAGTCAAATTTGGCACTAACATCCAGAAGAACCAACTCGAAATTACTGCATATGCCACATTATAATCAGTCAAACAGACACGAATATCTCGAGAACTAGCCATATAATCGACCCAAAATTCAGTGTTTATTCTTCTCTCTATATACACAAAATAATAATATACTTCAACTTGCACCCCCAGGAGGGGGCTAGCCGAGTTCCAGCCGTATTTTGTGTGAAAAATTTATATCAAGTAGACGTAGGATTGACGACAAATTTGGCAATAAAATCCCGAAAGACCAACTGACAATGGTATATGCCACATTTACTTGCACCTCCAAAGGAGTCAGTATTTACCTAGCCTAATTATTGAGAATTCATAAAAAATCAACCAAGCCTTTGGAGAAAATTCGTATAGAAATGCCAGATGAACTTGAAAATGTCAAATTTGAAATATGTCACCTATTCTTGTTAGCAAGTTCAACATTTATATATCAATGAACTTATACGGAATGAAAGTATTGTTTACTGAAGTTTTCCCTAAACCGTTGTTTCATACGATAATGTACGGACCTCGTTATCTTCAATAAAAGTTTTTTGTTATTCTCAGACAGCTACTATATTTTTACAACTTATAATATGTTATAAAGCTAAAGGTAAAAAATTGAAAACACTGAAGTAAGGTTTGGTGCTCTGATTCTTCGACTAACGAATAATTTTTCATACTGAAAAATTACTTCTCCGAAATATTTGTTTGGCAAAAGTGTTGATTGTTTGAGCGAACAAGGGTGTCAATAAGATTGATTTGATGACAAGTATGATTAATATTCGAATGAGAAGTAGTGAATATAATGAAAAAAATTTAATTCGAATAGGGTAATTTGAGAAAGGCTTTGTTTTCCTATTTAATCGAAACTATGGGGTTGTTTTGGTCGAATAACGAAATAAGGCCGATTCGGCTCAATAAGCCAAGATATTCAAACCTTCCAGTCTTGCCTCAGGTTTGTACTCTCTATATCATTGAGTTCAGGAGTCACCGTACTCACTAACCAACTGAATCAATTTCATCTGATACGATTGGCACAATTTTTTGTCGAAAATTCGACAAAACAGTTTTTCACTCAAATTTGAGAACTCGCTGATAAGGTGCATAAACGCGAAAAAAATTGCAACACCGGTGTAGACCAATATTTTAAAGTTCATTTAACAACTGAGTTCTTTATACAGTGTCGAAACCTCTTATGGAAAAGATATTCAATCATTATTTTAGAAAATTATTAGAAATGCTGAGACACGTCAAATTGTAATTGAAGTATGCGTTGTTTAATCATAAATTCAAACTCGAAGGGTGATTCGCCCAAGTCTACCATACTTGGTGTCTTTTTTCTTCCGATTGGACATCCCATATATCTGTTTATTTTTCAAGTCCTTTTAGTGAGCTAGTAACAACAAACTAAATTAAATGGTCTATTATGAATAACGGGATGCAATTTTTTATTCAGTTGCCAAACACCATTATTTCTCAGATATCATAATTTCTTTTAGGCTCTAAAGAAATTGACAGTGGTGCGAATTCCATCAAATTCAAAAATGTCCGAATGAAATATTCCCTATCATCTGAAAACTGTAGATACATGCAATGAACAACTCCCTATCCGAAATAATTCAGGTGATTTATAATCTTCCGCCAGTAATGCGGAATATCCATAAAGAAGCTGGGAATACGCGCTACCTCGACAGCTTTTATGATGACGCAACGACTCACCAGAGAATATAACTGACGATATATCGATAACTCATTTTGACTCAGCTACATATTATCCTCAGACACCTCTCTATCTCTTTCCATTCGGATCATACGTGAAAATAATATTTACGGCCAAATCAATTCTGCAATGGATATGAGGGTGTTTGACGGATTTTGGCATGGAAGGATTCTTATAATTCATGAGGGAGTCAGATATTTGAAAATTATATTGGTTGATTTATGGTTTGCAAAGTAGACATACAGGGTGAGTCTTTGACCACTGCGTTAATTTTAACCGTAGGTTCTTGAGATCAAAAGAAACACTTTTTCCATTACGGTTTTTCCATATTCAGCTGCGTTAAAAAGTTATAAGCATTTTAAGTTTTCGCATTGGGCAAATACCCCTCTATAGTCCAGTTTAGTTTCAATGAAAATTACCTTCCACACCATCCACTATTGAATCTGAATTGTTAAAAAACATTATTTTCCCTCTAAAGTATTGATTCGTGTTACTGCAACTTATTATTTTCATTAAATTTGTTAGTTTCATTCATTTTGTTCCAAGTTGCTTGCTCGTTTCGTGCGGCCCACGTATGTTCATTTATTGAAAAAAGTGACTATTATCGCTCGCGAGTGCATGGACAGGGAATTCAGCCGTACTGTGAAACCAGGTAGGCAGTGCTCCAGCATTCGATCTTCTTTCGAGTCATTTTTTCTTATCAGAATTTCATTGTTAATTTTCTATTTCGTTTTCATTTCATTTTCAAAGGCCCTTGTCGTGCCAATTCGCTCACCCATGTTTCATCCGATGAGGTCGATATTCAGAACGAAGATACGAAATACTAATTTTCTGGTAAAAATAATTTAACACCATAAACATAGATTTTTGTTGTTTTACCATAATTTCTTTCTACTTCAAGATTATAAACCATCCCTTTCTAGTGAGAAATTCCAAAAAAACCTCAGAATTATTGGATGTTATCATCATACATTTGTAATTTTGTTCTTAAAATTTCGAAATCATGAAAACCATCATTTCTATGTAAACTTCCAAGGCAAGAGGTTGTCACTTTGCTTTTTTTCACTCAAAGCCAGAAAAAATCATCTATGATTTTCCAAACACTGATATCACTGAAGTTTCTTCTCCTTGACAGAGAACAATGAATGATGTCACTACGAATAATTATTTTAAAGTGATGTTACTTTGCTTGATGATTGTTTTCTGTACTGAATCCCAATAACAATTTACTTGGATAGATTACAAGTATTCCCAGATTTAGATGTGCAATTATTCTTGCTTGAAAAAATTTTTGTTAGATCATTAATATGAATCTATTCTGTTTAGAATATAATTAATTACTGAACATGCGTAAATTTTTGGATTTTATAATCAGAGTATCTGTTTTAATCATGTAAACAAAAACATAAATATTGAATAATGGTTATTCATAGATTATGTCAAATTTTAATACCTTACCATAGAATATCAATTTATAACCGAACCCTAGGAGAGAAAAAAAATAATAATTGCAAAGTTTTTTTAAATGAAAGATAATATCTGTAACGATTATTGATCTTTATGTATAATTTTTCTCAGAATAAAGAGAGTGCATTATTATCACATTAAAATGTTAAAACGTCTCTGTGGTGGGTAGTTTCCAATAAAATAGTTTTCTGTGGTTCCCTGTTGTTTTGATTCTGTTTGAAACTGTCAACAGTCAACAGTTATTTGTATCTTCAAGAAAAAAGTGGAAAATATTCTAGGCATAATTTCGATAGTTTGACATAATTCAATTCAGTATGAAATGATTATGGTCAGAAAATGCATTCTATTTCAATCTTTCTTGTTTATGAGCCTATAGCTTCCAGTTCCAATATTGATAGAATTTTAATTGATCATGCATCATAACAAATATTCAGAAATATTAAAATCAAGTCAAATTCTATTATCTCTCTAAGTTTGTGAACCAGGTTGAATCGATGTATGAAATAAAGATGTGAAAAAAAGATCTTTAAAGCCACAAAACAAATCTAGGAGACTGGGTTCGAAGTTTTTAAAACTCATATGAGAGCTTAATTTGAAGCATTCCTATGTTGAAATAGATATAATTTGATGAACCGTGAAAGTCTGAAGCTATAAAGAACCAGCTCTTCAATTTAACAGGTCCTGACAGAAAATATATTATCTATTTCAACGGTCATCATGAAGATATACCGAAGTACCTATGTGAGTGATGGAAATCTTTTCCTCTATTTATTATAGAATATGACTCTGGATTCAATATTAAACAAGGTGCTAGACATCATTAATAATGAATACAGCAAATGGCAATTTAAATTTTGTAGTGAATGTAAGACAAAATTTGTTCAGTGGTTAATTTCATCTATAGTGTTTAGTGGTGGAACCATAGACTGGAGAAATTTCCTCAACCTTGTAGAAATATTTAATAAAGACATAAAATATGGCAACATTGAACAAATCTGATAATCGAATCATTTCAGCACAGAGTTGGATTTAGGAAAATCAGAAAATTTGGACAAAATTATATCGATTTAATTCATTTCAACTTCAAATATCTCAAGAACGGTGCAATTTAGGAGAAAAGATGAAGAATGATTTTATCTGCGTAAAAGACTAATGATTCCAGGAAGTACAGACCTTTAGTTCAAGTGATATTTGTTTTTCATGCAATTTAACCAATCTGAACAGTAGTAGTGAGAAACCCACAAGAAATGGAATAAATCTGATGATGCCAAAATATGCATGACTGTTATCAAAAACCTTCTAGAAGAGATCATTTCAATTGATATTGTCGTTTGAATATTACAGGTGAAAATGCAATTTTTTTATGATATTTCAACACCCTATATCTTTTGAACGGGGCCAAATTTCGAAAAATGTTATAGGAAGAAAATGTTTCTTTTGACGTCAAGAATCTATGGTTAAAATTAACGCAGTGGTCAAAGACTCACCCTGTATAGTTGAAATCAAAGGTTCAATGAAACCATGTAGAGGTTGAAAAAAAGGCTTCATTAATGCAAAAATGAAATGAAAAGATGAAATTATGTAGCACTTGATCAAAATGAATATATCCACACTCACTTTCAATGGATGAAGGAAGCATTTTTCCATTAACGAAATCGATATTTTTGAAGTAAAATTATTTTAGTTGGCGTATTGTATTTCATCAGTGGAACGATAAAGCGTTAAGCAGGTGGGGAAAAATCTCGTCTGTAGAAAGCAACTGGAAGGAACTAATAAAAAATTGTATGATCTCTCTCTTTAAAATCATTGGAATAGACAACTGAATTCGTAATGATGAATTTAGGTTAGGAGAGTTTTTGCTCTTTCTTAGTGATCTGCTTTTCAGGGATGTTACCTTAAAGGCATATATTTGTCATTCAGCAAATTGCCAGTCAGCAATGAAAATTCGTTCTCGTACAAATATTCAGTTGAAATTTTCGTGGCCATCTATGGCAGAGGATTAACAAGGCTGTTTCCCGATTCCCAAGAATCACAATTTTAATTGTTGGACCTGCTCTGCATGGGCATTGCTGCTCCAACAGGAATTAAGTGAAAGTATATACATTACCAACTCCTCTAACAGAATAATTACCTTGCAAACATTTTTACTATCCGATTTCACCAAAAATGACTTAACAAGCATTTTAATAAACTGCTGTCACCACAGATGGCCTAACAAACATTTCAACGAACTACTCTCAGCAAAAATTGGCCTTACAAGTATTTTGGCCAACTGATCTCACCAAAAATGGCTTAATCAGCGTTTTTACCATTTGCTCCTATGAAAAACGACTTCAACCCACTGCTTTTAACAAAATAACAAACCCAGCATTTTAAACCTTCTGCCCTTGCGAAAGTGGCTTCACAAACATTTCAACCAAATGCTTTCATAAAAATGGCTTCAGAAGCGTAATAACAACTTGTCTCACCAAAAATGGCTTAACAAGCATCTTAATCAGCTGCTCCCACCAATAATGGATCTACAGGTATTTTAATCAACTGATCTCACACAATGGCAATGGCTTAAACAGCATTCGACATTAAAAATCAAAATTACGCAGTAATTGTACTGAAAATTCAACTCCAGTAGAGGATTAGGATTCAACATCACACTTGACGATTGTTTGTTGTACGTCGTTGCATTTAGAAATGTTACATATCATTGAGTCCTTTTACTGTTTTATTTTTCGACTACTGTACAATGTGAAAATAGCAACATAATATTTTAGTGTTTATTCAACCAACATTTTTCTGTTAATAATACTGAAAGATGAAAAAATTCTATCAATCCACTAAAACATTGCCTTAACCATTGAAGACTGAGTTTTTTTACTTGTGATAGTTGTGTGATTAGAAAATCAAACCATCAATGAACGGAAAGCACGGTGAAGGTTCATCCAAATGTGACGCCTAGATGTCAGCACTATACAATTTTTATTAGAAGATAGTACAGTTTTAACCATGGACAGGTACACATTAAAATAATGCGTTCACATCATTCAAAGTTATTATGAACATGTGCGTTCTTTGAAAAATACCCATCGCGAAATTTGTGATTTTTTTTTGAGTAAATAATCGGCCAAATCAATCTTCGATTAAAAATTTAGTGAAAACATTCGAAGAAACTAGTTGTGTTACTGATAAACCAAAAAGTGGAAGACCAAAAACTGTACGCACAAATGAAAATATGGCTGCTGTTAATGAAAATATTGAAAATGAATTGGGCATATCTTATGGCTCTTTATGGTGGATTTTGCATAAAGATTTGCATTTACACGCTTATAAAATTACGTTTATGCGATCAAAATTTCCTCAACGCGTAATTTCACGAAATGCAGATTTCAATTGGCCTTCAAGGTCATGTGATCTAACACCATTAGATTTTTTTGTGGGGATGTTTGAAAAGTCTAGTGTATGCTAACAAGCCACAAACAATTGATGATCTAAAGAATAACATTCAAGTTGCAATTCAAGAAATGACACCAGCAACATGTCGGAAAGTCTTCTTTTTCTTGACCGGAGCGTGATACTTACTCATGGTTGTTATTACGTATTCCTTCAAGAAAGCTAAGTCATAATGTGTAGATTTCAATTATACAATGCATTATTTTTAATTTAGAATATTCATTCTTCGTTCAGTTTATTTGTGGAATAATAATGGAATTAATATAATCAGGAAGTTTACCTAGAATATGAAGATGTCATCAATCCAGTGGCGGCTCTTGACATTATAGTATGGTGAAGTACATATGAAAAAAAATTTAATAATGTAATATATAGATATAGGTTTACGTGGCGAACAAATTTTATATAGTGAACTCTACTTCGTCAGTTGCATAATAAATATATTAAAACAATTTTCTTCACTAATGCTTGGAATTTTTGATGAATCCTCAAATAATTTATATACAGATTACTTTATTTCATTCAGCTAAAAAGCCATTAATTTAATTGTCCCAATATATAATGAGCTTATTTTTCGATATACTAAATTGCTCAAAAATATGAAAACCATTATTATGCAGCTTTACAGCATGAATCAACGTGGAGTATATGATGAAAATCCTGACAAGGTTGAGAAAAATACTTTAACCTGTTGAATTGAACTGCAAGCATTACTTAAAACCAAATTGAATACATGTGCATAGCAATGAGTAAAGATTGCTTGTGGTGCTATAGATTTAATTTTGCTTGTAACCCGTTCACTTCTCTGGACATAACACTCGCTCCATCGTATGTTTGAGCCACTAATTTTGAATGCAACTCAAATTTTCCGAATTTTGAAGATAAAAATTGAAATAGATCATTAGCAGAACGCCAAGAACTAACATCATAAAATCACATGAAGCGCTCAACAAGTTGGTAATCTATTACATAACGAAAAATTACTGATAACTGGGAATGACAACTTATGTCAGTTGTTTCATCAAAAAAACAATGATTGTGAAATTTCGTCCTCGATTTGTTTATTCACAACAAAAGCAACCGAATCAATTAATTCATTTTGAATGGTTTTAGATGTACCAGAAAATACCGATTTACTGTTGGTGTCATTTTCTAAAAAGGTTTTTAAATTCGAATCAAATTTACTTACAAGAACTACCAATTCTTTGAAATTTTCGCGATTAAAAGACTCATTCGATTCATCGTGCCCCCTAAAAGGTAATTCTTGCATACAGAGGTGCATCGTAATATCCATTAAACTTCTTAGAATTTGTCGATTTTCTTTGACTTTAGCATTGAAATTTTCAATTTCTATTTGACGCGCATTGTCTATTGCTGTGGCGATATTTTGTTTTTGCTTTCTCATAACGGTAAGCTTACAATTAGATGAAATATGCTGAGCATTTTTATTGTGTAGCGATAGATCCCGAGATAAATTTTTCAAATCACTAAAACCACTTTTCGACCAAACTCTGTCGGAATTTCCATTAGTTGCTGCGAATAAAAAATGCACGGCCAACAAATTATTTTTTAAAGTAATACTTCCAGTAAGCCAGTCGTACTTGTCATACCCCGTATTTTGGAATCCCCGATTTGATTTACCGACCCCACCACTAGACACTAGAGATTTACTCAAATCTAGAACAGATCGCTTAACTTCCTTAATCAAATATAATTTATCACCATACGAATGAGTCGAAAAATGTTGCTTATTTATTCAAAAAATTAACAATATCACAAGTACACCGAATATCTTCCTTAGGAATTTCAAAAGATTTACTATTACTAAGTCCCGCTGAATCCATTTCGCGATCTGGTAGTCACTTTCGATAAAAAAGATTCATATTTCAGAAAAAATTCACCTGAAAAAAAATTATAATCATAAGCGATACATAGCAAACGCGATACCACTAAATAACGACAAAGTGAACTAACCCTATTTCTCTATTTCCCGCTTCCCGATTAACTCGAATAAAAACCTGAGGCAGGCCTCTAATTCCTCGAGAAGCCGTCCTGAAAGCCGTAGATATATTCTCACCGCTTCGACGCAGATAACCCGCTGGACATCGCAGAAACGAAACGATCTCAGATCGGCTAAGATCGCGCAGAGGCTAGCCTCGGATTAATCCTAGAACGGCTTTCCATTACGTTCTCGTAGGTCATCGAAGTAGATAACACGCTAATTCATTCAAAGAAGCCTGCGTTAGGAATGCCTGCAACCGTTTATTCAAAGAGGATTTGATTTGTTATGAATATACAAGGAACGTGAGATTGGGAAAATTATTGAGGAAAAATGTGATGATGAAAGGGAATGAAGAAATATACGGTTCAGAATTTTTTTGATGAGGCACTGCCTCACCTGCCTCATAGGACAAGCCGCCACTGCGCCAATCAGTAGTCAAACTATAGGTAACTACGCCTTTTGCAGAATGGAGTTCACTCATATTCATCATGGAAGATGACAAAAATTTGTCCTGTGTTAAAGTCCGGAGATCCGTCCCTTATAACTAACTATAGACCTATAGCAATCTTATGTAACTTCGCTAAAATCTTCGAGGTAATTTTATATGACTCAATTTATCCCTCAGTTCGTGCACTAATTTCACCACATCAGCATGGTTTTATGAAGGATCGTTCAGCGGTGACCAATTTGGCAAGCATTACACAGTGTCTGTCAGAGTCACTGGATGATCGTGGTCAGATGGATGTTATATACACAGATATTCAGAAGGCCTTCGACCAGATTGATCACCAGATGTTGATCTCAAAGCTTGCATACATTGGGTTCTCATCTGAGTTTTTACTGTTGGTTAGATCTTACTTTTCCGATCGTTATCAATATGTTCAGTATGGAGGTTGTGAATCCTTACCTTATCTCGCCACATCTGGAGTGCCACAAGGCTCCAATTTGGGCCCATTGCTGTTTTTATTATATATTAATGACCTGTCTCTGCTTCTTCAGTGTCTCCATCTCCTCTTTGCTGATGATCTGAAAATATTTGCTGCTATTGGGGATCTTGATGACTGCGTGAGGTTGCAGGCTGCTTTGGATATGATCGGTCTTTGGTGTTTCAGGAACGGTTTGAGCCTGAATATCAATAAGTGTCGAGTTGTATCATTCACTCGTAAATTAACCCCAGTTCACTATGACTATGCTGTGGGTGATCAGATTCTGGAGAGATGTGATGAGTATAGGGATTTGGGTGTTGTTTTTGATGGTAAATTGTCCTTTTCCGGGCACGTAAGTCAGATAACCTCTTCTGCCTCTAAGACTCTTGGTTATTTTATTAGAAATTGGAACAATTTTGTGAACCCCTATACTATGAAGATACTGTACTATTGTTTCATTCGTAGTAGATTAGAATATGCCTCTATAATCTGGTGTCCATTATACAATAATGCTGTCGTGTCGTTATCCTGGAGGCCGTCCAGAGAAGGTGTTTGAAATATATTTATTTTAAATGTTTCGGACAGTACCCTTCGAGAGGATTTGACCACTCGGTCCTCGTCGCGAGCCTCGGAGTTGAGGTATTGAAGTTAAGACGTGAGCGTAGTGCATTGAAGTTAATCTACGGGATTCTGCGTGGTGGGATTGATTGTTCATTTCTCTTGTGTAAGGTTAATATTCATGTACCTAGACCTGGTCTAAGGCAATATAACACCTTCTATCTTGAATGGTTGAGGTCCTCACTTGATGGAAATCCATTTTCATTTAGTTTGAATATGATTAAATAAAAACTTATTTAATAAAATTTCCACATTTATTGTGTTTTAACAATATGTAACACTACATTTGCAACAATTGTTTCGCCAAATTCTTGGCTTCGATGTTAAACTTCTCCAAAATTTTTGAGTCTTCCTTATATATTTCTCAAGATGGAAGAGGGGACCGGTATTCTAAATGCTTCTGGGATTTTTATGGCATGTTCATCAATGGTGATCTGTTGACATCCGTTTGGTCATTGAGTAAGATATTTTGCTTGTTATATCTGTTAATTTCCATTGTTTCTAGGATATTAAGCCTTCTGCTTTTGTTTTCTATGTGCAGAATTTTATAGTTTGGATCAAACATATGTCCCTCGTCTAAAGATGTGTCGCATAAGTTGAGTTCTGTTTTTATTCAGGAAACTACTCAAATGTTCTTTAATCCTCTTCTCGAAGTTCCTTCCTGTTTGTCCAATATATACTTTCTGGCATGAACCACAATTCAACTTATACACTCTGATTTTTTTGTTTTTATCTAATTTATCTTTATTATTTTTGATTAAATTACTTAAAGTATTATTGGTTTTGAATGCTATATTGAAATTCCTTTTGTTTTTCAAAATTTGCTACTTCTATTGATTTTTACTTGTGAAATTTAATGTTATATATCTATTCTGTTCTATTTTGTCGTTTTTGGGGTATATTAATGTTAAAGCTTGATTTAATAGGAATTTATTCAATATTTAGTCCACAAGGTCTGGTTTGAAACCATTATTAACAGAGATTTGTTTTATAGTATTGAGCTCACGATCAAAATTCTGTTTCTTCATAGGTGTTTTGATTAGTCTATATACCATGCTATTGAATGCTGCATATATAGACTAATCAAAACACCTATGAAGAAACAGAATTTGATTGTGAGCTCAATACTATAAAACAAATCTCTGTTAATAATGGTTTCAAACCAGACCTTGTGGACCAAATATTGAATAAATTCCTATTAAATCAAGCTTTAACATTAATATACCCCAAAACGACAAAATAGAACAGAATAGATATATAACATTAAATTTCACAGGTAAAAATCAATAGAAGTAGCAAATTTTGAAAAACAAAAGAATTTCAATATAGCATTCAAAACCAATAATACTTTAAGAATTTTAATCAAAAATAATAAAGATAAATTAGATAAAAACAAAAATCAGGAGTGTATAAGTTGAATTGTGGTTCATGCCAGAAAGTATATATTGGACAAACAGGAAGGAACTTCGAGAAAGAGAATAAAGAACATTTGAGTAGTTTCCTGAATAAAAACAGAACTCAACTTATGCGACTCATCTTTCAGACGAGGGACATATGTTTGATCCAAACTATAAAATTCTGCACATAGAAAACAAAAGCAGAAGGCTTAATATCCTAGAAACAATGGAAATTAACAGATATATCAAGCAAAATATCTTACTCAATGACCAAACGGATGTCAACAGATCACCATTGATGAACATGCCATAAAAATCCCAGAAGCATTTAGAATACCGGTCCCTCTTCCATCTTGAGAAATATATAAGGAAGACTCAAAATTTTTGGAGTAGTTTAACATTGAGCTCGCCTCTGAAGAGCCAAGAATTTGGCGAAACAATTGTTGCAAATGTAGTGTTACATATTGTTAAAACACAATAAATGTGGAAATTTTATTAAATGAGTTTTTATTTAATCATATTCAAACTAAATTACACCTTCTATGTTGATTTTGGTAGGACAAATGTTATGTCACGGTCTCCTATCAACTTCATGTGTAACTTATATGACAGTTCTTGGTGCCGATGTGATATCTACTACGATGAACTACCAATGATTTTGATGTGCCATTTGGAGAATCGTGGTGGGGGTTCGTGATCTTTTTCAGTTTATTTTGTACGCTTGGGATGAGGATGTGATTGGTATGCTGTTGATTTTTTTTTTTTCAAGTATTGAGGGAATAACATTTTTTTTTTTTGTAAATCTCATGTTGTAATTTTAAGGCACTGTTGGATATAATTTTATATGCTATTATAAGGGTCTCATATGTAATCTGGTTTAAGTTTTTCAATCGCATTTGTTTGTTTGATCATTTTTCTCTGTTATTGGGTGTAACCTGTTGAGAATAAATGTATTATTATTATTATTATTATATTCGTGAAATATCAAAATTTCTCTACCTACTCCTTATTTTTCAATTGAAAAGTGTTCATTTCAAATTACTTGTAACAGATTTCCTTCAATTCGAATAAAAATGTCTCTCGTCGCTACTCAGTTGAAAATTCCTATAATTGGCAACATTAGCAATCATTTCTTAAAGAAAAGATGAAATTTCATTCGGTTTTATTCTACGCCTTGCTCATAAATTCCAAATAATATTCCATAATTGATGTCATTCAAAATATGTTGAAGAATAGTTTCACAATAAATGTCAGATGATAGATGCTCTAAACAAAAAAATTGTAAAGTTGCTAGACGTATGATTTCGGCTACTTTTCTTTCGAGATATACTTTGTATCATCAGATAAAGGTATCCAGAATACCTAGAGACAACAAACTCTTCGTTTCACGCCGCTTCGTCATTAATGGGTTTAAATAACTCAAATCCAGAAATTCCGGAAGAAAAATAATTGATCGGTCTCGTCATCTATTTTCAGAACGGAATAAAAACTACGTGCCTTCGGCCGAAAAGAACAGATGAACTGGCACGGTCTGTGCGGCAATAAATCAATAATTCCCCACGATTTCCAGAAAAGATTACAATCATCTCAGTCATTCATTATGTTTTCAATTTAGGCAAAGCTATTTTTGGCGTCACCTCTTTATAATTCCTGCCTACAAACATCCCTCTTACGCTTGCTTATACGATGGAAAATAATTAAAACTGAAATTACATGACCATTTATTGACTTTAATCATGGAATACAACGAATTCAATCTGATAACACACTTTATGAATACTGATTTCTGTTTCGAGGTGTAATCGATAATGTTTCAGACTGTTTCTCTTATTAAATGCTTGTTTAGATTGTGTATCCACTGTTAAATTAACATCGAACTCATACGATGCGTATAAAAAAAGCTCTCCATACATTACGTCATGAAGATATTCATGTTTTCTTTGTTTCTACAGTTTCGCTATATTTTAGTTTTTCATTTTTAGTTTACTCGTACTCTGCTTGTATCTTTTATCGATAGATGAGCTTTATTAGATCTCTAGCTGAATTGTGAGAACGCTATATGAGGAAACTTTTTACCTTGAAAGCAAGAAGAAATATGTTAAACAAACCTCAAAAACTCATTTTGTGTTGTGATATCCACTGTAAGCATCCGAACTGAACCCTACAAAAAAGTCGGTTCAACTTTCAGGTTGAGAAATATGAAATGGTGCGAAGAGAGCATGTTATCCTTAATGAGAGTCGTTGGGTGACAGGTTAAATTGAAACGTATGGCCTCAAGGGCCTAGGGCCTTTTTACCAGGCGACTGGATATAACTTGATGTATCGCGGTCACTTCGTCAAGGGACAATCTGACCCTAAGAGTGAAGAAGTGATGTAATAGTTTTATTATACTAGTAAAAAATACGTCTAGAGCTTTTTCTTTGAACCCGGCTCCGAGAGTCTCGAGACGAATATGATGGGGGAATTTTGATTAAATATCTCGAAGTTCACCACCAAAACAATATTCGATATATGATAGAGTCAGTTCAAAGAACGATTATTTGGGCTATTACCATCATCTATTGTGGATGTAATGTTTTCAGACGTTTCGATAGACATCTTCTATCATTATCAAGGAAGAAAAGTAAAAAACCTTTCGAAAATTATCAATTTTCAAAATGTCAATATGACAGAAGTCATGAAAGAAAAATGAACAATGTTATATACTCATCTGTGATATGATGATCTCTTTAAGTTGGATCGAACTATCGGCGTCCAAACTTCTGGCAGATCTATAGATGGAGCACTTATGGAATCTGGTGTTATTTTCATAAATGCTGCTTCTTTGATTTTTCTTCTTGCAAGTTTTTCTTCTTTGGATATTATTGATGCTTCATCCCATTTTATACGATGATTCTCATCTACAGCATGTTGGACTAACCTGGATTTGTCGCTGTCTAGTACTCGTAGAAGCTTCTGATGTTCTTTTATTCGTACATTCAGAGGGCGTTTAGTTTCTCCGATGTAAGATCTTCCGCACTCGCAAGGTAATTCATATATGCAGTTCTTTGTCCTTTGTGTCTCATTATTAGGCTTAACTTTTGTAAGTTTAGCTCTGATAGTGTCTTGAGTTTTGAATGCAGTCGTTATGTTGTATCTATTTCCAATTCTTCTCATTTTCTCCGACAAACCTTTTACATAAGGAAGTTTTAATGGTCTGATTTATATCTGTTGGTTCAGGTTGACTTTCTCTTGTTCGTTTGGCTTTTTCTAATATCTTTTTGGGGTAGCCATTGCTTCTAAGAGTTTTCGAGATGTTATTTATTTCTTCATTTTGGTCTTCTTCAGTGCAACAAATATTTATTGCTCTATCAAATAAACATTTTGCTACTCCCAATTTAGTGTTTAGTTGGTGGTTTGACTCAAAATGTAGATATTGTCCTGTGTTCGTTGGCTTTTTATACACAGTGGTTCTTGGGATTCCATTTTGTTTATGTACGAGTACATCTAAGAATGGAAGTTGTCTGTCCTTCTCGATTTCAATTGTGAATTTAATTGATTCCTCTTGATTGTTTAGATATTGAAGGAATCCATCTATAGTGTCTCTTCCATGTTGCCAAATAATGAAAGTATCATCTACATATCTTTTCCACAGTTTGGGTTTAAGTACATATTTCTGGCAGATCTATATATCTATATCTCTCCTCAACAAGGGTCTCAAGTTCTCTATAGCCCCTAAGACGATACCAAAAATTGAAATCATGTTGGCGGCAGAAGAAACTGCACAGAAAATTCGAGAACCTGAAAAAGCCGAAGAATACAGATGGAAAATCAGAACCTTGTTAGACAGGAATAACAAAACACCTCTACCCAATATAAATAAAGCTGAACAGAGGGCATTAAAAGCTCTTAAATCGGATAGTTCCATAAAGATACTTCCAGCAGACAAAGGAAACGCCACTGTAATTCTAGATGTTGGCTCTTATAATCAAAAAATCAATGAATTATTTGAAGCAGGAAAATATAAAAGACTAAAAAAGGACCCTACCAACACAGTTGAAAACAAAATTTACAAAATCCTTTATAAATATCGAAATGAATTTCCAGATCAATTCGTTAGATCAAGACTTACACCTCACTTCAGTAAACCACCACATTTATATGGTCTACCAAAAATACACAAAGCAAATATTCCTCTAAGACCAATTGTGAGTTCAAGAAATTCAGCATGCCACCAATTGGCTAAATTTCTGCTGAAAATTATATCGCCATTAAAAAGTAATTCAACATCGATGATAAGAAACACGAAACATTTCATAGAAATAATGAAACATCAAGAAATCATGGAAGAAGACGTTATGGTCAGCTTCGACATCACCAGTTTGTTCACTAATATTCCGACAGATAAAACACTTATCATAGTTAGGAAAAAGCTTGAAGAAGATCAAACCCTTAGTGAAAGAACTACACTAAGCGTCAGTGCAATTATGGAAATGCTTTCTCTTTGTATTGAAACAACATATTTCCAATTCGAAGACATATTTTATCAACAAGAATTCGGAATGGCCATGGGTTCACCACTATCACCAATTTTAGCTGATTTATATATGGAAATTTTCGAATAGAAGGCATTAGAAAAATATGTACTTGAACCCAAACTGTGGAAAAGATATGTAGATGATACTTTCATTATTTGGCAACATGGAAGAGACACTATAGATGGATTCCTTCAATATCTAAACAATCAAGAGGAATCAATTAAATTCACAATTGAAATCGAGAAGGACAGACAACTTCCATTCTTAGATGTACTCGTACATAAACAAAATGGAATCCCAAGAACCACTGTGTATAAAAAGCCAATGAACACAGGACAATATCTACATTTTGAGTCAAACCACCAACTAAACACCAAATTGGGAGTAGCAAAATGTTTATTTGATAGAGCAATAAATATTTGTTGCACTGAAGAAGACCAAAATGAAGAAATAAATAACATCTCGAAAACTCTCAGAAGCAATGGCTACCCCAAAAAGATATTAGAAAAAGCCAAACGAACAAGAGAAAGTCAACCTGAACCAACAGATATAAATCAGACCATTAAAACTTCCTTATGTAAAAGGTTTGTCGGAGAAAATGAGAAGAATTGGAAATAGATACAACATAACGACTGCATTCAAAACTCAAGACACTATCAGAGCTAAACTTACAAAAGTTAAGCCTAATAATGAGACACAAAGGACAAAGAACTGCATATATGAATTACCTTGCGAGTGCGGAAGATCTTACATCGGAGAAACTAAACGCCCTCTGAATGTACGAATAAAAGAACATCAGAAGCTTCTACGAGTACTAGACAGCGACAAATCCAGGTTAGTCCAACATGCTGTAGATGAGAATCATCGTATAAAATGGGATGAAGCATCAATAATATCCAAAGAAGAAAAACTTGCAAGAAGAAAAATCAAAGAAGCAGCATTTATGAAAATAACACCAGATTCCATAAGTGCTCCATCTATAGATCTGCCAGAAGTTTGGACGCCGATAGTTCGATCCAACTTAAAGAGATCATCATATCACAGATGAGTATATAACATTGTTCATTTTTCTTTCATGACTTCTGTCATATTGACATTTTGAAAATTGATAATTTTCGAAAGGTTTTTTACTTTTCCTCCTTGATAAAGATAGAAGATGTCTATCGAAACGTCGGAAAACATTACATCCACAATAGATTATGGTAATAGCCCAAAAAATCATTCAACACGAGCTCCATCATCAACAATATCTCGTCATCAAGTTCAAAGAACGTTATCACATGTTCAAAAATATACAATGAATATTTCGATTAGTGATATGAAGATTAAGTGCAAGTTTTTTCAATACAAAGAGACTTCATGAAGAATAACTCAAAATAAATAGTTGTTATCGCAAAGATTTCTCAATTCAACACAAAGCAATAAACAAAAGGTCGAATGTACAAGAAGCCAATGTCATATTAGACATGATCTTCGAAAGAAAATTCTTTCATCGAATTATAGGGTATATATATCTTCTTTTGAACTTTTGACTTACAATATTTAGTAAGCAAACAATAAAGCATGTAGATCAGGGGTTAGTGACGGGGTGCCATACAATCCGGCGTATGACATAAAAGCCTATAGGAAAAAACCCCAGTAAAAAAACTCTGGCACCCCGCCTGAGTGTGAAAGTATTAAAAGTAAGCTGTATTATATTTGAGGGACTTTTTTCTTCAAGAGTGATCTTCTATTGATGGTGACAGAGACTCTTCAAGTTGCCCACATCGAATCTGGAAATAAAAAGATACAAACAGAACTGAATAACAAAAATACGTAGCATATTCGTTTGAAATTTATAACCCATTCCAAGAAATAATCGGAAACATTATGAATATCCCTAAAACCATCTTGAAATTTATTATATTGTAAAGCGTTTTTACTCGCAGGTTTTGGAGAGGCAAATATGTAGAAAAGTAGGTCAGGAGTTTTTGCGAGCTTCTTTTGAAGTCTTTTTCCTGACTCTTGAATGGTGCGTAAACAAAAACAAGTGAGATAGACAATATAAAATAATCAACGGATTTAAAATACTCAACCTACAGTTTCCTTCACATTCATTTCAGCCACAAACTCTTCCACTTGAAACTGTTCTATACTATCTTATATTCTGTGTTTAATTTCTGACGTATCCTGAATTCTTCTCTGAAATGATGTATTTTCCTCACCTTTTTGGTTCGTTTACACTCGAGAATGTAAATGTGACGCATTTTTGTAGTTCAACAATCATTAATAGATTTATTGAGTTGAGATCATATCTCCTTCTCTGAAAATTAGTTTTTAATTTTGCTGTTCAAGTTTTTCGATCGATTTAATCGCGAAAATGGTGTTGCTACCAAAATTTTCGTAACGTTCAGATTCAATCAAAATAACTGCCCCGAAAAAATATTTTCTTCCTGAATTGTGAATATAAGAAATACATCTATCCGATTCTTTAATCGATTTCTCTGGAAATCGAGTTTCCTTCCAGAACCGAGTTTGTCTTCAAGTTTTCCAGTTCAATATCGGAAAGAATATTCATACGAAGTATCGAATCGAATTTCAGTTACCAATCTTTGACTTATGAAACTTCAGAAGGTATTCTATCCATTGGCGAACCTGCAAATACCAAACTTCACTCTTGAAAGACTGAATTCCAACCAACAATCGATGTGATTAAAATATTCTTGGATCCAAGTCTTTCAATTTGGTTGCGAGATATGTAGAATTTCCATTAGAATAAGGAACCAACGAAGATAATGGAAAGTAATAGAACGAGTTCACCAGATTGTGAGTCGATTGTGCTCTGAGGGAATATCAAGTATATTCTCAACAAAACTATTATTATCATCTGAGCTGGAAATTTTAAAGAATTATTTTATTGACTGGCGATTATGTCCAAATCCCAACCAAACAAAGGTATTATGTTTCAGTCCAAAGTATGAAAAATATAGGAAATTAGCAATAAGTTCAAATGATTCTCCTATCGAACATAATGTCTATCCTAAATACTTAGGAGTTGAATTAGATTCATCTCTCAATAACAAAGCTCGTTCAGATCATCTGAGTGTTAAACTGAAAACTAGTAATAATATTCTTCAGAAATTAGCTGTATCATTCTATATTGAGTTCTTTTTTCTTCTTCTGTCTTTTTATTTTCAGATTCGATATGTGCAACTTGAAGAAGCCTCTGTGATTATCACTTGAAGACCACTCTTGAAAAAGTCCCTCAAATATATTTAAGCTTATTTCTGTACACACAACAATACTTATGCGGGGAGCCAAGGTTTTTTTCACTAGAGTTTTTTCCCTAGGCTTTTATGTCATACACCGAATTGTGAGGCAATAGTTCAAAAGAATAAATAAATAGCTATATATTTGAATAATTGAATCTCATAAGTCTGTGAAATTTCGAGGGAATAGTTCGTTTGAAATACTGTGGAACAATGTGATACAAATACAACCGCCATGATGAATAAACAAACCTATACCTTGAATCCAAAATAACAAAAGAAGTCCCTCAAATACATTTAAATGTACATTTTTGTACACACAACAACACTTATGCAGGGAGCCAGGATTTTTCTTACTGGAGTTTTTTCCCTAGGCTTTCATGTCATACGCCGAATTGTATGGCACCCCGTTACCAACCCCTTCTAACATACGTTTTGTAAGCCAAAAGTTCAAAAATATATATATTAATACTGCGAAAATATATGCCACTTCCAATAACTTCGGATAATAATCCATCACACTTCAACTCTACAATCACTAAACACCTCAACCAATCTCGTCCAATTTCTAGATAAACGTCAGCAATCAGAATGTAAATGAAAGGCTCATGTAAACGTAACATAGTGGTCCCTAGGTAATGTTTAATTATTGCAAGGGCTTGGTAGCAACGCGGCCATTTACACAGACGTGGAATGTAATTGGCAACAAGACCTTGTTTGGTCCAGCACCGTCCAAGAGAGACTCTATTATAATCCGGAGTGGTCATAATCGATAACGATATGCGGAGCAGGTCCGTCATACCGTACTTGTAACCGGATTATATGCCGGACTCGGTTTTTACAACTTCGTGTCTAGAGATGTAAGCGCAACGCCGCGTGTGCCGTGTCCTTTGTAGCGGCCACACTCGATGGCTCTTTGCAGACAGGAATTGGTCGAAGAACGTTAATGTGTGACGTCTGTCTGCTGTCTGTCACTCACTGTCCGTCATTTGGATGGGTGTCGAAAATATAATTTATTGGACAGGAGTGATGGCTGTGATTGATCCTGCTCAATAATATCATGCAGGATCGATTGATGTTTTTGCATTTGCGGAAGAATAAAATGAAGTAAACAGGTATTATTCTGAATGAGGGACGTCGAATTTTACTTTTTGTTCATTATTTATATTTTGCACTGTTTCAGGATCGACTTCTGCGTTCTTGAAATGATTACATCATTCTTTGATTGAATGATGCATGGATTCTCGATACCGATTAATGGACTCATCTGAATGGAATAAGAATTGGCTGAACATAAAATTTATGTTGGGGATGATGCCATAAAACAAATGAATGGAAAAAAGTTCAAGAAATCTCTCATAGATTTTCTCTTGAAAGAGACAATCTATAGTTTCGATGAATTCTTAAAATATTGAATGTTTAACTACAAATTGACGAAGCATGTAAATTATTGATGCTAATTAAAGTTATCGTATTGTCATGTATTTAGCAAACCTCGAGTACCACCTTTGTCCAATAATCAACCGAAATGGGATGTGTAATATTTTCCCATATATCTGCCAAAACGGCAGTATTAGGTGAGAGATTCGTTAATTGGTCGAAAGATATCAGGTATCATAATAACCATCATTAGTATTCTAATGAACTGCACTCCTATATTATGTGAGAAATTATCTGTATCTCTGAAAATACCAATAAGTTCAGTAGTTTGGCAATAGGAGGGTATGAAATTTGTAACTTGAGAATTTATCGGCTGAATTTTCAGCATAGGACTAGATAATTTTTCAGAGGGAGCTAACTTATCCCATCATAAATTGCCTTGGCGGTTTTGAGAGTATTTTGAAATTACGACAGAAAACAATTTCACACAATTTTAGGGATCCCAGTTTCTCTAAGATACGTTAACAATAATAAGAACTCACCCTGAAATGAAGAACTTCCTCCACAAATAAAGATCAGGCATAGAGATATAATAAAAAGGAGACGACAAGACATGCAATAGGGCAAGGAAAAAATGGCTCCACTTGTTTGACATAAAAGTAGCACCAATATGGTAAAAAAATTAGGTTCAGGGTATGTTAACTTCCAATCAAATGTTTGCTCTGGTTAATGAGCACATTTGAAAAATACTTGAAGGGAATGGGTGGAATTTGACCGCATTCATTTATATAATCAATATTTTATATATAGGTACACAAAGCCAATTGAACAAATGTCAAAATTAAATTGAAATCTTGTACTAATATGGCGGAACTGGTCCCATTTTTCTCGACATAGGTCATCTCTTCATACATTCGAATAGGAGTTCATGGAATATATTGAGAATTGAATATATTGAAGCTACTCCCCTTGCCTGATCATCATCAAAAATTGATCCAAGATTAATCGCTCGCCGCTTAGTTGATGTATCTGAATCAGTTAATATATCCCAATCTAAAATAAAAAATATGAAGAAAAAATAATACATATTCTTTAGAACATGTGTCACATCCATGTTATATAGATGAATTGAGGGCTGCAATTGAGTCTACCGAATCTCGGAAAGCAGCAGGATTTGACGGATTTCATCCAAAATTCATCAAACATTCAGGAAAAAAGGCCTTGTCTTAGTTATTGTCTTCCTATAACAATATTCTGAATTCAGGAAACTTTTCTTCCGAATTCCGCATTTTGAAACGAGGAGAAAACCCTTGTGATTCTAGTAGTTATCGACCAATTAGTTTACTGAAGGATCCTTTCAAGATAATATCAAGGTTAATTATTTTTAGAATTGAATCTTTTATAAAAATGCCCTGCAAAATTCCCAGGGAAGTTTCAGGAAAAATAGAAATTGTTCAGATTAGGTTCTCGGCCTTACAACTTTCATAGAATCAGGCTTCAATAAAAGATTGAAACCAGAAGCTGCTTTCATTGATTCCTCTTAGGCATATGACACTTAGTGGAAATAAGTATTGATTTTTGAACTCTATACCCATCTGGAGTGTGGGAAAATGGTACGATTGTTAGAAAATATGTTATCTGATAGAAGGTTTCGTGTTTTTGTTGACAATAGGAGTAGCAATTTCAAAACATTGAAAAACGGTCTTCCTCAAGGATCAATTTTAGTTAATTTACTTTTCAATTTATATCTCAGTGATTCACTCACGACATCATCTCAGAAATTTGTTTATTCTAATGACATTGCTATTGCCTACCAGCAATCGGATTTCCATACTCTGGAAAACATACTGTCACCTGATTTGGGAATTTTATAATTCATAATGTCTGTAGAACTGGATTCATTCATGAATCTTTTTTTTAAGCATTAGGAAAGTTTATGTCAATGAGAAATGCCGATTTAATAATAATGTATTTCATCTGACACCTTAAATTCAATATTGAAGCGTCAAAACATAAGATGGAGATTCTGGATGGCACTGGTATAGCTAAATGTTTTTTTGGACCAACCAAGAATATTATTTCTCCCGAATTTCTAAGTACAAGTTTTCATCAACAGCCTCCGGCACACTAACAAACCAATAATATTTGTCATGAAAGGGTCAAGATGCACCGAATATCTTTGCTTACTTTGTCAAAAATATCGATCCATGTCCTTCCTGGAGTTGAAAATTTCCTGTATTGACCTGGAGAAAAAAAAACCTCCTGAATTTAATGATCGGTGAAGTTTTACAAAAGCTGTTACACAATCTCATCAGAAATCAAATGAAAATTATTATCAGTTGAAGATAGATGTATCAATTCTTTTAATATTAAATATTTAATCATGTGATTATGACTTACCCTAAAAGGAACAGAATTATCGCGAAAAATTGGATGTGAGAGATGTATACTGATAATTTAAGGACGAATAGTATGCGAAGATTTATGAATGATAAAAAAAATCACAAAATTTCAATTAAACGAAAATGATTCCTTGAAACCCTCCTCTTTTGATCAATCGAATAATACTATTGAAAAGTATTCATCCGCAATATTATTATCACTTTTTGTATGGGTTTATTCAAGAAACTCACACCATTCTCCTCGGCTATTTTAACTATGAAACCCCCACAATTTTTAAAATTACATTCAAAATTCAAATCTAGATCTAGAAAGTTGGCATGTCGTCGGGATGAAAATTTCAGTTTCTGTTTTTCCCGAGCCCTGCTTTTATGAAAAACTCATCTTTCTCGGTTCCAAAATATCCTACGATGCTGAAATTTCAAAATATTTCAAATATATGTAGGGATATTCTTCAAAATCAAATCACCAACATTCAGCAGTTTTAAAATAACAAATTTATTCCATGAATATTTCAGAAAACATCGAGGAACTATTCGACCGATATGACATAATACCGAATCAGGAAACCCAACTCGTTCGTTTTAACTATTTTTCTCAAAAAAGAATATAGAAGAGTAGTCAAAAAAACACCTCGTTGATCAAGTTGGAATACCCAAGGAAAAACATGAAAATTTCTTCTGATTAGTGCGCTGAATTGCTATATGCCACATCAGAATATGAACAATTCATAGAATAACAGTGTCCGTGGATCATTGCTGAGAAAATTTCTTCTTATTTCGCACTACTCCCGGGTTCTAGTAGAATGTTAAGACTAAAAGCTCTGATTATCCCTTGGGACAATTCATATTTTATATAACCATTTAAAATGAACCTGAAGGCGTGTGTATTTTTGAAAAATCATGTCAGTCAAGTCGACAATTTAGCAGATGTACACAATAATTGGAATTTCAAGAATCCATGATTTTTTTTTTGTTTACAATAAAATTCGTTGAATATTCTTTCGAATCTTTCGAATATTCGCGGAATGATATACCTTCAGTTCATTGAACAAACTATTAAATTCACAATGAATGAATAAATATATAATTTTAATTATCAGATTTCAACACCCCACAAATTATAACCAAGTCACGATAAGACCGTTTATCAAATTACATTGGATGGTCGGTAAAGTAGGTGCCGAGAGGTTAATTAAGAGAACGCCATCTGCACAAGAATGATTAATAGTGTTATAATTTTACACACATATCTGGACACACATGGTCACCAACTTTTGTCATTAATCATGTCCCTCTTCTATGTTCCGTACACAACGTGAATCTCTAGTGAACAACTGACTCGGACAGCAATGACCTACTACGGCCGGTAAGAGCAGTAGGTGGACAAGGTGTTAAACAGTTGACTTATTGGAGAGATAGTCACTTCATTGGAGTCAGCAGATAAACAATTCAAGTAGCGTTATTTTATCGTTTGATGTCTTACAGAAATTTCTCAAGGCATAGTGAACACGTTGGTTCTTCAGATGTAATTCTCAACAGATTTTCCATGATAAATCCTTACTTTTCAGATCTACATGGACATGTATTTTAGGCAAAACAGCTCCCGAAAATTTTGTTATCGAGTTCAAATAACTATTGAGATATAAAGATGATTCATTAAGATTTGAGCAGCATAAAAAAAGGAGAAACTCGAGACTATATTTTTCCTATTTTACTTGAGTTTACAGAATCACTGTTCAAGTCCATTAAAGAATGCCAATTAAATATCTTGAATTTGTAGGTATTGTAAGTATACTTTTCAAAAACTCCCAGAATATCCATCCGATAGTTTCTGCAGTTCGGTGAAATTCGACATGTTTGAAAATTTTTTTCAAGCGTTGAATTATTTTCAAATACTTTTTATCTCATAAGATATTAATCGGTGGTGGATAAAATTTTGAATATATATGTATATAGAGGTTATTGACATTCAGATGATACTCAACTTTCAAGTTTTCCATAAAGAGTTTTAAGATAGAAAGTCTTCATTGCATAAACAAGACTAGATTACGGTTATCTATGATCGTCAAATTGAAAAAAAAGAAATAACCAAGTTTTTTTTCACTGCTGCTTCAAAAGATTTTCAGTAGTTCAATAATAAGAAACAATAATTTCAATAAGTTCGAAACAAACAAAAAAAAATGTTGAAACCTTATTTTTAAAAACCTATTTTTATTGCACCTATGCACAGAAAAAGAACAAGTGAAGAAAATGATTCGGAAAATTGAAAGAATTTTCAACTTACATTTTCCCTTTTGTGGTTCCACTGTCATAATTTTCTATATACGATGTCTGTAAACTGAGTAATGAGACTGATTTTTCTAAAATTTTCATTACAAAAATAATTATAATTCAATATTGTAACATTCGAAATAATTTCCTTATGAGGCCACACAGCACGGAAGACGTATCTTCACTCCCTATAGCAGTGCTGGAACTCCGATACTGAAATAACCTTCTGCTGGTCGGTTACAGCAGTTTGAATTTTTTCGACTGTCCCAAAATGATTACTTTTGAGGTTATTTTTCAACTTTTGGAAGAGAAAAAAGTCACAAAAACTAAAGTCGGGTGAATCAGGTGACTGAGGAGCCACAGAAATGTTTTTACTGATTTTTTGGAACCATTTTTGCGCAGATTTTTCTCATCCCAAATTCATTGGTCAAAATTTGAAGAACGGTGGAGTGAGTCGAATTTATCTCTTCCCTATAATGTTGACTATCAACCGACGATCTGATCGCAGAAGATCCCGGATTCTGTCGACATTCTCTTCCTTCTAAAAATGCCTTAGATCTCCGAAAAACCAGGGCCCGTAACAAAACACTTTCTTCTTAGGCGAAGGGTTTCTGTTGCATTGTGCCCTAGTCTGAAGCAAAACCTGATAACATAGCGTTGCTCGAAATTGTTTTCATTCATTTTTGGCGCTCTTGTTCACCCGAACAGAGTGCCTATCATTTTGCCCGAATGTCTGTAATTTTGGAATATCGAGCCGAAAATGGTCTCAATCGATTCGGTTTGACTCCCCGATGAAGAATCCGTGGCGAAAGTTGAGTCTGTCCGGCCGGCCGGCCGTATCCTCTCTAGCATCCAAAAGAGATGAGCTAGAGTTTTCTTATTTTCAGAATAGGATAATTGTCCAAATATCTCGGTCAAGTTCGTTATTGGGCCAAATCCGTCGGATGGTTCAGTAGTTGTGAGCATTTGAAATTTTGTTTCCTCAATAACTACTAGAATATCCATCCGATCAAGTTGACACTTGAAATATTGTTGAGGGAGGCTGCATCAAAACGGCTCGCAAAATTTCGCAGAAATCGTCACGCTAGAAAATTTTTAAAAAATTCCAAAAAAAAAAATTTTTAATCAGCACTATCACATAAAATATTTTTCGAATTTCAATAAAAATTCGTGAATATATTGAGGTGATCAATATCTTACTTATCCTCAAATTTCATTGCCGTAGCTCTTCTCCATCTAAAGATATGATCATTTTTTTCATTTACGCAGAGAAAACAGAAATGACATACGTTCCGATGATATTCTCTGAACGATGGCCATCACAGATCATTATTCCATTGACAAATGTCGGACTCATTAATCAGTGTCAGTTGGCGTAATAATAATCAAAATTTTTCATAACGGGAAATCATAGAGATAGAATTCAATCTCGATGGCTGAAACAATATACGTTGTCAAAATTCAGAAAAGCACTGACCTAAGTTTTTTGGAAAAGGGAATTATAGCTTCGAACAAAACTTGGGGAAAATTATGAATAGTTATTTTTGATTTGAGATATAGGTCTGTTCATTCATTAGGCGTTCATTTTGCATCACATTGTCCCATAGTACGGGAAAAGACTATTGTTCACCTGACCAGAATGCTTATAGATTTGTTATGGTTTGAATATTTACTTGCAAGTAGCTCAACAAGAGCGCCAAAGCAATCTGACCTCACGTCAGTTCCTTTTGAATTTTTAGAACACAATAGAAAAACCGTATCACAAAAACAATCGTTACGCACAACCATATGACACGAGTGAGGTTAAACTCGTACTGAAGGTGGATCACATGTTCCTTTACCGCCACCCTAAGCCCCGCGCTTCCAGCGTTCCCAGATCAAACGCAACGTTGCCAGTCCCATTACTTAATATACAGACCTCGTATGATGTTACTTAGTAATTCATCTGGAGTTGGACTTTTGAAAATTTTTTTTCACAGACTTTTCAAATTTGAAGGCAATATATATGTTTTATTTGGAGAATATAATTTTTATTTGCTCTCCTAGGTTTTGAACTCGACTTATTCAAAATTTATTTGGGTTCTCATTTTTGTTATGCTCTGCGGTGTTACGGCTCACTTTGGCTCAGAATTTTATATATGAATTCAGTAGGGTAGTTATTTTTCTCCAGAATTGATTCAAATATTAATGATTTTTTTTTCATAGAGTTCATTATCAGAAAATTTGAGAGATCTATGTTTTGAATTATTGATTAGGTTAATTTATATGGAGTTTTGAGTTAAAATTGAGTATTTCTTCGGAAAATGTTGGCTTTTGGTACCAACTAGTCATTATCATATTTTCGCGTCTGACCAATAAAATGTAAAGGTACTAGCCTGTTTTGCGATTCTATTTCAATAGTGAAGTTAAAACGACATACTCGCTTCATAAAATGCTATTAAATTCTGTAAAGATTTCATTCTCTTCATCGATTGGAAATGACATGTGACATGTGATAATAACATCAACATATCTCTTGAAAAATGGTATTTAACTCAACTTTTCCATGGCTAAATTCTGAACCTACATCTTTGTTGTGTCAGATGCCAGAATATTTCCCATACCCAGTCCAAATATTTGCCTGAAAAAGTGTCATCAAATACAAAATTTTATTTTTGATGCAAAACGGCGGATTATTGAAGCATTATCGGAACATATGGGAAGTCTTCTTTATTCCATTGATTTCGATCATGGCTTAGTAGAGATATTAGGAAGGCAGTCAATTGGAAGAAAAGGTTATTAGACGAAATTATATCCATATCACAGGATGAAAATTCCATTAACAAAATGAACGATATAGGTAGAAGGGTTAAATACCGCTAATTATTATATAATTGGAACAATAAAAAATGAATAGAATTTTGTTGTCAACCCCATGTGTGTATATTGCTGTAATCATCCGCGAATACTCCAGGATCAACTAAGTTGATAATTCAATAACATTACATTTTTTCAATAATTTTGATGTGAGCCAAAATTGTTATTTCTAGTGTTTTAACTTATAACAATGAATCGATAAATAGTGAAAATGTAAATTGAAAATTGTCTCGATTTTCTGAATACTTTTCCCCACTTGTATATTTCAGTGTATATGCGCATTAAAAATATGTTTTCAAAAAGAAGGTTTCAATCTTTGTATTGTTAGTTTCGAACATCTGAAATTATTGTAGTTTCGTATTACCATTTTAGAGACCAGATGGAGATTTTATAATAGATTCGAAACTAGTTTTAATTTTTTCTAAGAAGTTGGTTTTGTGAAGAAATCGTGTACCTAGAAATCACCTGAATAAGTAATGAGTATTTCTTGGGTGTACTTATTCATTCTGTATTTTTACCTTCTATTGATAACTATTTTTTGCTACATCAGACGCGTTCAAACTAAGCTTCCATTTCTTCAGCGTTGAAACTAATAAATTATTAGTGTTGAATTTCTTTCTAGACAAACCCTCAAAGACACACCTAATGCATTTACTGCGAAAACCACTTTCAATAACTCCATCTTTAGCCGAAAAAAATTGATGTTACCCATCTGAACGTGGAGTGCTCAGCTAACATTTATTTTATTCATGAGTATTTTCCTAACTAACTGGAGAAATTTCCAGTATGTCTCCAGAACGATGACGCCATATATCGGTAAGTGGTGAATCAAAGTGGCAGTAGACTCGGAGAGCTGCAAAATGGAATATTTAAGCGGGTTTTCTGACGATTTTAAATTTTTAGGGCTTTTTGCCTTACATATTCTATATTTACCGAGAGTTAGCGAAAGAACGTTACGGTGCGGTGAATCAGATGCTTCGGGGAGCACTAACCTACTTATCACTACCGTGAGGATCAGAATGCAAAAAAAAAGTTTCCATAAGAAATTGAATTTACCTGAAAATAATTCCCAAGGCCAGATTTGAAAGAAGTTAGTTGTTGTATTATTTTAATTGAGTTTTATTCTACCGTCATGAAACTATGTCACTATGTTGCACATGCGACAATAGCTAGTGTTTAGTTCAATACTCCTTGGAAAATGAACAAAACAACGTGCTGAAATTTAGTCATAGCAAATAATATATTTAAATTTACAGTTTTCTGATGCTCTTCTGAATAGTATGCTTATTAATTTGCCCCAATTTGAAGAAATTTGGAATATTGGAGCAAAATAGGTAATAATCGTTTTGATTTGGATTCACTGCTGAGGAATCCGTGGTCCGTTATACTTCAATTTGGCTCAGTAGTTTCGGGGTAACGTATAAATTTCTTATCAAATTGAACTTTTTTTTATGAACATTTGTCTAACTTTGCAGTTGTATAATGAGAATATAAAAAATAATATAAAAATTGTAAGCCAAAAGTTCAAAAGAATATATATATATAGTGAGAAAATTAAAGATTTCTCCTAATGCCTATTGAGCCGGCATGGCATGGCAATGAGTTAAAATAGAACGACAATCATAAATAACCATATATATGTTGAATTATTGTTTGGGTAATATCCAGTACTACAGTGTTTCTTTCTTGTACATTCCATCATGTACTTCGAACAAAATAAATTATCTATCTATCTATCTATCTAACCACCATCTCTACCAAAATGTTGACAATCTATGAAAATTTTTCAATTTGCGTTAAGTGTCAAGATTGACAGAACTCTGAAAACTAGAAGATGTAATTTATGTTTGATGGATTCGGTCTTTACTTGATTGAAATTCATTTCAAACACTTGATCAAGGGAGACAGTTTCAATTTCTAAAAACTTTATTTTCACAACAACCATAATATGCCATAATCTGAATAGACAAGATCAGCCAACGAATATATGTAAAGTGAAGACAGTAGCGGAACGAGAACGCTTCTCTGCAGAACTCCAGCAACCGGCTCCACCCATTCAGAGGCGGATTATAACCTGCAAATACAAAACAAAACCTTAAGAGGCAACATAAACAGTGGAGCCATAGATCTAATATGAATGAAGCATGGTCACAGGTTCAAATTGGAAAACAAACTAGAAGATTGAGGGAAAGCATAATATGCAAGGTAAATGGAGACTCACACGGAAGTAGAAAAATCGAACGAACAGTGAAACGAAAGTGGTTGTATATGGGAGAATCCTTTTTATGAAGAAATAAATATATAAGAAATATCAATAATTGTTGAAACAAAATTGTCAAGAAGCTTGAAATAAAAGTAAATAACTCTTCATTCAGTAAAGGAGTCACAATACAACTGGCTTATGACTCATTATTCAACGAACATTTTTGACCTGAAGGTATAGAAATAAATGAATTTAATCACAAAGCTTTAATTTTTGAGTGAAAGAGGAATATACAAGGTGTCAGGAAAGGGTATCGGGAAGTCGAAAGATCAATAAAACAAGTATTTGTGAGCAATAAAAAAGTTTATTGCTTATTATTATCATATAAATTGGAGAATTATTTGGAAGAAATGATGCTATTCAAACGATTACTGTTGCGTTGCTGGCACTGTCATAAACGGGAACGAAGATTGGTGAAACACGTTAACACATAGCTATTGATATTGATGCCATTTCTGACCTGATGTTTTGCTTCAACTGGAATAGATTCGTCGGATTATTTTAATGAACCTTACTCTTAAGGTATCCCCATGCAGAATAGTCAAGCGGGCTAAGTTCGGGGCTTCTGGGAGGCCAGTTGATGATATCCCTTCGCGAAATGACTTCATTAGGGAATAATTCGTTTACAACTTCCAATGAATCATTTGAGTTATGGTGAGTGCCCCCATCTGGCAGGAACCACATTCTTGAGTTGAAACCTGCAAACTCCTGCCTCTGGGACCAAAAAATTTCGCAACATATCTTCTTGAAAATAAGGACCAATTATGCCTTAAGCAGACATATCGGCCTAAATCATTTAGACTTAGACTTTTGAGCTATGCAGGGGTCGTTCATGCATTCGTCTTGGATTCTCCACTGCCCAGTATCGACAATTTTGCTTATTAACATGACCATTCAGGTGAAAATTTGCTTCGTCACTAGACAGTATGTTGTTGAATCGCTGCAGCACTTCGTTCGCAAAATTCAGTCAATTAGCATAGTCCGTATCTTTCAGTTCTCGAACCAATTGAATTTTATAGGGTCTTATATGTAAGTCTTTCTCTAAAATCGAATGTAAAGACGATTTTTTGATATTCAACGCTTGGCTTCGCTTTCGGATGGATAAATACGGATTTTGACGAACCGACGGCCAAACCTCTTCAATTTTTTCTTCATCGCGAACTGAATAAGGATGACCAGACATTTGAATTTTAACTGTCACTTCTGTATTCTCGAACATCCTGATACATTTCCAAATGCTATCGTCACTTGGCTGGTGGAGTGTACGATTTTCCGCACGATAGAGACATTGAGCAGTCAGTATTGAATCACCATTACGATAATACGCTGGTACGCAAAATGCACAGTGCGTCTCCAAGAACTGTTTCATCCTTACCCTCCCGTTCCTTTTAAACGCCCCGTTCCGAACATGGCGCGAAAACATATACCCGATACCCTTTCTGGACTGCTTTTAATTGGTTATTCCAAGAAGGAAATTTGAGCTTCGAACAAAACTTGAGGAAAACTGACAGTAGTTATTTTCAATCTGAGATCGTGCAACATTTGCTCGCTACTGGTATACTCACATGCGCCCGTAACTTGCAATTGAAATACCTTGACCTACTGAGTCATATACTAGTATACTTTGTCCTTGTTTCTATGTTACACCAATCTAACTCTGTAATAGTTGAGTTGAATTTCTTGTTGAGTTGACAGAACCCGAAATGTGAAGCCGTTTTATCTTCCAAAAAAAATATTACAATCCATCTCTTGACTCTTGTGAGTCAAAGAGTTGCCAGAAACTCATAATTGTTCTCGCTCCTAGTCCGAATCAAGAGGTAACCTACTCCGGGTTTGAACTACATTCTGCCACCGGACCAGAGTGCAAGATGTACTCTTGACCTTAAGATCAATGTACATCAAGCCCCTCATTCAATCAATATCTAGGCCCCAAGCCAAGACATAGCTAAACCTTGGAGCATAACTTCGTTCATAAGAGAGCACATTCGTCAATTTAGATGAAGATTAGGTGTATTGAATCAATGTCTGGATACCGTGGAATATTTGTTTGGAAACCATTCTTTTATTAACTACCTGGCAGGCTCTACCTGCGAGTGAATTCGCCTTGCTCTATCTAGGATCCAGGAGGGAACTGTCAACTCATCATCATTTTATATGTTATGTTTATGCCTTATACTTGTGATTGACTTGAGAGATGGGGAATTTCCTGAATTGTAAATTTGTTAGTTATACATTTGTAGTTAAATGTATCAGTCCAAAACCTAGGGGAGTTCTGTTGCTGGGATAATTTAGCCCATCTTAAGAAAATTAGTATTAGAGTCTCATGCTCATTATCCTGAGTGGATCTACACACTGTTCCAGAATACCGAAAAAAACACTGGTAATGGTTTTTGATTCATTTAGTCGTGGTAATGAAACATTGATAAATACTGAGTGTTAGGTCCTCATATGGATCACAAAAAATATAACCGTATTTATTGTCGTTGAACCTGTCAGAGAAATATCATGTCCCACAAACTTCTGAAATACAAACTCCACGTGAAGGAAATTCATGGAGCAGGAATATCTTATCCCGATTGCTGGTTTTCCACAGGTCGGTCAAGCCGTAAATCCAGCACCGAAGTGCCCCTTCCGGATTGATGTAGTCGATAAGTTATCTCAACATACGGCGAATTTTAGCCGTTTTGACGTGTAGGCAATATTTGGGAAAGATGACCCTAATCACCTAAAAGGTAATCCCCATCCCGGTGAGTTATGATATGACCCCAGTCCGGCGGATAGAGTCGTAAATGCTGATTCAATAACCTATATCCTGTCGGTTGCGCCCACTTTCTGCTTGATTCGATCCATTTGTCAAGAATCATAAAGTTATTAACCGAAATTGGATATCGGAAGGTTTAGCCCGTTGGATTAGGATGAGCTGGGACCCCGACGTTGCTTACGATGCAAGGAGGACAAATTATGATTTTGTTTTCATGCGAACGACAATTTGGTGGAGTTTGAAGTCCTGAGAAACTCATGCAATCGTAGAGATAGTAATCTATTGAATAATATTCAACTAAGGATTCTTACAAGGTTTGCTTTTTATATTTCAAGATTGGACAACCCTAGTGTTGCAATCTGCCAACTTAAAGCTCTATCGTAAAGCTGGAGGTTATAAGAAGCAGAAAGTTATGACATACGAGCGCTATTTGTGTTGTTTACAGTAACTCAAAAGATTTACTCGCCCAAAAAAATGGAATATAAGCGTGAACTTGATTCAATTTTTGGTGATGAAGCTTCATCAAGGACCAGTACTTATCGATGGTATGGTGAATTCATCCGACGTCGTAGTCCACTCCAAGACAAATTTCGTGAAGGTCATCCGAAATAAGTTGTTGTTCCAAAAACCATTGATGCTTGGGCATAAGTGGGACCAGCATTCAACATTGTATCAACATTTGAGCGTCAAAGAAATTGGTTCGCCTTGGATCCCACACAATTTGTCATGCGTTCAAAAAAGGCTGTTGTCGATTGCTCGAAAGAAATGCTCCAAAATACAATCACGGTGCTTCGAAGCACGTCTGAGACATCGTGACAGGTGATAAATCGTGGATTAAGGCGTATGAGCCAGAAAGTGAATAGCAGTCGACTGTATGGGTGTTTCAAAAAAAAGCCAAATCCAACAAAAGTTGCTTGCGCACGAAGACTTTCCAAGCAATTGGTCGCCTGTTTTTTCGGAAAAACTGGACATGTCGCAATCGTACCGCTAGAACAACGCAGAAAAGTTAATTCTGAGTGGAGACAAACATATGTTTGCCAGTTGTCCAAAAAATCAGGAAAACCACTACAATGCGATTTCTCACACATCGGCTCAAACAACTGCATTTTGAGCACTCAATACATCGATTTGATGAGTCCTGACTTGGCACCGAATGACTTCTTTTCATTCCCCTACGTAAAAAATAAACGAGAGGTGAACGTTTTTCGGCATCTGAAGAAGCGGTTGATGAATTCAGAATGCATGTTTTGGAGATACCTCGATCAGAGTGGCATAAGTGCTTCTACAATAAAACGCATGCAAAAGTGTTTTGATCTTATTTCGAAATATTTTGAAAAACAAAAAGCGATTTTTGAGGATTAATATTTATTTTTTCATTAACAAACATTAACAATTCAATGCATATTATACTGAATATTACCTATTTTGGCGATAATGTCCCACATATACAAGAACGGGATATGGGGTAGCAAAACTTTTTGTTGGTATATTTATGATACACCTTTTCACTACAGGATGCTTGAGTTCAAGTGCCTATTAAACATTTATGGAGAACTGGGTTCATTTGGAATTTGACATTTCAGATTATAAAATTATTGACAATGCAGAGCTACAATATTCTTTGAGCTCGGGCACTTCCAGGTTGAACAGGCTGCGCAATAAATTAGTAGAAAAAATTTTGTACAATTTTATTCACCTGAAATATATGTAATTTTTAAATTGCGAGCATAACCTGTATAAATATCAGGTATACCGGTGTGAAATAAGCGTTTTTTATTATTGTAAATAAAACACTAATTATTAATGGGAAAGTATAACACATTTCATTCAAAGTATTGGCCATTGTTTTCTACACATTTTGACCATCTTTCTGGCAATTTGTGGATACCACGTCAATATAATTGTTCGTCTTTTGAAGCAAACCAATCAGACACCCAATCTTCGACCTCCTCGTAGGAATCAAAGTGCTGCTCAGCCAATGCGTGTCCCATCGATGAAAACAAATGGTAGTCGGGAGGAGCCAAGTTAGGTGAATACGGCGGGTGGTGTAGCAGCTCCCAGCCAAGTGTTTTGATTGTATCCTGAACCGGTTTTGCTTGTGTGCAGGTGTATTGTCATGGAGCAAAATTACCTTGCCGTGTCATCTGGCCCATTCTGGTCTTTTCTCGATCAACGCATGGTTCAAATTGATCATTAACGGTTTCACCAGGTTTAAGGAGCTCGTGGTACACCATACTTTTCTGGTTGCACCAAACACACAGCATTTTCTTCTTGCCGAATCGATCTGGTTTTGCAGTCGATGTTCATGGTTGTCCCGGATTAAACCACAATTTTTTCTCTAGGATTCTTGAAATGAATCTATTTTTCATCGCTAGTAACAATCCGATGTAAAACTGATATTATTTCATTCTTTGATGCAAAATTCTACAATTGTATTTTCAGTTTTCCATCTGTCTTTCAATCAGTTCATTTGGCACCCATTTTCCACTGTTTTGGATCTTTCGCATAGCTTTTAAACGGTCTGGAATTGTTTGTTGTGCCACATTTAACATTTCTGCCACTTGCTCCAGATTCAAAGTGTCATCTCAATCCAATACCGTTTGCAATTCGACGTCTTCAAACTTTTTTCGTGGTTTTCCACGTTTTTCATTTCTTACATCATAATCTTTGTATCCTGAACCGTTGAAACCATCTTCTGCATGTTGCTTCTGATAGAGATGATCACCATCTGCCTCGATAAGCATTCGATGCGACTCTGCAGCACTTTTCTTCAAATGAAAACAAAGAATTCATACTTTCCGCATATCATCACTTTTTGGTACAAAATTAGACATTTTTAACTCGATGGAAAAATATGATGTTCTTATTTCAATAACTTGATGTATACTAAAAATGTTTCACAGATGTCATAGCAAACAAACAAATAAAATAAAGGCTCGTTCACAACAAATGACATCGAGACATTTATATCTTGACGCTCACTTCATACCGGTATACCTGGTAAATATGAATGGGCTGACGGTGAAGAATCCATGGTTGAAATCCATCCTGTTTGCTCGTGAGCATGATGACTGCCAAACTGAAAAATCTAGAGAACTGAGATGTGAGTGCATATTTCAAGGATTAATTTTGTTGTTTAATCGAATGGGCACAGTAGCTTAAAAGTAACAAAAATGATTTTTTTTATTAAGTTTTACGATTCAATATTTTCTTGGAGGTATAGATATATATAAACCACAGATTCATACAACTCATGTCGCCATTATTTCTTATTTTGAAATTAATCAAATTATCCATTTCGGTTTGCTTGTCAATTCAAACAGTTCCGTGATCTCTGATGAACAAATATTTTGGAGATGTGATTTTCAAAGTTTGAATAATTCCTTGCAAACAGTTCAAAAATTTCGCCACAGCCATCTGACCTCTCGTCAGTTCTAAATCAAAACAATCCATATCAAAAACAATATTTTTATGTGCGCTAAAATATTCAACCGAACCGAGTTTTTCCACCAATTCAAATTCATTGACTTACTGTTAAACATTAACAAATGGGTCTCACGGACAGCTCTGTCATATCCGCATAATGAAGTGCATCACGATAAATGATCATATTCACTTTCAATATCCGCAAAAGCTCATATTACTTCTGATATCGATACGCGTGGGTGTGGGCGAAAATATGAACCACGACGATATGAGCTCGACCACCTGTACCTTGAGGCTTCGCCGAACTTCCCACCACAGGTGCCGCAATTTGTGTATGAATTATGGTAATGCTTCCTCTGACAAATTGAGCGTGGGCTGCTGTCAAAACACCACATGGCTAGTTTCTGGCAAGGTTATTGTTACATCCAGATCTACTTGAATCATGTCTTTTGTACGATTATAAAATACAGAGGAAATACTATTCTTTCAAATATGATTCTCATTAACGGCATCATGGACCAACTTGTATCTATTGGTATCTATCACTTGAAAAAGCTTGTGATGTTTTCTATTCTCTCATTCAAGGGGCGTTCAAACAAAAGTTCTTACGCATTCGCATAGTATCTCATATATGCAATTCTCCATTTCTTGTTTTTGAGTATGAGGTTCAACTTTTGTTAGATTATCCATGATGGTATCTTGTGTTGTTGAATTCGTTAGTAATATGGTATTTATTTTCAATTCTTTTTATTTTCTCTGATGAACCTTCATATAAGAAATGACGTTTTAATGATTTGTTCCATATTTTCTAGTGTTGTATCATTATGTGGTTTAAGCTGATTTTGTGTTATTTATTTCGCTCTTTCCAATACTTTTTTGAGATAGCCATTACTGCTGAGTGCTTTGTGATGAATTTTAATAAGATACCAGAGACACTATGGGTACAACACTACAAGTATTTTCTTGACAGAAAAAAGGGACAGATTTAACGCTTATGATTGTCGATTGACACTTCTCTACGTGTTGAGGACATTCAACAGGCAGTTAACACTACAAAACTTAAAAAATCACCGGGCTCAGGAGCTTGAAATCCAGAATTGGTTAAATATGGTCATGCTGAATTGATTGAAATTCTCTGTAGACTATTCGCACGCTGTCTTGTAGGTTCGTAAATGTTTCCAATGTAGGATCGAAAGTGACGTTGATCACGTCGGTGTCATCAATGTAGGATTGGACTCTTATCTCTACTTATGCGTTTCGTCCCTGGCGCACACATTTGGGCTCATCAGTATGGCTTGTGTGCGCCATGCCATAGACGCAGAGGTTATTAGTGGGGGCTGCCGGGAGTTGATCCCGGCACCTAGTCGGTATGAACTTCGAGCGCTAACCTTTCGGCTACCGAAGCGCTGTGGATTGTTGCTATGTGGGGCTTTATGGAGTGCCGCCACATGATATCCCTATAGTCTAAATGGCGAAGAAGCCCCAGAAGAATGGCGAACATTTTTCCAATTCATAAAAAAGGAACAAAATCAGAACCTCAAAAAGGTGAATAACAGTGATCCCAACCATTGGACGAATATACTCAAGAATCTTGTAGAACCGATCGAGTAGGAGATAAAAGTTGAGCAGCCTGAAGAGTAGGCTGGATTTGGACTGAGGAACAACATCATCACAATAAAAATCGCTATAGTGAAAAGGGTACAGCGTAATAGGAAAACACACATAGCGCTTATCGATCTCGAAAAGGCATACGATAGCGTTCCCGTCTCACAAATGTGGCAGTCACAGAAAAATGCAAATCTATTACAAAAAGATCCACACAAGAATAAAACTGGGAAGTAAACTCACAATTCCCTTTGAAACCGCAAAAGACTTAAGAAAGGTCTGTTATTTGTCCCCTATCCTCTCCAAAACTTAATTATATTGATCTCTCGCAAAATGAACCAGAAAATGTGAGAATATGGAAGTGAAAGTGGGGGACGACGTCCAGTTCACGTTGTACTTTGCTGATGATCAGGTAGTGATAGCTGAAGACGAAGACTACCTCCCTATATGGTTCGGAAACTAAAAGAGAATAAGGTGTTGAAAGATGTAGATATTTAGGTGCCATCCTGAATAAACAAGGAAACAGCAAGAACAAAATACAGGAAAGGATAAATAAAGTGAAAACCGTTACTCTTAGTCTCAATCCCCTGTTGTGGGACAAAAATTAAATAAAGATCCCAAGAAACAGATTCATAAAAGTATGGTAAAGCGCGTAGTACAGTACGGCGCAGAAGTTTGGGATCAATCCCAAGTGAATAAGAGAAAGATGATGACCACCGAAATGGATTTCCTTAGAAAAAGCTGTAGACGATGAAGGTTGGAAAGAATTAGGAATGAAAATATAAGAGCAGAGATATATATGGATCGATCAATAACAGAAGAGAATAAGTGAAGGTAATTGGTTTGGTTTGGTCATGTAAAGAGGATGCAGGACGACAGATGGCCTCGAAAAATTTTGGAATGGTTAACTCCAGAACGAAGGAGAAGGGGAAGACCGCGAAGCTGTTGGAGAGACGATGTAGAGGGGTCGATGTCAGCTAGAGTTCTAGAAGAAGACACATAAATATACATATCAGTTCAGGACGTTCTCCGACGCTTTCCGACTCCTAACCGCCATTCCTCTCTATTCAACCAAAGGCTATCGGAAAGCTCTCTTTCATCCATTTCCTTCTCGATCACCTCTCTCCAGCTCTTTCTTGGTCGACCTCCTCTCCTTTTACCTTGTGGCGTCCATGTTAGAATCTGTTTGGGCAATCTGTTGTCAGGCATCCTCTGCACGTGTCCATACCACACTAGCTGTTTTGTTTTCATGTCATCTAGTATTGTATGTTTTGATCCCATTATCTCTCGGACTCTCTCGTTGTGCACTCCCTTTTGAATATGCCCGCAGATCGTCGCCAGTCACCAACAGCATGTTCTCAGACTTTTTCTTCATTTGCCAGACCTCACTTCTATACGTCATTATACTCTTGAGTATGGTATTATATATGCGATGTTTGTTGTCTTTGGATATTGACTTATTCCACAAGATTCCATTCATCATGGATATCGCTTTTCTTCCCTGAATATTGCTATCCTCTATAGCAGCGTCCAGTGTTCCATCCTGTGTCAGCATTTTACCAAGGTATTTGTATTCAGGGCAATGATATATTTGTGTTCCATCCTCTAATGTGATATCCTGTTGTGTCCCTCCAATGCACATAGACTCCGTCTCCTGAACGTTCACTTCGAGGCATCATTTCTTGTACTGCTCTATCAATTTTCTGGTCATATAACTTAAGTCGTCTTGATCATGTGCTATCAGGATTTGGTCGTCAGCAAAATACAGCGTGTATAATGTTGTTGAGAGGATTTTCATCATTGAGAGGATTCCTCGGCTGCTCAGCTACACTTTTACTCTCCACACAAAGAAAAAAAAAGAGGAAAGTACACTAAAGATCTCGTGGTCGCAAAGAGAGAAAATAACGAACGCACTCTCAGGATGCCAAACGAGCCCGATCACACAAGCGGGAGGTAGTGGCTGGTAGAAAGAATATAGAGCAATTATTTAATAATATAATGAGCCCAAAAGAAATACACAAGGTCCCTCAAACGAGGATATATCTTACAGAAGGTAGATCACTAACTAGTTCTTACTTCACAACCCGAATACTTATATCTAATGCTTAATCTCTTACTAAACAACAGTAATATCCCCACGGTCTATACTTAGAGCCTCGATGGTAATTGTTACAAATAGTATTCACTGAATTGGGCCTCTTTGATACTAATCAATCTAAACTAAATTCTACAGACTAACCTTCTATAACAGTCTAGGTCGTGGTTTGACTGAAGTACAAAAAGGATATAGTTTCTTACAGTCTCGTAGATGGAAACTGGGCTCAAATATATTCCCGGGCCAACGTAGTACAACTTTTCACAATAATGCCCCCTGGGTAGACGACAGATGTGGTATCTTAGATGGCGAAATCTGGCGGAGGTCCCCAAAGACAGCTTCCACGGCAGTTCGACGGTAATTCAAAATCAGCCTAGACAAACAGCTCGAAGACTTCAAAGACAGTTCAGAATCTGCCGTACCTCGCAACGGTACAATAATAACTCCCAATTCGAAGCAGAACGATGCTAAAATACGAACAAAAATCTTAAAATACCTCGTGACAAACATAGGTTAACTCACCAATTCCACGTCGTTTCTCCAAACAAATACGCCACTCCGCTAAAGCGCAAAAATCTCACCAACGAACAAACCAAACCAACATCATAAGATTTCTCTCAGGGCTTCAGTTAAAATCCTGTTCAGATCCGCAAAATTGCGATTAATTATTCCAGGATATTTCAACCAAAAAATCGGAAAGAACGACGTGATTGACAACCTACGTCACAGGCACAGAATGACAGTGAATAATAGTATGACAGACTAAGACCACCGACAACAGCGTTCACTCAAACGTACGAGATAAGCTGGTAAACTACTGCAACCAGTGGCGGCTCGTGACAATATAGTATGGTGAGGCACATATGAAAAAAATTTAATAATGTAATATATATATATAGGGTTTACGTGGCGAACAAAGTTTATATAGTGAACTCTACTTCGTCAGTTGCATAATAAATATATTAAAAAATGTTCTTCACTAATGCTTGGAATTTGTAAGTGCCGTTACTCCTGAATTCACGTATTCTATTCAATGTTGTTTGCAGTAAATTTCTCGCCTTTAAAATGTATATATTTCTATTTCGTAAAACAGGAAAAACAGTATCGGGTTGATCAAAAATCAATACAAACGTTTCTAAAAAGAATATGTTTTGAGCATCTATCTATTCTAAAAATTTTTCAAACCTATTGCTTCCCTAATAGATTTTTGATCAAAATCGCGACTATTACTATTGATTACGAAATAAAATGTTTCAAGTAATTTATCTCTATTATTGAAAACTGTAAGAACGGCTCGTGATGTGAAATTCCAACGAGTTGCCTCATTCGAAAGAATACGTATTCCTCCAATTTGTTGTAACACTTGGGTACGCTTGTTGATTTGGAAAAATATGATGAAAATCCTGACAAGGTTGAGAAGAAACTTTAACCTGTTGAATTGAACTGCAAGCATTCCTTAAAACCAAATTGAATACATGTGCATAGCAATGAGTAAAGATTGCTTGTGGTGCTATAGATTTAATTTTTGCTTGTAACCCGTTCACTTCTCCGGACATAACACTCGCTCCGTCGTGTGTTAGAGCCACTTATTTTGAACGCAAGTTAAATTTTCCGAATTTTGAAGATAAAAATTGAAATAGATCATCAGTAGAACGCCCAGAACTAACATCATAAAATCCCATGAAGCGCTCAACAAGTTGGTCATCTATTACATAACGAAATATGACTGATAACTGGGAATGACAGCTTATGCCAGTTGTTTCATCAACTTGCCAAGAAAAAACAATGATTGTGAAATTTCGTCCTCGATTTGTTTATCCACAACAAAAGCAACCGAATCAATTAATTCATTTTGAATGGTTTTAGATGTACCAGAAAATACCGATTTACTGTTGGTGTAATTTTCTAAAAAGGTTTTGAAATTCGTGTCAAATTTACTAACAAGAACTACCAATTCTTTGAAATTTCCCCGATTTAAAGACTCATTCGATTCATCGTGCCTCCTAAAAGGTAAATCTTGCATACAGAGGTGCATCGTAATATCTTTTAAACTTCTTAGAATTTGTCGATTTTCTTTGACTCTAGCATTGAAATTTTCAATTTCTATTTTACGCGCATTGTCTATTGCTGTGGCGATATTTTGTTTTTGCTTTCTCATAACGGTAAGCTTGCAATTAGATGAAATATGCTGAGCACTTTTATTGTGTAGCGATAGACCCCGAGATAAATTTTTCAAGTCACTGAAACCACTTTTCGACAAAACTCTGTCGGAATTTCCATTAGTTGCTGAGAATAAAATACACGGCCAACAAAATATTTTTTTCAAAGTAATACTTCCAGTAAGCCAGTCGTACTTGTCATACCACGTATTTTGGAATCCCCGATTTGATTTACCGACCCCACCACTAGACACTAGAGATTTACTCAAATCTGGAACTGGTCGCTTAACTTCCTTAATAAAATATAATTTATCATCATACGAATGAGTCGAAAAATGTTGCTTATTTATTAAAAATTAACAATACATCAAGTACACCGAATAGGTTCCTTAGGAATTTCAAAAGATTTACTATTACTAGGTCCCGCTAAATCCATTTCGCGATCTGGTAGTCACTTTCGATAAAAAAGATTTATATTTCAGAAAAAATTCACCTGAAAAAGATTATAATCATACGCGATACACAGCAAACGCGATACCACTAAATAACGACAAAGTGAACTAACCCTATTTCCCTATTTCGCGCTTCCCGATTACCTCGAATAGAAACCTGAGGCCAGCCTCTAATTCCTCGAGAAGCCGCCTTCAAAGCCGTAGATATGTTCCCATCGCTTCGACGTAGACAACCCGCTGGACATCGCAGAAACGAAACGATCTCAGATCGGCTAAGATCGCGCAAAGGCTAGCCTCTGATTAATCCCAGAAAGGCTTTCCATTACGTTCTCGTAGGTCATCGAAGTAGATAACACGCTAATTCAGTTAAAGAAGCTTGCGATAGGCATGCCTCAACCGTTTATTCAAAGAGGATTTAATTTGTTATGAATATACATGTGAGATTGGGAAAAATATTGAGGAAAAAAAGTGACGATGAAGAATGAAGAAATATACGGTTTAAAATTTTTTTGATGAGGCACTGCCTCACCTGCCTCATAGGACAAGCCGCCACTGACTGCAACTAACGCCACCAGTTCGGTCTGCAGGTACTAACTAGAGCGGGAATTTTGAAACCGTGACAAAAGCTTGAAAAGGCACGGAGAAAGGTTGCACTCCTGTTTCAGTCTCTTTGTTGGAGTAAATGCCCCGAAAATTTTCCGTCCTACTTTAATTTTGGTCTATACGTCCGTGTATAAGTTTTGGACTGCTTTGATAAGGCCATATCTAATATTTATTTGCTGTAATGTTGACCATGGTTTACTGTGGGGTATATTATCAAATGCTATTTGTAGGTCCACATAAAGCAGGTATACTTCTTGGTTGACTGCTGTCATCTTCTCGATAACTTGTGTGAAGCAATATAAATGGTCAACTGTGGATCGCCCTACTCTGAAACCAGCTTGTTCTTCTGCCTCGTAGTTTTGATATACTCGGTCTATTTTATTTTTCTGGAGTTTACCATACATTCTGATGACTGTTGCAATTGCTCTGTAATTTTGGCAGAGATCTTTGCTGCCCTTCTTATGGATAGTCGACAATGTAGAGGTTTTCCATTCACTTGGTATCTGTGCGCGATTTATGCAATCAGAGAATAGTTTTCTGAGATGTTCATAGAGTTCCTAGAGTCTCATTTATAGAAGAAGACATATGCCAGGATAGAAAAAGATGGACGTTGGGGACGGAGAAACGGCGAGAGCTGTAACTGATCTAAGATATATTTATTATGTTTATATCATTCAGCATGTCAATAGCTTGCCGAATTTCTTCTGGAAATCGTATATCTTGGAGAAATCATTCAACATAATGAAATAATCAGATAACAAGAAATCTGTGCAAAAGACATCATGGTCAGATTCGATGTTACGAGTTTGTTTATCAATGTCCCAAAATATAAAGCGCTCGCAATCGTAAGTAAATAACTTGGATATGATCGAACATTAGTGAAAGAAAATACGCTTAGTGTGAATGAAATAATAGAAATTCCATTTTCTTTTGGACAAGGCCAATTTTTTGAAATCACCTTCCGATGTGGGAGTAAATAAAAGATACCATTTCTAAATCCAGAAGAAGTCTTTCCAAATTTTTACGACACCGTCTTGGACCATCTTGGTCACCTCTTCAGATATGTGGTGCGAATACCATCAGGAGTGCCGCCATAAAAGTCGCGATTAGCGAAGAACAGAAATTAATTGAGTTCAAATCGGGCTAATGGTCGAATGACAATGACATAAAATCTAGAGACCGCGTCCAAAACACGACTATTACATTTACTGAAGCCGATTGAACACCATCCAGAATGAGGTGATTTCCTTCGCATTACATTGATATGACATTAAAGCAAAATGTTTAACACGTTCCATACCTTAGTTCTCGTTGTTTTCTTGTGCCGCAGAACGGAAACGGCGTTATAAAATGTACTGTTATGGGCAATTATATGGCAGGAAAGAAGGTAGAATCAAGAAAAGTATAACAATACACAGGTGCATAATTAGGATCTTTATTATGGTGCTCCTTATATCAACCGAGTGGTTACTTATGTATATCTGATTAATTGTTGAGTGCTATTCGGAATCATTATTCTTCTAACTGTTTTGGTATAGCTGTGTGCATTAAATAATACACTAAGAATTTTTTTTTGTAAATACAACGAAAAATGTATGGGGAGTTTACAATACTAAGATCCTTATTCGGTAAATCTCAAATTCTATAAATTCAATAGAAGCGTTTTTGTTAGCTGATGAACCTGAAGAAGAGTTACAGATAATAAATTTTCTGTTACCACTATAATAAAATAATTCACTGAATATAGATTTTCATTACAAACGTTTTTTGTAACATAAACAATATATTCTATTTTGTCTATTGAAATATTTTGTTAAGCTGATCAATATAATAATGTCAACAACACTTCTTGTATGATTGAAAGTTTAATTTTTGAATATATGAATAAATAATCTTCCAGTAATAGTTCTTCTTTTGTACTGATAAAGACGTCATTATATTGATAGAATATAATTATATTCACACAATAATCTTTTATTGTTATCTCAATATTATTTTGGTAATATCTTCATATTTTGCTTCATTAGAATATCCAATTCAAGACAAAATAGTTATCCATTTTTCGTAAATTGAAACAATGTACCAAATACTGATATATGATAATAATATCAATTATAATAATAATAATAGCTTGACTGTCCAACTATAAAGAATAATTATATCATAAATATTTAACACACATATATTACACAAAGGTATTTATCAAAATTTTAACTATGCATCGGGCAGATGTTCGAGTGCAATTTTCATAAAATTTGGTTGAAAACTCGAAAAAATATCACAACAGGTACCTTTAACATTGAATCTATTACACATTACATTTATCGGAGCATTTCGCAGGATATTCGTTCTAACTCTTTCACATTTAAAAACTAAAACATTTTTGGTATTGAAATTTAATTTGAATGTCGGCACAGTCGATTTAATTATTTAGGATTTTGTACAAAAACATAACTGATCCTACAATTCTTCTTAGACTCAAACTTGAATATAAAATTATTGAGGAATTTTCTCTGAATTTTCTAAACTCAACTTTTTTAATAACATTCATGATATATATAGGATGCCATACTATGCTGGCATATTCCAATTTAGACTGAAGGAAAGAATTAAAAGACCTTCAAGGGTTGTATATTCCTGAATTCTCTACAGTTTTTCATAATGAACCCATACGACCTAGAGGCTTCTTTAATTATTTGTGACATATGTTCAATGAAAAAATGTTTAGTGTCAAATAAAGCACCCGGATCCTTAACAACATCGCATCTATATAGAAGCGTATTCATAAATAATTTTATTATTTTTCCTAGTCTAAGAAACAATCTAACATTTAGCTATGTAGAGTCCCAGTCGAAACATATTACGCCAATTTTGTATGATAGTCATCAGCAAAGCATAGACGTTGACAACATATAATTTCAAGATGGTAATTTATAAATAAAATAAACAGTAATGGTCTAAGATAGGAACCGTGAGGAATTTCAGTTTTGAGGCCGATTTTTCGATGTAACTTCTAGAAACCTTGAAACTACAGATTTTCATCTTGTTTGTCTGTCTATTTAAAATTCATGAAAGTTGTGAACTTTTGTGAAATCACAAGCTTTTGTAAGAGCTAATTTTATATTGAGAACGACAGAAGATGAGTGTTGAAACGTTGGTTACAAGTACAATAATAGATGATGGTTAAGCCTATACTATTACTTGTCAGCAGTTCCTTTATGATTGGATTGACGAAGTATATTGTGTGTGCATTGTAGATACTGAACGAAATGAAGTTTTATATTATTTCAGAAGCTTCGACGTAGCAATAACTCCGTATCGTTCAAGAATATTATTCAATTACCTCTTGAATTCCTTAGAAAACTAAGGGTTGATGAAATTGAACCTCAATCAATTCAATCCTGAAAAAAATCAATGAGGATTAGTTTTCATTCCAAACGTTGAGGTTAACTAATTATTAAACACAAAAGTCCAGAAAATCGATATAAGTCGCGTTCTCTGCCTGCTTTCTCGTTCGGTTATAAAACAGCGATAAGAAGAATATAAATCAAAAGCAAAATCCGGATGCGGAACGAGCTCCACTCCACCAATAGCGTTCTCTTTCATAATGCTAAGACATAAATATGTATGCGCCTTATACAATAAGTAATTAGTCCTTGCATGAGTTAGTGCTCAAAGATGGCGGGCGGAAGGAACCACGCGGGGGGCGTGGGCGTGCGTCATAGCCCCATAAGTCAGATAACAATCTTAGAAAGCTCGGCCGAGTTTATACATCTCTCAAAAAGATAATTTCAGCAGCTGTTGAATATGTTAACTCTTTGACTGTTTCCAGAGATCCTCAAAACATTGGACAACGTTGGTCACTGTTCAATATCGCCCGTCGAAATGAGTTTTTCTATTATTTAAGAAGGGTATTGTCGTTTTGTCTCAGTTTAAAAATAAAACAATTTATGAACATATTTTCCTTGCAAAAAAGTTGTTTCTGGGATATATACAGAGTGAATATCTGACTGCTGTATTAACTCTTATCATTCGTGTGATGAAAAAATTTAGAAAGCACTGACGTGAGGTCAGATTGCTTTGGCGCTCTTGTTGAGCTACTTGCGAGTAAATATTCAAACCTTAACAAATCTATAAGCTCTCTGATCGGGTGAACAATAGTCCTTTTCCGTACTATGGGACAATGTGATGCAAATATGAAAGCCTAATGAATAAACAAACCTTTATCTCAATTTGAAAATAACTACTCATAATTTTCACCAAATTTTGTTCTATGCTTCTCCTAAAAACTAACGTCATTGCTTTTCTGAGTTTTGACAACGCCATCAAATTCTTTCTCTATGTTAAAAAATTTTTTGATTGATATTATGTCTGTTCTTTTCTGAACTTTGACAACGTCATCGACATCGAATTCTACCTCTATGAATTCTTTGAAAATTTTGATTGATATTACGCCAACTGACACTGATATCTAGGTCCGTAAGTTGTCAAACGAATATCGATCTGTGATGGCAAATCTTTCAATGACAAAGCTCGGACTTCATGACATTTCTATTTTTCTCTTGAGTAAATGAAAAAAATTTTGAAAAATCATATTTCCAGAACTATTAGCTTGTTGAAGTCGAGAGTGGTATTTTTGCATACGTCTGATAAAACTGCACCATAAAAAAATTTTTATTTGAACAGTGTCATTTGAAAAAAAATTTTTTTTTTTGTTACTCCGAACCTATTCGGCCGATTTGCCGAATAACGAACTTAGCCGAGATATTTAAACCTCAAACCTATTCTGAAAGTTTCAACTCTCTAACTTCATCCGTTCGAGAGATCGTGTTCACGGAACGGACGGCCGGACGAACGGACGGACAGAATCGATTTTGACCACGGATTATTCATCAGTAGGTCAAAACAAAACGATTGATACCACTTTTGCTCAAAAATTCGAAAGTCACAGACATTTGGGCAAATTGATAAGCACTCTGTTCAGGTGAACAAGAGCGCCAAAAGCACAAATTTTTGTCTCCATTTCTGGAAATTTGGTTTTGAGTGATATCACTGGTTGAATTATTTATTAGAGCTGGAGTTGTAATCTGGCGTCAAGCTACAGATAATCGCAATTTCGTTGATACCTTGGACTATATAAGATAGACAAAGCATTCCTTTTTAAAATGTCGATTTGTTTTGGCTCCTTAATTGAAAGTCTTAACCTCATTGAAAGTCTGTTGTGAAACCTCACCCGGCAACACCGCATAATATCTTTTCACATTTACTCGGGTCACAATTTCTTCAGGATCAAAATGATCTGAACAAATGAAAATTGCGCTCTTTGGGCAAATACTTGACCAGAAACTTTCATCTTTTTGGCGTGAAGGGAAAAGAAATAGCTGAAAATTCAAGACGAAAAACAGTTTTCTGTGAATAACTCAGAAAATATCCAATCTAGGGCAAGGGTGTGATGCATACACTCACATTATTTTTTAACGTACCTACATTCAATATCTGCTATAAAAAAATGGTGTTCTAATTTGAAAAACGGAAGTTGACGTCATTTCCGGAAAAACCGGAGGTGCTCATGCTTTGAAAATATTATAGATTTCATCAGCATCTTGAAATACTCATAAGTGCTGAATTTCATGAAAATACGTTCAGTAGTTTCCCGTATAAATATGGGTGAGGTTCCTCGTGAAAGACCCTGTATTTATTTTAGACAACACTGTTTACTTTGATGAATAAGAATGAATTTTTCATTCTTATCTAAAATTGAAGAATTAAAAAAAAAAAAAATTTTATCATATTTTTGTCAATCGAATATGAATGCCTGATGAGAGAAAAGTATTATACACAAATCTCGAAACACATGTGTCGTATTCTATTTCATTTCTTAGTAATTTCTTTTTTAATTTTTTTTTTAATTATTCGGTGTTATGATGAGAGTGAAAAATTTTCTCTTATTTTTAATTATCAAAGAAAACAGTGTTTCCTAAAATAAATGATGGTTTAAATAATACAATAAATGATACAATCGAAAAATGTAAGACTATGATTGTCAAGTCTTATATATGTTTATACATTTTTTCATTGAATCCTCTCACCGGAGATGAAAAGTAAATATCATAATGCAAATAACAGAGCATTATCAGTTTTTCAAGAAAACCCCCATGTAACAAAATGTAGAGAGTACTTCTAGGATTGAATAGTCGTAGACATGAGCAATTGCATCCACGAAATATTTCATATTGAGGTAGTTTGTGGATGAGAATGGACCGATCGATCCTTCTATATTTATGTGATATTGATATTCATAAAGGAAATTCGATTCGAGACATGAATGAAAGATAAGACTCTATGATGGTGCACTTCCTAATGCGGGTTTAATAAACTGTGAAACCAATGTGGGCAATAAATAATTTGTTTCACATTTTGATCAAAATACAGTTTAGGAAAGAAACTGGATATTATTATCCGATAGAAATGACTCTTGAAGAAAATAGTGGCAATTTTATTTGTTTCATATCCCCAACGATATTTACTCATTCACACATATGATGTGATAGCAATGACGATTAGCATCATACTGTATAGGAGGAGGTTACACTGCAGAGTTGCTTTTTGAGAACCACTGATTCCCAGTGTTTCTTTAACTTTAATTGTCAGCATATAGTTAATAATGCCCTTTAATATAGGTTCTTCCTCTATTCAAGAGCTTTATTAATTCATACCCTCCAGGGCACACGGAACCGAGCGGTTTGTTTTGACAAGTCAAAGATATAAGATCTTGATAACGCATACGAATTAGTTGTTTTTAAACACGGAATATCATGTTGCTATTTATACAAGACGAATTCAGTACGAATAAAATTATACGATTCCTACCGTTACGGTATGAAACTTCCTCACCATTTGAATAAAAGTATAATTACAGGAATAATGTTGTTTTGGGGTGGGAATTAATGAATTACTTAATTTTCGAAGGTTTACCTGACAAAATGATTGTTAGTCGCACGAAATAATTATTTGGAGTTGTCTTGGGAATATTCTGATTCAAATTCTTCTAATTAAGATGATTTGGATGGAGTTTCATTCTTCAGATTAAGTCAAATGAAACGGGTCATAAAGCAGGTGATACTTCATGCTCGAAGCATATCACAATCATTATATGGATGTTATTATTGCAGAAGCAATAAAATTTAATTGCGAAAGCTAGGCATAGAAAAAAGAGTTTAACTACCTGCTCACATAGAGTCTAATACCCTTATACAAAAAATATATATATATATATAGGGGTTTTTTTTGAGGGAAGTTAGACTGATAGGACGGAAAAGAAAAATTAAATCTCTTTTTTTGTCATCTACCAAGCTTTCGAACAGTAATTCTATTCTTCTTCAGGGTTTACTAAAATGGAAAATACAAACAATTAACACATAAACAAATTAACATCTTTCATTACATTATTCTATCTCCTTAAAACTACTTACACAAAAGTGAGATCTTTTTTTTTTTTTGATTAAAATTCATAAAACAATTAACAATTCTCAATTTTCACTATTTTTCTTATCTTTAAACGTCAAATATTAATCGTCACATCCCATAACCTCAATTCACAATAAGTTGTCAGTCCTGTCTTCACGTTCTTCGTCTTTTTTTGATCTTACCCCTCTACGGGTCCCATGTATACCTCTCTTTGCTTTCTCCACTGTTCTGAGATTAAATATGTAGAAATATTGCTTAATAAACTTGTGTCTGTTTTTTTATTCATGGAATCTTGTTCATTGTTTATGTGATACATTGCCAAGAACAGTCTTTTTGGCGCTCTTGTTCACCCGAACAGAGTGCCTATCATTTTGCCCGAATGTCTGTAATATTGGAATATCGAGCCGAAAATGGTCTCAATCGATTGGGTTCGACTCCCTGATGAAGAATTCGTGGCAAAAGTTGAGTCTGTCCGGCCGGCCGGCCGCATCCTCTCTAGCATCCAAAAGAAATAAGCTAGAGTTTTCATAATTTCAGAATAGGTTAATTGTCCAAATATCTCGGTCAAGTTTGTTATTGGGCCAAATCCGTCGAATGGTTTAGTAGTTATGAGCATCTGAAATTTTGTTTCCTCAATAACTACTAGAATATCCATCCGATCAAATTGATACTTGAAATATTGTTGAGGAAGGCTGCAACAAAACGGCTCGCAAAATTTTGCAGAAATAGTCACTCTAGAAAATTTTTGAAAAATTCCCAAAAAAACTTTTTTAATCCTCACTATCTCATAAGATATTTTTCGAATTTCAATAAAAATTCGTGAATATATTGAGGTGATCGATATTTTACTTATCCTCAAATTTCATTGTCGTAGCTCTTTTCCATCTAAAGATATGATCATTTTTTTAATTTACTCAAGAGAAAAGAGAAATGACATACGTCCCGATAATTTTCTTTGAACGATGGCCATCACAGATCGATATTCGATTGACAAATGTCGAGCTCATTAATCAGTGTCAGATGGCGTAATATTAATCAAAATTTTTCATAACGGGAAATCATAGAGATAGAATTCAATCTCAGTGGCTGAAAGAAAATACGTTGTCAAAATTCAGAAAAGCACTGACATAAGTTTTTAGGCAAAGGGAATTATAGCATCGAACAAAACTTTTTAATTTGAGATATAGGTTTATTCATTCATTAGGCGTTCATATTTGCATCACATTCTCCCATAGTACGGGAAAAAACTATTATTCACGTGATCAGAGTGCTTATAGATTTGTTATGGTTTGAATATTTACTAGCAAGTATCTCAACAAGAGCGCCTAAGCAATCTGACCTCACGTCAGTGCTTTCTAAATTTTATTTTTTTGTATTTTTTTTCGGACTGATGGTCTTCTTCTGAGCTGTGTTTAGCTAACGCACACCTTTCGGGATGATTTCTTACATCACTTTTGAGTCCTTGGATTCTGTTTTTTAATAATTGTGATGTTTGTCCGATATATTTCTTGTCACATTGTCCACATGGTATTTTAAAGACACTGTTAGATCTTTCTTCATTCGTCTTTTTGTCTTTTGTTTTTGAGAACAGTTTTCCAACCTGATATATATTTTTTAGCAACTTTTACGTTTTCGTTTCTAAACTCTCTTATTATTTTATCTGACAGTTTTTCAATATTCGATAGTGTGCAATAAAATTTTCTCCCTTCATTCGATATTTCTTCATTTTCGTCTCTTTCTCTCCTCGCTTGTACATTTGATGGTAAATTCATCATCTTATTGATAAATTTACTCGGATAACCATTTTGTTGCAAAGTTTTTTTCAATAGTTTTAGATTTTTCACTATTAATGATTCATGACATATCTTCTTTATTCTTTCTCGCATTTGGTATATTGTGTTTATTTTTATTTTTATGCTGTGATCTGACATAAAATGCACTGTTCTATTAGTTGCAGAGAGTTTTTTATAGCAATCTAGCATTATATCCTGTGTGTCCTTCCTAATTACCTTGGTGTGTATGACGGGGTGTCATACAACTCGGCGTATGACATAAAGGCCTAAGGAAGAAACCCCAGTAAAAAAAAACCTGGCTCCCCGCATAAGTGTGAAAGTACAAAAAAAGCTGGAATATATTTGAGGGACATCTTTCTTCTAGAGTGGTTTTCTATTGATAGAGACAGAGACTTCTTCAAGTTGCTCACATCGAATCTGGAAATGAAAAGACAAAAGCAGAAAAACGAACTGGAAAATAAAAATACGTATTATATTCGTTTGAAATTTATTACCAATTCCAAGAAAGAATCGGAAACATCATGAATAGCCCTAAAACCATCTTGAAATTTATATATTGGACAACTATTGATGAGATGAGGTATTATTATGCAACTTGCACTTGGAACTGAGTTCCATCTGCCATTGGTACGACCATGATCTGTTCTCAAACGATTAAGAACTGTCAAATTTTTTCTTGGGAGATCAAAACCAGGAATTTTTTCAGAAGGATCAGGAACGAGATACTTATGGAACATTTTGTAAGAGTTCCACTCAGTTTCCCATAGTTCCTTGTCGCTTTTGTTCATATTGAAGTACGTATGCCATAATGGTTTACGTTACGTTTCAATCTGGGAATTCTATTCTGTGGAATATATGAAATAATTGGGAATAAATTGGAAAAAAAATGATATTTGTTCCAAGAATTCAGAGCTGCAGTGTCTGTCTGCGAATATGGGGACGGTCAATGTTAGACAAAACTGGTAACCAATGAACCGGTACAGATCTTATGGTGCCAGTAATTATTCTCATGAATATATTCAATTGTGCATCGATTTTTTGTGTAAGTGCACTATTAAACCAAACAGAGCAACAATACTCAGCTGCAGAAAAAGACTAGGGTTAGAGATGCTGTGCGAAGAGTGGATGCATCAGCCCCCCAAGATGATCCAGCTTATTTCTGGAGAATATTATTCCTAGTTTTCAGTTTTAGGCTCAGATCATTTAATTGAGCCTTGTAATTGAGAGACGAATCTTATTTAACTCGAATGGATAATCATTGAAAGTTACTGCTATTTTCTTATATTTTTCATGATTATTCAGATGGAAACAAGATACCTCTGTTTTGTTGGGATTTGGACATAATCGCCACTCAATAAAATAATTCTTTAAAATTTCCAGATCAGATGACAGTATGTTTTCCAGAGTATGGAAATCCGAATGTTGGTAAGCAATAGCAATGTCGTCGGCATAAACAAATTTCTGAGATGATGTCGTGGGTAAATCACTTAGATATAAATTGAAAAGTAAAGGAGCTAGAAGTGATCCTTGGGGAATACCGTTTTTCTATGTTTTAAAATTACTACTCTTATGGTCAATTGAAACACGAAATCAGAAAACATATTTCCTAATAATCGTACCATTTTACCACATTTCAGATGGATTATAGAGTTTGTAAATTAATCCATCTTTCAACACAGTGTCATGTGCCGAAGATAAATCAAAGAAAGCTGCTTTTTATTTCAACCTATCATTGAAGCCTGATTCTGTGAAAGTTGTAAGGCTGAGAACCTGATCTTATCAATTTCTATTTTTCCTAAAGCCTCCCTGGAAATTTTGTAGAGCATTTTCTATGGAAGATCCAATTTTAAGAAGAATCAACCTTTTCAATATCATGAAAGGAACACTCAATATCAATAATGATATACAGGTGACTATAGCAATTATTTATTTAAATGATTAAAGAATCCTCTTATACTCAGTGATTCTCTGAGCAGAACACAATTATAATAAAAATATTATTTGTTGTAACGAGACAATAAGCGCGTTTAGATAATGAGCATGAGACTCTACTACTAACTTTCTCCAAGGGTGCTAAATTATCCCAGCAACAAAACTCTCCTCGGTTTTTGATAAATATATTTAACTATTAATGTATAATTAACAAATGTACAAGTTAGGGAATGCCCAATCATCAAGTCAATCACATATATTAGGCACTCTTAACATAAACAGTGATGATGACTTGACAGCTCCCTTGCGGATCCTAGATAGAGCAAGGCGAGTTCACTCGAAGGTACTGCTTTCCAGGTAGTTAATAAAAAGTGGATTGTTTCCAAGCGAATATTTCACAGCATTACAGAGATTGATTCAATACTCCTAGTTTTCATCCAAATTCATGAATGTGTGCTCTCTTGTGAACGAAGATATGCACCAAGGTCCAGCTATGTCTCGCCTTGGGGCCTGCATATTGATTCGACCAGGGGTTAGTTGTACATTGATGTTGTTCAATCTAGAAAGAAGGTATATTTCAATTCTGACCAGGATACGTCTCGATCTCGAACGAGGGTACGTGTTGATCCCGTACTAGGGTATGTCCTAATCCCAGACTTGGAGCGAGAACGATTAGGCGCTTCTTGCAAATCCTCGATTCACAAGAGTCACTTTTAGAGATGGATTGCGATATTTTCTTTGGAAGATAAGACGGCTTTACATTTCGGGTTCTGTCAACTCAACCAGAAATTCGACATGGCAGCTCTAGGGTTAGGTTCGCGGAACACAGAACCAAGCACCGAATATACTATATGACTGAGTAGGTCGAGGTATTTCAATTGCAAGTTACGTGCAGTGACTTACCAAGCGTTGCAATGTCTTCATCCTCAGAACGGCCCCCGGAAATTTTGAATCCTTATTGAGTAGCCATCATATCTGAGAGTTTTCGTGATGTTATTCATTTCTTCTTTTCATCTTCTTGTGTAGAGCATACATATTTTTTCCTTTTCGAATTGTTTTCATAGGTTCCAGAATATATTCATTGCTATCAGCAATCGTTTTTGTTCTACGATATATTTCTGGTCCCCAAGAGTCTTAGTGCACTTTCTCTGTTGGATAGATTCTGACGGACTCTGTCTCTTATTCAGTATTCGTACATATTTGTTTCGAAAAAAAATCGAGTTACTAATGCTTTTCAAAATATTTTCTCAATAACATCGATCCAAAAATATATTTTAAAAGACTAGTTCGAAATGTTTTCTGCCACCACCTCACAAACATCTTTTACTTCTTCTCTCAACTGACATGGATCAACTATGGATAAAAACATCCCCTCATAATACTTTTCAGCCACAGTCACGCGTGCCTGCTTTTCCAAATTAAGGAACAAAAACTCATTTAATTCTCGTCGCACCCCAAAACTTTCTTGTTGGAAGCGCCACGCTGAGCTCCTTGTTCCTATATATATTTATAAATTCCAACAAAAACTCTACGGAACCGATGGAAATAATGACTGAATATGCTCGTCTTCAGACGAGGGCATCAAAAAAAAAGACATTGAAATTACACCGACGGTGAAATTACCGGATTCGTCTCATCCAGCAGTCGTCAAAACAAGCCTTAGGGGAAATTTAAATATGTTTTCGAATTGTTTTTTCAATTATACCAGACGTCGATTCGACTGCCACGTATGGAAATGAGTTTTGTGAGAGCGAAATAACTTTTTGTCTGTGTACTTCATCATCCTGAAGAGCTGAAGTAGGTAATTGGTTTGTTATGAGACAGTCATAGGATGCAACAGCGGTGACAAAGAAAAGTCTCATAAACAGACATTTATTAAAGATGAGATTGGGTCATTTGCGTTTCGAATAATTTGTTAACTGAAATTATGCGCAGTCGTTTCTTGGATGATTTAAATACAGCAAAACTAATTCTGAACTCCAATGAAGGTAATTTGCGGTGGTCTAGGGCCATTATGAATCTTGAGGGCTCATTGATAAATAAATAACAAAGAAACTTTCACTTTTACAGTTTTTAATCAGAATCATTTCAATATTTTGGTGCGGGTGTTCTAGTTTCAAAACTGGTCAAACAACGAGCTATCGTTCTGCCTAAATGTCTCTAAATCTCTAATATCGTGCTGAAAATGATCTCAATCGACTGGGTTTGAGTTCCTGATGAAAACTCATGAGTCAAACATGAGAAAATCACACCATATACTCTCTATCATAAGAAAGAGATGAGCTAGAATTTCCATATTTTCAAAATAAGTTAGTTGTCCAGGTATCTTTGTCAAGTTTGTTCTTCGGCTGAATCGGTCAAATGGTCCAGCAATCATGAGCATCTGAAATTTGGTTTTCACTATAACTCCTATGATATGTTTACGGTTTTCACTTGAAGTATGTTTGGAAAATATTAGGCATGTAAAATTTTATCTAATTTGTCACGTAAGAAATGGTATTAAGAATTTCCAAGAAATTGTTATTCAAAACTTGGTATATCATTTGATATTCATCAGATTTCAACAAAACTTCAAGCATATATGGAGGTTATTGATATCTTATGTTTTCTAAAATTTCATTACCGTATTATCTAATATTTCGAGAAGAGTTTATTCATTTACTCCAGGGAGTCATAGAAGTTCAAAAAGTAAATTGAATAATGAATTAATATGTTTACTGCTTGTACTTGCACTTGTCTTTCTGACAAAATTCTGGTTCTGCCGCTTTGTCTGAAACAGCGGTCGCAAACTCCTTCAATGTGTTGAGCTTCTTTATTAATTTTGGAATAAACAGTGAGCTACCCACACGGAAGCCACGTAACGCAACGTAAATGAAATAATCCAGAGTTAATTCATCATTATATGTATTCATTTTACCATTTAACTGGTAATACATAATACATAGGTACTAATAATAAACTAATAACAAAACAACTAATATTACTAGTACGTACTTGTTCATAGCTACATTCCTACCTACCAAACGAAGCTGTTTGAAAAATAAACACAAACTTTTATCCAGCCACAACGGTATGTCTCGTAAGATTTAAAAATTGTTAATAATAACAACAAAAAAGCAACTCACTATCATAAAAATAAACATTGAGAAATAGAAAAGCACGTTCAAAGAGAAGGCTGACACTCGGACTCATCGATAATTTTTTTAATGTTTGCAGTATAATTTGATACAGCCATTCGAATACAATTATCTAAATGTTCATCTGTAAGTCGATTGCGTTATTTTTTCTTAATAAACTTCATATTGGAAAAAGAAGATTCACACAAATAGGTTGAACTGAATAATGCTTTCACTTTCAAGGCAACACTGAATAGAACGGCATAGAACTGAATATTTGTCTTTACATACAATAGGCGAGATACATTTGGTATTTGAGACTAACGATTTTAAGGCTAAATCATTTTGAAACTCAATTACTTCCATTTCTGTTGCAGCGATGTCTTCGCCAAAGTTCTGCATAACACATGTTGCAAACTATTGGATATCAATGTCCATAAAGGGTGAAACAACAAACTGCGCTACTAAAGCCATTTCGTCTAAATCCTCAAAACGATTTTTGAAGTTATTCTTCAAGGTAGAAACTATTTCTACGTGATATTTGCTGTCATAGAGTTCTAATGGATTTTGAGATAGATATCTTTTCTGAAAGAATAGGAAAATGCTTGGCATCGCTGTTAATTAGGTTTTGTTCCCAAAACTCCAGCTTTCTGATAAATGCTTTTATATCAGAAATCATTTCCGCTAGTTTCTTGTCTCTCCCCTGAAGCTGCAAATTAAGTTCGTTTAATTTCTCTATAATGTCCACGAGAAAACCAAAATCCCGAAGCCAGATAGAATTTTCTAGTTCCGGAATCGGTTCATCGCGTTGTTTGAAAAATTGAACTATGCCAGATAGGACATCATTAAAACGTTTCAGCACTCGTCCTCTACTTAGCCATCGGACTTCAGAGTGAAAGAGTAGGTCACCGTATTGACAGTCGACTTCATCGGCCAAAGTTTTGAATAATCTTCTTTGTAATGCTTGAGCTCTAATCTTGTTCACAATTTTTACCACCAGTTTCATAACGTTGTTTAGTTTCAGGAAATTTCCACATAATGCTTGCTGATGGATAATGCAGTGGTAAGAGAGAAATCGCGAAAAAGTTTCAGCTTTACGACATAACGCCACCAGACCCTTATCACAACCCACCATAGCTGGAGCGCCATCGGTTGTCAAGCCTACCAATTTCGATATTGGAATTTTCTCGGAAGAAATAATATTTTTTAAATGAGAAAACAACTCCTGTCCGGTAGTGTGTCCTTTCAGTGGAATAAACTTCAAAAGATCTTCTTTAATCGTAAAATAACTAAAAACTATCCTGACGAACACAGCCCTCTGGGCAGTGTCAACCACATCTGTTTTCCGAAGCTTCTCTGATTTTTGCAGTTTGTATTTTTAAAATTAAAATCGTTGTGAGAGCTACCAGAATTGCCTCCGCGAGCTACCGGTAGCTCGCGATCGACAGGTTGGCCACCGCTGGTCTAAAGGGTCGTGTAGAGGATTCAGAGGAATTAATGGCTTTTTTGTAATTTTGGCTTCAATATCTAAGATGTTTTAATGGAATAGAGTTTACTGAAAGAGTAGTTATACTTACTTTTGGTACTGAAAGAAAACTGTAAGTCTGGTTATTTTCAAGTCAAGATATTTCTTCGTTTATTCTTTCAAATTGTCTATCCCCTTTGTTTTTGTATCGCACTGCCTCATAGTCAAGAAAATAATTTTAGAAGAAGCGAGCAAAAGCTTCTGACCTCACTCCAGTGATTTAATAAATATTTTAATTTTTGTACTTCATTGTGTTATTTTTGCTTCTTTTCTGTGCAACACAGCCAAAATAAAATCAGTGTCGTCGCGATCGTGTCCAACTCTGGTTTGTATTGAGTCCGATATTATGTTTCTAGATATTAACAGAAATCATCGAACTTTCTTCAAGGACCTTGAGCATCGGAATCACTAGGTCTTAATAGAAAATCGCTAGGATCACAATCGGGATGTTCGAAATATTTCGCCCCATACAGTTTCCGAGATAGGGGAGACTTCGAGGAAATCCAGAAAGCCGACCGTCTTGAAGGTCGAGTGAGCTCCGGTGATTCCTGCAGGAGAGATTAAGTGCTAGCGGCTGCCAGGCAGATACAGATAACGCCCGTACACTAATCCAAATAACAACATTAAATACAACTCCAATTTGCCGCCTTGTGGATTTCGAATTATTCCACTAGCCGCAACGCAACGACGATCTCCTCGGTCTTAGTCCGAGATGTATTCGCTCAAATTTACTGTCCACCGGCAGATAAATTAATTGATAGAGAGGAAACTTTGCTGAGTGCTCTGTGGTCTGGACGGACATGTTTGCGTAGGAGGAGGACAAGAAGGAAATCCCATCTCACGGTCCGTATATCGTCAACGAAAGCAGCTTCTTCCTTGGTTCGAAAGGGTGATGTGCTTCTGATGACCGTTATTTTTGAAGGTGACAATTTGCCGGTTTCTTTAGATTCGAACTCTTTCGGATTGTTCGTATCATAGACATATAAAGAGATATACCCATTTATTTACATTAAATCATGTAGCTCCCATTGAAAAAGCAGTTTGGCAACCATACGCCATACGCATCCAACCCGTTTGTGATGTTGTCATAATGTGTTTTATTTTTTGAATCTGTTTGAAAATATTCAGCATGTTGACGTCGGCACAGAACTAAAAACTATGAACTGATACTTCACTATGTGATGATCGACAACTCTGCGCGAACATATTCATTCATAAAATTCACTTACCGTATTTCCCCCTTTTATTATACGTGACGTTGCCAAAGCGATAGAAAGTTAACTTGTATTTGTTTACAAGTGAAAATTAAGTAAAATTAAGTGGTTATTGTGATTTTGCAGACATCGAAAGAGTGTTTCAACTGTAGAACATGGTTCGACAATGTTATATTTGCAAAAACTATGATTATTTGAGCCCAAATCTTTCTCTCCACCAGTAAGTTTCTAAATACGCTTTTGGCGTCAATATTTGAACAATCAGTGTTGTAGAATGTAGCATGCAAAGGATGTTTGTATTAATTTAAAGTTATACATTTGACTGAAATGAAATACCAAAAATCAATATCAAATCCTATCTATATCATTCATCCATGTACGACTTCTTCAATAATTTTTATTGCAGGTTTAAGAGCAATACCGAACAAACAAAATTTGGTTATTCATGGTACGATTTTCTATGTCGAATGTCTTGCTGGGTTATTTACATGTTAAGCTCAATTATGAAACCAGAAAATTAGTATATATTTCGAAGAAATTTAGGACTAGGCCGATATACACTAAAACAATTTTGTTTTGGAATGAGTAAAAATGTTTAGTCTATTTTTTAGATGCATAAATATCATTTTGACTGGCTTTGTTATGAATTTATGTTATCAATAAATTTAAACATTGAAAATTTGTTTCATTACCCAAATTTGATGAAACATGTTTCCCACAATTTTAGGCTCTGGTCAAAACCAGGGTTATTTTTTTCATGACATTCTCTTAATGTCCTATTACCACAAATAAAACTGCTACTAGGTAAAATTTAACAGACTTAGCAGTTTCACTCCTGTGACTACCTACAAAAGATATCGATTACAATCGTACTAACTAAACGAAACCATTAAGTCAGTACGCCACTGAGTATTTGACGACTTCATTATGCAGCGTTGCCAAAACTAATTAAATTTCTGGAGGTTTACGCCTACTGCATGCATATGTATAGTCGTCATTTTTTTACGATTAGTTGAGATATCTGGAACCAATGGAAGTTTAGCAGATTTAAGCCTACAGCATGCTTAGTAAAGTCGTATTTTTTTAACGATTAGTTGAGATATTAGGAAGCAGGATTAAGCAGCGTTGCCAAAGTGCTAGAAAGCATATATTCCTGTCTTTTTCTGACACATGGTGAAATAATTTAATGTTGGCTATTAATTTCAACAGTTTTATGAATGAAATGCTAGGTCTATCTCTTTATATGTCTATATTCGTATCCTCAAATACGGTATTTTGATTTCTACGCATACGTAAATAGAAAATCACCATCCAATTATAAATATGGAGAGCTTATGAATTTTATCGATAAAAACCTAAAAGAGAAAGGGGATGGTGTTTATCGATGATGAATTTCACATAGTCGAGCAGGAGATCATGGGATTCATAGAGAAAATTAGGCGAAGCTACTTCCTTGACCTCATTATCATCATCAGAAATTGGTCCAAAATGAAAAAATAAATAATTGCTTACCATTTACAAAAGTGTTGAAACCATTCAACGTACAGGCTGACTCTTTGACCCCTTCGTTAATTTCAACCATAGGTTCTTGAGATCAAAAGAAACACATTTTTTCCATACCGTTTCTCCATATTCAGCTGCGTTAAAAAGTTATAAGCATTTTAAGTTTTCACATTGGGCAAACGTAGTCCAGTTAGGTTGGATTACATTACCTAGCACAGCATCCACTATTGAATCTGAATTGCTCAAAATCATTATTTTTCCTCTGAGAAATGATTCACTCACAATTGTTTCATCAGATGATTATATCGATTTAATTCCTTTCAACTTCAAATATCTCAAAAATGGTGAACTTTAGGAAAAAAGATGATGAATGATTTTATCTGCAAAAACAACTTGATGATTTTAGGAAGTACAATATACGGACCTTAAGTGATATTTGTTTTTCATGCAGTTTAACCAATCTGTACAGTAGTAGTGAGAAACCCACAAGAAATGGAATGAATCTATTGATGCCAAAATATACATGACTGTTATCAAAAACCTTCTACAAGGGATCATTTCAATTGATATTGTAGTGTGAATATTGCAGGTGAAAATGCAATTTTTTCATGAAATTTCAACACCCTATATCTTTTGAACGGGGCCAAATTTGGAAAAATGCTATAGAAAGAAAATGTTTCTTTTGTCGTCCAGAATCTATGGTTAAAATCAACGCAGTGGTCAAAGACTCACCCTGTATATGAATTGAGGGCTGAAATTATTCACCAAATCTCAGAGAGCAGCTGGTATTGACGAAATTTCTGAATTCACCAATCATTAAGTAAATGAGGCCTTTTCTTGGTTATTGTCTTTCTATAACAATATGTTGAATTCTGGAAACCTTTCTTTCAGATTTCGTAAGGCCAAAGTATTAGCTATATTAAAGTATCCTAAAACTTATCGAATAATTAGTTTTATGGGTGTTACTTTCAAGATATTAACAAGGTTAACTTTTTTAAGAATTGAATCTACTGTCGAAAATGATCTACAATATTTCCTGGAAGGTTCGAAGCCAAATTAAAATTATTCAGATCAGATTCTCAACCTAGCAATATTCATAAAATCAGGCTTCAAATGGTTGAAACAAGAGTTTCATAGATTTATCTTCTGCGTATGACACTATGTAGAAAGATACTCAAATTTTCATACTCAATACCCATCTGTAGTTTGCGAAAATGGTAAAAATTATTAGAGAATATATTTTCTGACAGAAGGTTTCGTGTTTTTGTTGACAATAAAAGTAATAATTCGAAAATAGTAAAAAATTGTCATCGACAAGGATCAGTTCTTGCCCCTTTACTTTTCAATTTATATCTTTGTGATGTAGCTACGACTTTTCATTTCTATCATGAGTACTAAGGAGATAAATAAGAATCATTCCTCAACTACAAGGCTCATTTAGATGATTTGCAGTTGAAACTGAACACTAGAAATGATATTTTTCAGAAGCTGGATCATCTTATGATGCTGATTCCTACACTCCATGTATATCATATCTAGGCTCAGACATTTTTTCAGTTGAGAATTTTTGCTCTGTTTGGTTCAGTGGTGTGCAAACAGAAAAAATCGATGCACTATTGAATACATAGATGAGAATATCTACTGAAACCATAAAATCTACACCGGTCCATATTCGTTAACAGACTCAGCTTTGAATTATTGCAACAAATATTATGATTTTCAAAATTATTTAATACATTCCTCAAAATTGACTTCCGAGATTCTAGATACGTACACCCATATGGTATAATATGTTTCTCAATGTGAACACAAGCGATAAAAATTAAGAAAGATTGAATGGAACTCTTATGGAATGTTCAATAAAGATCTCATTTCTGATCCTTCGTGAAAAAATTCCTGGTTTTGATCTTCCTGGAAACATATGGACAGTCGAAAATAACCAATATTCATTCAACTTGTGAGCACTCTTTTCAGGTGAAATAAATTGACAAATTTTTTTTTTTGACATACTCATTTTATAAAGTAAAGCCCAGGAAATATCATAATCTCAATTTTCAGATTTTATATAGATTCAGTAACTTTCCACATTCTCCTATGTTCACAATCATTTTTTTATCGCTACTGAATCCTTCAGCGAACTGCTGAAGCAATTAAATCATGTTCTGTTTATATCTCATTCAAGATTTGCAATTCTGTTCTTCCGATTACTGAGCCCTTGTTTCTTTTGGTATGTTTATGCTTTGATAGTTGAAGTCATATTGAAGCAATGACGCAACTTCGTTGTTTCATCTCCCTTCACAAAACCAGGATGAAATTGAGGAAATAAACCTCCCGTTCTCTGACGTATCCGTAAAACATAGATAACAGGATCCAATTAAAAATGAACAAAGCCTACTTTATGATTGTCCGTAAACACTCTGATCTTTTGTTAGTAAAGAAATCCCACTGAATTAAGAAGAAATCTAGTCGATGGAAGCAAGGATCAATATAATCCGACAGACACAAGAGGCAGTCTATAGAATATCTCCTTCCCCAAGGGTCAGTGAAATGTTATTGCTGCCTGAAATCCTTCACAATTTGGTTTGTTCTCAAACACTAAGTGACCTTCATCAGATTATATTCTTTTTATAGAGACATTATTGATTATCTGCTAATTGAACTATGACAATATCCACAATTTCTACGACGTTTCTTGAGCCTATTTATGTCAACCTCATTCCAACATATTCGAAGTTACAATTCGATCCAACTTGACCGAGATATTTCGACTATTAACCTATTCTCAATATATGAAATCCCTAGCTGATCTCTTTTCAAAGATAGAGAGTATATGTTGCCCGATGGAGATACTCAATTCTGACCATGAAATCATCATCAGGAAACCTAATGGGTTAAGACCATTGTCGTCTCGATATTCGAAAATTATAAAAATTCAAGCAAAACGGTAACACTATTTTCTATTAGAACAGGGGCGCAAATACGAAAACACCTAGACTCAATTTTTCTCTTCCGAAAAGTCAATAATCGCCAGAATCTTTAATCCCTCTCTGCCATCGAATGAATTTTTCAATGTCCATTATCGTCCCCCGTCGAAATTAAAACTTTGAGGGGTGGAAATAACAACTCGGAATCGTCGATTGGTAAGAGCGCCCGGAAATAATTGAAAAAATCTCGTATACATGATTGACGGTAATAAAAACGGAACAGAATAAAATTTGATAATCGGCTTAGTCCCCGTGACGTCTGCACACCTAGGGGAAAGGACTTGCGGATCTGGTGTCGCGTACAGAGCGCCCCCTGCGACGCTAGGCGTCGCATTCCATACGCAGATTTGTATTTTATGAGGGAGGATTATGGGATATTTGCGAATGACGGGATTTCATTTGCTTATTAGGATGGCATCGACATAGAGTTGGGTTCATGGGGCGATGGGAATTACTGAACTGAACTGGAGTGAACTTTGAAGATTCAACTGACAGATTAATTGATTTCAGGTATAAACATACCGATTGATCTCTATTATAGTGCAGAATCGAGGCCATCAGAATCTTGCCAAGTTATATGATATACCCGATATTTTGAGATATCTTCGGATGAATGATGTGTGAAAATGAATATACTCTGCCTGAGAAAATATAACCACTACGAATTCTTTTATATATTCATTAGTGATTATTTGAAACACCTAATATTTCATTTGTGAGCCCATGATGCTAACCCAAAACCATTACATTCCGCTGGATGCTAACATCATGCGCATTCGTTTCATGGTTCTTCTCGAAAAACAATAAACAGTTGTAAAGCTTGAGTATTGTCAGCTAGAGGAAACATGAAATGGATGCACATCGAGTTAGGACTCAGTACCAAGTATGATTTTTTTATAGTTATTGGGGCAGAATTTAAAGTAAAAAAAAGTTACTATCGAGCTTACTATCCAGTTTCTACTGAATTACAAAGTTATGCATTTTCAAAGAATAATTTCAATTTTGTTTACTATGTTTAATAAAAATCTCATTTCTGATTCTTGTGAAAAACTTCCGGGTTTTGATCTTCCAAGAATAATTTGAAAAGTTCTTTATCGTTTGAGAACAGGTCATGGTCGTACTAATAGCATGCTATTCAGATGCAACTCAGTTCCTAGCGTAAGTTATGGATGTGGACATGCAGAAGAAACAATACCACATCTCATCAATAATGGTCCCATGTACAAATTTCAAGATAGTTTTAGGGCTATTCACGATGTTTCAGATTATTTCTTGGAATGGGTTATGAATTTTAAAAGAATTCAATATGTATATTTTGCATTCAGTTCCTTTTTCAGCTGTTGTCTTTTTATTTTCCAATTCGATATGTACAACTTGAAGAAGCCTCTGTGATAATTACTTGAAGACCACTCTTGAAGAAAGAAGTCCCTCAAATATATTTAAGCTTATTTCTGTACACACAAGTATACTTGTGCCGGGGTTTTTCCTAGGCTTTTATGTCATACACCGAATTGTATGGCACCTAGTCACCAACCCCAGCTAACATTTGTTTGTGAGCCAAAAGTTCAAAAACTTATATATATTGTTTACTAGTAGACACATCATAGAAAACTACACTAATTATACATTATGATACAAAGCTTTACTTCAGTATGACAAAAGGTTACTGACCTATGCAAAAAACAAATAAGAAAAATTTTTTAATCAACAAAAACAAGATTACCCAAGTCCCACAAGCAAGATGCATGTCGCAGCTTTATATTTGAAATAAAGTGAGAACCGAAAATGATGCTATCAATTACAAATGATAAATCAAATCATCAAAATTGTAGTCGACTTATACAGGGTGGCCATTTGAAAACGAAACAGACGAGATTACAGACGAAATAAATTTTTTCGATAGAAATGCTCGGACAAGTCAATTTCTGTTTCGAGGGGGAAAACTTAGGATGTAGGTTACGGACGCATAGCACTTCATCCCTTGCTACTACAACCCTCACCCCCAAATTTTGAATAGGGACCTCATTTGAAAGACATTTTTATACTTATTTCAGCACAGTAATTGTTTTTTCATTTTATGCATTAGTTCTCGAAATATTCTCAACTAAGTATTTGAAAATGAAGTGGTGTTTTCATGGCACATGTGGTGGTTTTTTGTGAAAAATCGACATTTTGAGCTTCAAAGCAACCATGACTGTGGCTTCCTTCCTCCAATCCACTGACATAGAAATCTTTAATCAAGATGTCGAAGAAACAGAGCGTATTGCGAAGGAGCTCAATCTTGCTGAAACTATGTTTCAGCAGGATGGAGCTCCTCCACACTACCCCTTATCAGTTCGAGAATATCTGGATCAAAGATTTCCAAATCTGTGGATTGGAAGGTCCCACTGAATGGCCAGGCAGATCACCAGATCTGTCACCACTAGATTTCTTTCTTTGGGGCCACTTGAAGAGTAAAATTTACTCTACACAGCCCGATTCCATAGAAGATTTAAGAAGACGTATAGTGAACGAATGTCGTCAAATCAGTCCAGAAATGTTGCAAAATGTGCGCCATCGTTTCGAACGAAACTTATTTCATTGAATGGAAGCTATTAGTGAACAATTTGAATATTTAATTAATTGATGTGAGTTTTTGATAGATTAGTTACTTTACTTTGAAAAGTCTTATTTCTTAGATCAATACTACAAATCGTGCTGATACCGTACAGTTGGAGAATGATTTCAGTGAATAAAACAGCTAGTCGAACATCTGACCCTAGTAGCATTAACACGTACGGTATGACTCAATTTGCCCAGTTGGTGTTTTGCAATTTCAAAAACAAGAACGAAAATTTTGGTGTTTCGGAAGCATGAAATGTCAGTTATTCGCAAAAAATTAATTTAAGTGATAAAATTAACTAACGCATAAATATTTCAAGAATTGATGCATAGAATGAAAAAACAATTACTGTGCTGAAATCAGTATAAAAATACCTTTGAATTGAGGTTTTACTAATCCCATCTTCCCTATTCAAAAATTGGGGGTGAGGGTTGTAGCAGCAAGGGTTGAAGCGCTATGAGTCCGTAACCTACATCTTAAGTTGTCCCCCTCGAAACAGAAATCGACCTGTCCGAGCATTTCTATCGAAAAAATTTATTTCGTCTGTTATCTCTTCTGTTTCGTTCTCAAATAGCCACCCTTATACGAAAATTGTTCAGTTTCAAATACATTTCAAAGAATATTTATTGAATGAAAATATATTATTCATTCTATAACATGTGCACACTCAAGTGATGACATTCCCTCAAAACAGGTAGAGTTAACAATGTCAAATTTGATGTTACAAATATATATACAGGGTGAGTCTTTGACCACTGCGTTAATTTTAACCATAGGTTCTTGAGATCAAATGAAACACTTTTTCCATTACGGTTTTTCCAAATTCAGCTGCGTTCAAAAGTTATAAGCATTTTTAGTTTTCACATTGGGCAAATACCCCTCTGTAGTCCAGTTTAGTTTGAATGAAAAATACCTTCCACAGCATTCACTACTGAATCTGAATTGTTTAAAAACATTATTTTCCCTCTAAGTAATGATTCACTCACTCATGTTTCATCCGATGAGGTCCATATCCAGAAGGAAGATACAAAATACTTATTTTCTGGTAAAAAAAATTCAACACCATAAACATAGATTTTTGTTGTTCTACTATATTTTCTTTCTACTTCAAGATTATAAACCATGCCTTTCTAGTGAGAAATTCCAAAAAAACCTCAGAATTATTGGGTGTTATCATCATACATTTGAAATTTTCTTCTTAAAATTTCCAAATCATGATAACCATCATTTCTATGAAACTTCCAATGAGAGGTTGTCACTGTGCTTTCTTTTTCACTCAAAACCAGAAAAAATCATCTATGATTTTCCAAACACTGATATTTCTGAAGTTTCTTCTCCTCGACAGAGACCAGTGAACAGGTATTTTCTGTACTGAATCCCAATGAGAAGACAAAAAGACTAATGATTCCAGGAAGTACGAGATACGGACCTTTAGTTCAAGCGATATTTGTTTTTCATGCAATTTAACCAATCTGTAGAGTAGTAGTGAGAAACCCACAAGAAATGGAATAAATCTATTGATGCCAAAATATGCATGACTGCTATCAAAAACCTTCTACAAGAGATCATTTCAATTGATATTGTCGTTTGAATATTACAGATGAAAATGCAATTTTTTATGAAATTTCAACACCCTATATCTTTTGAACGGGGCCAAATTTGGAAAAATGTTATAGGAAGAAAATGTTTCTTTTGACGTCAAGAATCTATGGTTAAAATTAACGCAGTGGTCAAAGACTCACCCTGTATATATATATTCTTTTGAACTTTTGGCTTACAATATTTAGTTAGCAAACAATAAAGCATGTAGATCAGGGGTTAGTTACGGGGTGTCATACAATTCGGCGTATGACATAAAAGCCTAGGGAAAAAACCCCAGTAAAAGAACCCTGGCTCCCCGTCTATGTGTGAAAGTACACAAATAAGCTGAAATATAATTTAGGGACTTTTTTCTTCAAGAGTGGTCTTCTATTGATGGAGTCAGAGACTTCTTCAAGTTGCCCACATCGAATCTGGAAATAAAAAGACAAAAGCAGAGAAAAGAACTGAATTACAAAAATACGTATTATATTCATTTGAAATTTATAACCCATTCCAAGAAAGAATCGGAAACATCATGAATAGCCCTAAAACCATCTTGAAATTTATATATGGGACAACTATTGATGAGATGAGGTGTTGTTTCTTCTGCTTCTCCACATTCACAACTTGCGCTAGGAACTGAGTTCCATCTGAATAGCTATTGGTATGATCATGACCTGTTCTCAAACGATAAAGAACTGACCGACACGAGATTCTTATTGATCATTTCGTGAGAGTTCCACTCAGTCTTCCATAATTCTTTATCACTTATGTTCATATTGAAGAACGTTTTATGCCATAATGGTTTACCTGACTTCAATCTGGGAATTCTATTTTGTGGAATATATGAAATAATTGGGAATAAATTGGAAAAAGAATGATATTTATTCCAAGAATTCAGAGCTGCAGTCTGTCTGCGAATATGGGGAGGGACAATGTTAGAAAAAACAGGTAACCAATGAACCGGTGTAGATCTTATGGTGCCAGTAATTCTCATGGATGTATTAAATTGTGCATCAATTTTTTGTTTATGTGCACTATTAAACCAAACTAGTGATACTTTCGAACTGTGTAGTTTTAGCGCTCTTGATCTTTGAACAGGGTGCTCACAGATTTGCCCAAATGTTAGTAAATAGTAGTCCGTTGCATGATTCCGAGTTTTATGTACTGACGCCGACTAAAAGTTTGATTGTGCTCATTTTCTTCGAGAGTTGTAGCATATGCAGGCGACCGAACATACTGAAATTTCATCGCTGATTCCTGATTAAGGACTCGAACTCAATCGTAAGAGGCCATATTGGGATCAGTATTGGAAAACTACAAACAATTGGACAAAGTAAAGTTCACCTGTTCCACTGGGAAGATACCCAAAATGAATTATGACATTGAAAAATAGATCGGAAGTTGAAAGCAATTTCCATCAAAATCATCCCGCAGCCACATTCTGTTATGCGTCCGGAATTGCTAATCAACTACCCGCCAATCGATTTCAGTCTCGATTCCTCGCCCTCATAAAACCACTCGACAAGCATAAGTTTTCCCGGTATTTTCATGAGGATCGTGCATATGAATTTAAATGTCGCGATTATCAAGGCGGCTCTGCCATCATTTCCGAAAGGCGGATTGGTGAATTGCCAAACCCGAGAGGGAGAAACCGTACGGCCGAATGACTCGGAATCGCTCCAAAGGAATACCATAAAAAAGCTAATTTCATTGGAAAAAGGACTCGCGATAATTCAATCGAAATAATATGCAACCACAGGATAGAACAATGCCTTGAATAATTGGATTTTCGTCGTTGAGGGATATTGTCCGTCCGACAGGTCTCTTTTGAGAGTTTCTCAGCTAGACAGAATCCTTAGAGGATGCTTCTTTTATCAAGATCTTTAAAATTGAATACTCTGCCAAGCAGCTCCAGTTTTTTGTCTCTGATTTGTCATAAAATGTTGAACGAATCAAGGATTATTTCATTTGGATTGCTGATATCTTCGATTGGCATTGCGAGCTAATGATATATGATATATACCACTAAATGAGGCGCTACAGGTTATTTCGATCAATATTGTAAATTTTTCTTTCATAATATGACGATCATATTTTTGGTTCAATTATATTTTGTCTGTGGTGGGATTTTACATAACTTTCATTATCATAGCAGACGAAGACAAAGTCGAAGCGAATTCAAGCGAGTCAAAGTAAAATTGGTATTCTGTAACCCGCATTAGCTTTCTCGTTTGGTCATCTCGATGTCATTTCCGAGGACATAAGAAGAAACAATGGCAACGTTGCGTATAAGTAGATATTCATATTCTTAGTTTTTGATGTTCATCTATGAAATTTTCAGTAGTTTACCACGGTGACCATAAAAAACTATTGCAATTAAAATCATATTATATTAAATATATTTAAATTCTTACAATTTAATCTTTGGTATTGCTCATGCGCATGCGTCTCGTTGAGAGCGGAGCAAGTTGACAAGTATGATCTAAGATATCGTTGTGATATATTTAGGAAAATAGAAAAAAAATTCATGAAATCACTTCCACAGTTAATTTTAAATTCCCAATTATAAAAAATGTTTCCACAGAGATATAAGTGGGACAACTACAGATGTTAATTGTGATTCACTTGAGAAATTGCTTGAGATAGAATACACAAAAAATTTTCGATTTTTTTGAGTATCTCGAATGAGAAAGGAGATCGTCACATCTTTAGGTTAGTAAATTTTGTTCTGTATGTTTTATAATCTTTTTTATTAAGTTTCAAAACTTATTCTGCCATTCAATTTATTCAACTTGATATGAATTCTTGTTTTCCATAAGCATACTAAAACTAAATGCTAATTTATCTTTTTGCTGAATTACGCATTTTGTCTTTTCTCATAAAGGCACCAAGTAATTATATAAACTTTCAACTAATTTCTTTGTTTTTTCATTACAGCAGAAAGGAGAACGAAAATGTAAAATCTTGATTGTAGCATGCCGTTGAAGTGGATCATGCGCACAACATTTTATAATATAGTTGAAGATTTGACACTTTAGTTGATGAAGTGGTAAAATTCTTTGGATTATTCGAGAAGCTTGTCACTCTTCTAAGGGGTTCGTATAATTCCTGAATCCTTTAACAGAATACCAAATCGAATAAAACTATCATTTCGTTGGCTCTTATAGAATCTCACCACTGATCTGTCATTGACAATATTCAAAATGATCAATTCTTGAGTAGACAACAGTTACTATCGATCCACTACTGGAAAGCTGCAGTAGTGATTCCCTTATCTAAAATCACAAAACCAATGTTCTGGTGTGACTTTTAAGCAATTTGTATCATTTACTTCGAATCTAACATATTGAAGAAGCAGATATGCAAGAACCTATATGCTTACCGTATGTTACGAACTAGCCAGTTTAGTGTCAGTGGTAGGACAGTGAACCATATTATTGACGAAGATCTGAATTTTTGACAGCCAGACAACATGTCTGGTTCACTTGGACTTGGCTTTAGGTACCATTAATCATGATCTACTCAGTACGAAGTTGGAGTGTTATGGTCACTCCAAGGTGTCTCTAAGATTCTTGGAATCCCTTTTAGATAATTTTTGGAGGTGAATAATAGCGAAACATCACGTTTACTGCAGAAGATTGGGTTTCCACAGAGACCTATTTTGGAGCTCCTACATTTTCTTATTCTCAGAGTGAAATTTGTAGGTTCCATTAAGTATTGCCGACATCATTCCATAGTAGATGATAGTGTGATTTATTTCAGTCTTGATCAGGACTTGACCTAGGCTGCATGTTTCTCTTAACAATGATCAGAGATAGATTACGTACTTTGCGAATATATATAATAGTAATAACCTCTCCATATCAATCAAACCAAACCCAGCCTCATTCTTCTTGAGGCTTATCCGCTATTCGTAGATCCACTCTAATGCCGATATAAACTTAATGCATAAAGTTCTTCAACTTCAGATCGTAGTGAGAAACCTCGGTTTTTAGTTGACACTGAATTTAAATTTTTCATTTCCAGAGGATATGTGTTCCACGTATTATATGACACCACTTTCTTGGTCGAAGTTTGATGACAACTTAAGTTCGAGCAATATCATGAAAATAATTTTCACAATTTTTTGAAATTGCTCCATGATTTACTTCAGATTGATCAATTCGTGTTGCCAGGCCATTACCGCTCAAAAAACTGCTTTTATTGCTGCACCTTAAGTGAAAATTTCAAAAAACTATTTAACTTCACTTCACTTTCATTGATTTCACTGATTTGTTTCTTATTGGGTGAATCGATACAATAATAAAAAATAATATAATATAAAGGAACGACAATTCCGAAAACCCGTGGCATGGTGGGAGTTACTCATGATCCAACAGAGTGCCTATCATTTTGGCCGAATGTCTGTAATTTTGGAATATTCAGCCGAAAATGGTCTCAATCGATTGGGTTGGACTCCCTGATGAAGAATTCGTGGCGAAAGTTGAGTCTGTCCGGCCGACCGGCAGGCCGTATCCTCTCGAGCATCCAAAAGAGATGAGCTAGAGTTTTCATATTTCCAGAATAGTTTAATTGTCCAAATATCTCGGTCAAGTTCGTTATTGGGTCAAATCCGTCGGATGGTTCAGTAGTTATGAGTATCTGAAATTTTGTTTCCTCAATAACTACTAGAATATCCATCCGATCAAGTTGATACTTGAAATATTGTTGAAGGAGGCTGAAACAAAACGGCTCGCAAAATTTCGCAGAAATCATCACGATAGAAAATTTTTTTTTAATTCCCAAAAAAAAATGTTAATACTCCATATCTAGTATTAACTATATATATATAAGACATTTCTCGAATTTCTATAAAAATTCGTGAATATATCGAGGTGATCGATATCTTACTTATCCTCAAATTCAATTGTCGTAGCTCTTTTCCATCTAGAGATATGATCATTTTTTTCATTTACTCAAGAGAAAGGAGAAATGACATGAAGTCTCTTTGATTTTCTCTGAACTATGGCTATCACAAATCGATATTCGAGTGACAAATGCCGCGCTCATTAATCAGTGTCAGTTGACGTAATATTGATCAAAATTTTTCATAACGGGAAATCATAGAGATAGAATTAAATCTCGATGGCTAAAACGAAATACGTTGTCAAAATTTAGAAAAGCAGGTAATTATAGCTTCGAACAAAACTTGGGGAAAATTATGAGTAGTTATTTTTAATTTGAAATATAAGTTTGTTCTTTCATTAAGCGTTCACATTTGCATCACATCGTTCCATAGTACGGGAAAAGACTATTGTTCACCTAATCAGAGTGCTTATAGATTTGTTATGGTTTGAATATTTACTAGCAAGTAGCTCAACAAGAGCGCCAAAGCAATCTGACCTCTCGTCAGTGCATTCTAAATTTTTTGTTATATCACTTTGCCGTGCCGGCAGGAAGACATTAGTAGTAATCATTTTCTTTCAATAATTTATTAAAATTATTATTTAAATTTATTATTAACTTAAATCTTATTTAGAAGGTTTAAGTTTCAGAAGTGAAAGTTTGAGTGAGTTATTTTGATGACTATATGAATAGTTGGATGTATTAGTAAAAATTCAGTAACTTTTTTTGAAAACCGTTCTTAATTAACATATTTGAAATAGAAATTGTGAAATTGAAAACGGTCAACAACAACCTCTCTTTGATTTTTATTTGGAAGAATTTCTGACGATCAAACAAACAGGCATATCTCTGGAAGAAATCAAAACATTCAAAATATTGGCCCCAATTGTCACGATGAGCTTGAGATTGTTGATTAAGCGGATAAATCAGTAAATTTAGCATGAAAAATCAGAAGCAAAGTCGGATTCGCTTAGTTGAATTATTGTAGAATGCATTCTTGAATAATTTCATCCCACTCATACAAATTTCAATGGCGCATAAACTATCATTATAATAACAGTCTGTTCACACGTACTCGACTGTGTGCCATTATTCCAAAAAGAAAATGTAAATTCGGTTATTGTTTATGACAAAATGAGGAAATACCTGTTGAATAAATAACTAGAAACAAAAGCTCCTGGGACACACTGCTATCGTTCGATTCATCTGTCAGCAAATGACAGGTATGTCAGGATTATTAATTGAGGTATTAAGTGAGGGTCCCACAGTTACATTATACAGTAATTGCATCGTAAACAGAGAGAGCTGCACTGTGTGGTTAGTATTCCAAGCTGGTGTGTCCATGTGTGCCTGTTGTTGTTTCGGTAATCATTATGAGCCCCAAAATTGAATTGGTAATATGCGATATTATGAAAGTTATTTTGATAGAAACCATTTGATAGGATACCAATAATTTGGGCTGTATGGAATAATCTTTTGTTATTTAGTGGCCAAATGGTTGCCAACAGCGTATTATCTATTATTCTCAAACTAGTAATAATAACAATTAGATATTAGTCAGATATTATCAATTTGTGTATAAATATATGGAGGCTGGTGATCTTGTGCAAACATAGTGAGGTCAGATGAAATTACCTTGATGATCATCCTCTTTTGAAAATCTTAAAATATTATTGTTGGTGAAAGAAGATTTTGAAACAACTCATTTGTTGAAGGGATAGTTCTATGATGCGAGGAAACTAAATATATTAAGGACTGAATGTTGAAAAAAAATCCATCTTTTTATAAGTAAACTCATATATTAGGTATACCGGTATGAAAGGAACGTCGAGATACAAATGTATCGGATAGGGAACATTTGTTATGAACAATTCTTTATTTATTTTTGTTTGTTTGCAATGAAATCTGTGAAACATATTTAGTACACATCAAGTCATTGAACGAACAACATCATAGTTTTTCATCGTAATAAAAAGGGTCGAATTCTGTTACAGAAAGTGTTGATTTGCAGAAACCATTAATTTTTAGTCACATCGAATGCTTGTCAAGGCATTTGGTGATCATGCCGTATCAGAATCAACATGCAAAAGATAGTTTCAACGGTTCAGAAATAATGGTTTTGATGTGAGAAATGGAGAACCTGGAAGACCATCAAAAAAGTTTGAAGACGCCGAATTGCATACAATATTGGATGGAGATGACACTTTGAATCAAAAGCAAATTGCAGAAATGTTTAATGTTGCACAACAAACAATTTCTGACAGTTTGAAATCTATGGAAAAGATCCAAAAGTGTGAAAAATGGGTGCCTCATGAATAGAATGAAAGACAGATGAAAACCGAAACACTTGTGAAATTTTGCTTCAAAGACACGAAGAAAAATCGGTTTTGAATCGGATTGTTACTGGCGATGAAAAATGGATTTATTTTGAGAATCTTAAATGGAAAAAACATGGGTTAATCCGGGACAACCCTCAACATCGACTGCAAAACCAGATCGATTCGCCAAGAAGACAATGCTGAGTGATTGGTGGGACTAGAGAGGTGTGGTGTACCACGAGCTCCTAAAACCTGATGAGACCGTTAATACTGATCGCTACCGACAACAATGATCAATTTGAACCATGCATTGATCGAGTAAACGACCACAATGGGCCAGAAAACATGGCAAGGTAATTTTGGCATGACATGCATACACACAAAGAAAACCTGTTCAGGATTCAATCAAAACACTTGCCTGGGAGCAGCTACCGCAAATTGCTGGAAGGGTGGTCAAAATATGTAGAAAACAATGGCAAATAATTTGAATGAAATGTTTTTACTTTCCCATTAATATTCAGGTTTTATTTGCACAAAAAAGGCTCATTTCATACCGGTATACCTTATAATTACTAATCAATAACACAGAACCATATCGAAGCTGAAATGTACTCCTGAAGAAAATGCCAATGTAGTTTTTAGAAGTTTTTTTTCAGTGTGATTAGTGAAGTAATTAATTTATTAGTAATTAATTAATTTTCTATTTGCACAGATGTTAAAAATGTTGTAATTTTGGTTGCTGATATGCCTAATTTCACCAATGCTGAGTATGCTGATATGGTGATGGCACATGGCCATAAAATTGTGTCGAAATCCGTACTTTTATTTAGGTGCGATTTTCTTCACTCTTCTGACTAAAACCTTATTTGCAGTATTATTTTTTTTATTGACTTACGTAAATAGCATATGGTTAGCAACGTTATAAATCAAAGAACATTTTAAAATAAAACTAAGTTTGTAATAGCTGTAACTTTTTTAAATTTCAATAGGAGTGAAGATGTTTTCATACTGTCATATTTTTTTTTTTAATAAAAAGCCCACGTATTAATTTTGTGGTGTTATCTATAACAATAAATACGTTTTTTTTTTTAAACACACACTCATGTAGACTTAATACAATAAAAAATGCATGTAAAAGCACAGGCAAAAAGTTATGGGGTTTAGAAGGGTACATTTTAGGTAATTTAGAAAAACCTAATAAAAAAATTATACCTCCGTAACCGCAATACTGAGAACCCAGGTTCCAAGGCTGAAAAAGATAGCAAATGGCCCTACCATCGCCCCAAAAAAATTTGACAAACACCTGTATATTCAATCAAAAATAGGCACTCACAGTTTATTATATATTTTGATTACCATTTTGCTCGAGCCGCTTTCTTGTTTCGGTGACCCAATTAAAAAGCATTTTCACTTATGATGATTTTGTTCTGCCGACAAAATTTGTCTTCGTAATATTTCTACAGCTGCGTAGTTGATAAACGTAACCATTCTTGAACTAAAGGATATTTTGAGTAGCGAAAAAAATTTTGTTGTAGTAGTTTCGACTATTGTCGAAAAAACTTCCTGAACCATGGTGCATTTCTCATGAAAAGGCATCCTATTTTACTTTTTCACGTAACTAAAAAGTGCACAAAACGAAACTTCCATACACCCTCGTCGGTTCATCGATATGAAATTTCAGAATATGCAACATATCAATAATCTAAAAGAATGCATAATTTTCTTTTGATATACGATAATGATCTGAGTTGAAAAGTTATAAGCATTTTAAGTTTTCACATTGGGCAAATACCCCTCTGTAGTCCAGTTTAGTTTGAATGATCATTCAACACTATACTACATCGTCCAATGAAATCGCTCCATTTTTGAAATCGGACCAATAGAAACAAACTCTATCTGGAAACACTCAACCTCACAGTGTTTTCACTTTTAGAAATTCGTTTTTATCAAATGCCTAATTTGCAAAGGAATATTAATACGTCCGGATAGCTTTGGCCGTTGGTGGAAGTAGCGGTCGTCATGGTTACGATAAACAAGCAGTTGTTAGCGATAACTTCAACAGCACATTTGGCAGTTCTGTCAGTTTATTTTCGTATTTTACCATAAAGTAGATGAAAATGAAACGTTTTGGGAATTGTAATATTACTTCAATTGAGGAAAGTGTGAAGAAAAGTGTGCAGCTTAATACAGTGAAGTCAAGATCCTACATTTCGAAACAATTTGAAGAATTCTGTGCTGCCCGGGAATACCTTGTAAATGAAAAAACAAGTTTGTCAGAGCTCAATAATATTATGCTAGACTGGGCTTTCAATATGAAGAAAAGAGATGGATCAGACTACAAGGATAGAGTCGTAAAACCTTGTGGAATAATACTACCAAACAGCTGCAGGAAAAATTTTATTCCGAATGGGGCGTTAGGTTCGATCCTTACACAGACGTTCATTTTAAAACGGCACGGGATGCACGAAATGCCAAGAGGCGTATTTTGCAAGTGGACTCTGAAAAATAAAAGTTAGTGCCAAGGCGCTGTCTTTGGAGCAACACAAAAAGATGGTCAACTTATGTAAAGAAAATAATCCAGACGGTTTGAACAGAAAATTTTATTTTATTGCTTATTCTTGGCGCGGAGGAGAGGGTTCATCATGCCTTATTTTGCATTCCCAAGTGGAAATTGAAAACGATGGTAATCCCATGGGCCGAATTGCCTACAATCCGATATTTTCTAAAACAAGACAAGGTGGTGCCCAAAAATGTGCGGAAACGAAATGGCTGACTCCCAATATTGAAGAAGATATTTGCCCTGTGAGGTTATATAAGCTACTTCTATCCAAAAGAACTGCAAACATAACCACTGAAAGACTATTCCTTACTCCACATAAGAATTGGAAATATGGTTCATGGTTCAAAAACTCCCCAGTCGGTCCCAATACGATAGCTAAATAGACAAAAGAATCGGCAGAACTCATTGGCATGAACACAACCAAGTCGCATCGAGCTACTGCTGTCAGTCAATTAGCCAAAGCAGGGATTGGCGAGGAACAGCGGATAAAGATAACAGGCCATTCTTCTGCAGCGTCAGTGAAACCGTATTTCCAACTGGACCAACAACATCACAAAAAAATAATCACAGCCATAAGGAATGAAAGAAATGTCCATTAAGAAGCAACATCAGTATCTACTTCATCATTCGAAAATAATGCTCGTAATGTGTATAATGATTGTACAATCTATAATTATTATTTTGAGCATAAAGTTGAATAATTTCTTGTTATGCTTCTATCTAGTTATTTTTGCATAAAAAACTATTTTTATTTCGTTTGATTTATATTGTTAAATGATCTTTCCAAATACCACACTAGATTCGATTTTTTTTTGAGAACTCTCTGACGTTTTTTGAAAATTATACAAATTTCACTCAACAAAGTGATCCCGAAATATTTTAAGGACAACTTTCTTTCCTGAAATTCAAACGCATAATTCCCAAAAAACAAGAGTGTTCAAAAATATTCTCACCTCTAGTGGTATTACCCTTGAAAATTACCTTCCATAGCATTCCCTCATGTTTCATCAGATGAGTTTATCGATTTAATTCCTTTCAACTTCAAATATCTCGAATAAGGTGCAATCTAGGAAAAAAGGTGATGAATGATTTCATCTGCAGAAAAACTGATGATTCTAGGCAGTACAAGATACGGACTTTTAGTTCAAGTGATATTGATTTTTCATGCAATTCAACCAATAGGTATAGTAGAAGTAGAAACCCACAAGAAATGGAAGAAATCTACAGATGCCAAAATATGCATGACTGTTATCAAAAACCTTCTACAAGAGATCATTTCAATTCATATTGGCGTTTGAATATTACAGTTGAAAACGCAATTTTTTCATGAAGTTTCAACACCCTGAGACTTTTAAATGGGGCCAAATTTGGAAAAATGTTCTAGAAAGAAAAAAACGTTGTGGTCAAAGACTCACCCTGTATAATGAAATACCAAATTCCAGGGGGACATAAATTCGTCCCACAAAACGCATGAATTGATCGATTGTCATTTAATTCCTTCTTTCTAAACAATACATTCCAGAACTTCCACGGCCCCTACCTCATATCACATATACACTAAACATATCTACAGGCATCCAATAAAGCATAAACCATCCAGTAATACCGCCAAAAGCCCCAGGACCTACGCCGTTTTCTGCGGATAAATCAGCCGGCATACAGCACGTATAGAGAGATATGAAAGCCAACGAGCGAACCTATTGACCGGCACAATCAAATCCCATAACCTTTCAACTTTCAATATAAAGTATCGGGCAATAAAAATCACCTCCCTGAATCGCTGGCGATCTATCAGACCGATATTATCGGTGGACGGCTATTACAAAGTTTCCTTTCTGGGACTTGCTACCGCTGCATCGTGAAGTATTACGTTGATTTCAGTTTGACAGGAGTTTTATTAAAAAGCGTCGATTCATCATCCACCCCTGATGTTTATGTTTTGCCCTCGATATTCGTAGGCAGTTCGGAAATGGCAAGAAAGTGGCTTTATGCACGGTTTAGATGTGGGAGAAGACTTCGGTGATGTACTGCTGACCTAGTGAAGGGTTTATTGATTGATTCTAAAAAGACTGAAAGTATGTTATATTTTCGTTTGTGCATGCCGTATGGTTGTGGAAACAACCTATTGTTTCTACAATAATTTCGGGGCTGTATTCAACATTAATCATCATTCGTTAAAGCTTAAATATGCAGCTACAATTTCAGTTACTTGTTTTCAGTAAAAAGGTAATTTCATTATGCCTCGATCCCAAGACTGTTCCTATCAGCAAAACAATGAGATAACCATTTTCACAATCTTCTAATCAATTTCTGCTTTCAATCCATCTAATTGCTGGTAGTAGAGATCCGAATGAAGATCTGGCCATTAGGCAGTAGCTCAAATTAGATGACCACTTTCCAAACCCACCAACGGGCACCGTTTGAGCTGTTTCTCCGGCCTTCGACCATGATCGAATATACAACTTAATCGTTCAGTCACAACTATGATAAAATATGTTTTGCTAAATTATTCTTCTAAAAGAAAAAATGTTTGACCAAATGCTACAAATACAAACAGAGATATAGGTCAGTAAAGCCATGTGTCGACCAAATAGTGGATTTCTTCTTCCCTAATAAAAATTATAACCACTCCACCTTATTTAAAATCTGTAATTTCAATTTTGGTTTCGGTAAAGCTGTCATTCTGTAGCAATAAATATTGTTACGGCATAAAGTTCGTTAAGATAAAGAACAAGTAAAACGTATTCTATGGTTGAGTGACTATATTGTTGTCATTGAATTTTCATGCCAACCTAAAATTAAATCAGTGTTGCCAATGTTATAAAATCCAATATTCTAAATTTGAATATACAAAAAAATAGAAATTCTTATAACAAAAAAAAGATAAGAGATAAGAAGCATCGTTTTTCCTTCTGGAATCTTCCATTTTCTTTCGATAGATTATTCTTGGCGAATCTTAACGCAATTTGCGGATCTAATCAAAGAAGAATTTATTTGAAATTTAGTTTATTGTTTGGGAATAATTTGATTTTATTCAAAACTACTCTTTGAGAGGATTTGAAAGCTACTTTCACATAAATCTTCGTTATAACTCCATAAGGTGGAGATCTCTATATTAAGCCACACTCCAACTTTGGCTTCTTATTTCCTCCTATCTGACACCATCCCTGCAACTCAGTCATTATTATTGGATTCTTCGGTAAGCTGTTCAACTTGAGGAAGTAGATCTACTTCTCAGTCCCCACTGTCGATCATCATAGTCTGCCCACCAACCAACCAACCCTAATAACAAGGTTTTGCTACAACCCGTTTGTCTTTGCTCTGGAAAGTATCCTACAACTTGCTGAATCACCATCAATACCCACTACGAGGGCTTGGAAAACACTGTACGAGCACAGCACTAATAATTTGATTCCTTATTCTTTATATCATATTAATTTGCACATTTGGAACAGAACTGTAAGTACTTATAGACGTCTATAATACAATTGGCCAAATGAGTTCATATGAATTGTGTTGATATAAATTTCATTAAGCGTTTATTAACCTATGCTTATTCAGTCTACGATAAATAATCCAAACTCGTACTATCTGTCGGTCAGTTTATATAGTCCAATATTTTCAGTTGTTCTGACCTATCTCGTTAAGAGGATATTTGACAAAGCTACAAGACAAGATTATAATTAGAGAGAGCAACTACATAGTTTCATTCTACCCACCACCCTGAGATTCATTTCACTACGTTTTCCACCATAACAAGAATAAGAAGTGATTTATTTGTAACTTGACGAAACAATATTATTTTCTTCCTTCTTTTCTTGAAGTAGTGTGACAAACTGGCGCCCAACTTTATTTTTATATTGGTTGTTCTTTCTAATTTGAATTGATAGGGGTTTTGTTTTGATTGCAATTTCTTCATTACCATATTTTTTTATATGAGGGACAGTATTTGGGGTTATTTGAGGTGAACTATTCAGATCTTTGTTTCATTTACATTCCCACATATTTCTTAATTAGTTTCATTTGGAATTAAAAGATTTTCTTACATAGTAAATTATCTACCTAACCTCATTTCATTCAGAGATCATAGAGCAGAAAATATTTGAAGTTTGACGTTGGTACACATAAAGCGTTTCATATTTTTAAGGCGTATTTTAGTGAGCACACTCAGACCGTTCAACTGGTTACTGTGCAGAGTTCTATTGGGATTAATTGTTAGCATGTCATAATACCGTGTTTACTTTTGGTTTTCAGTTGTATGTTGTTGCATTTCGGATATTTATGTAATCTTTAGTAATAATTCGGGTAATTTTGATAGTTTTCGTATTACTTTTTTTTTTTTCTTTTTTGGTAACAAAGAGTGGGGTTTGAACGAGTTAATTTGAGTAATCTATATAATTTTCTAAACTTTAATTATGGAAGTTAATAGACTTTTGGGAGATGAAATAACTTACGAATTGTCGATAAGAAAATTACCGGTTTGCGGAACGGTAGAAAGTAAGAGAGCTATTCTTAGAGAAGTACTTCGCGAGGAGAGATCTGGTAGTAGAGTGCCACCGAAGGAAGTTGCTCTGAATCCTCAGTACGAATTATCGACGTGTTCTGGTAAATTGGAGGACCTTCAAGAGGCAATCCAAAACTTTAATTCTTCCAATCGAATTAATGAATTTAAGAGAATTTCTTCTCGATTGTTGCATCTAAAAATGAGACTTGAGCGTATTGTTTGCTCTGAAGATAACGATGCTATTCTGCTTGACAATCTACTTCAGTGGCAAAAGTAAGTTGATTTATGAACTGGAAAGGGTTAATGCATCTCAACAGGTTAACGAGGAGTCGGCAACACAGATGTCCTTACTGGATGCTCCAGTACCCTATTACCTGAGGTGTTGAATAGGAGTGAGGAAGTTTCCAACGGTGCGAATATAGGCCTCATTGACTTGAGGGGAGAAAGAGATGGAGAAGAAGGAGCTCAGGACACCGCAGAAGGTGGTAACAGAGTTGCCACATTGAAGAAAATGTTCGAAAAAGGTCGAAGCTCTACTCATACTCGACTGATGAGATCTTCTGTACAGTCGGAAATGCCGAATTCAATTTCTAGCGTAAAAAGCGATGGTTCAGGAGATGTATGTCCAGACTGGAACTCGAGATTAGCCAACTCAACTTTTTATCATCTGCATCGGATCGAATTCGACAATTTCAGAGTGTCACCACCGAAGATAGACATAACCCTGTACCAGATGGAATTTGTGGTAACGCACCAGTTTCGAATCTACCTCCATATAGGTCTTTGGGAGAAAGATTTTCAAGTATCAATCTAACTAAGAAGCCTACGGCACTACTCAATTTTCCGAGTTCGAAAAACCCTTCACCTCCACAGTATGAGAGATATTATAGCCCGGACGTTGATGTTAGTCGATGGCGCATACAGTACGATGGAGTTTCGAGTGTTAATGCTTTTCTCCAGCGTGTTGAAGAGCTGAGACTGAGTCGCGGAGTATCGAAGGAAAGATTGTTCCGTTCAGCACCAGAACTCTTTGTGAAGGAGGCGCTTTTGTGGTATAGAATGGGTTCATTTAGAGATTGGGATGATCTTATTCACAAATTGAAAGAAAGCTTTCTGCCCTATGATTACGAATATTCTCTTAACGAAGAGATTAGGAAAAGAACTCAAGGTCAACAGGAGAAGGTGATCAACTACATTTCGGCAATGGAGAATCTGTTTCGCAAACTCAGTTCACCACCATCAGAACAGCAACGTGTTCAACTGATTAGGCGGAATATGTTACCCTATATACAGACAGGTCTTTCTTTGCATACAATCAGCTCAATAAGTGAACTTTTAGCCTTGTCTAGGTCCCTTGAGGAAACTGAAGTTCGCATTCGACAATACTGCCCTCCACCTTCTAATACACGCCAGTTACTGGAACCGGAACTTGCATATCGCAAAACGCATTCACCAGCTTTTGCTAATACTCTTAACGTTCCTGACATCAGGAATCAAAATTCAACTTCTGATAGATCTCATTCGACACCTTTATGTTGGAACTGTGGTGATACGTCTCATAAATTTCGGAAGTGTCCAGCGGATAGGCGCATATTTTGTTTCAAATGTGGCTCCATGGGAGTTACCTCAAAAGCCTGTCGAACTTGTTCAAAAAACGGGAGAGGTTCTTCTACCTCGTAGATCAGCAGGTAGAAGAGAAGAAGTCAAATAAGTTTCAGAACAACCGTGCTGTCTTAGATTTTATATTAGCTCATGCACATGATGATCACCGTCCATACTTGGATGTCAAAATTTTGGGACAAAAGGTCCTAGGTCTTTTAGACAGCGGAGCATCAAGAACTATACTGGGTGGACCAGGTTGGGATATATTCAAGAAAATGTGTAAAGTTGACGAGTCTGTCAGAACTTCTTGTACGGTGGCCTCTGGACAGTCGTGCGATAGCCTGGGCACGATAACACTGCCTATTGAATTGCGCGATCGTGTTCGCATTTTGAGATTCTTGTCGTCCCGGACGTGACTCATCATTTGATTTTGGGTATTGATTTTGGACTCAGATGGGAATAGTTCCTGATCTTTTCAGTGGCGAGTGGCACTTTCATAATGGAAAGACGTTTGTTGATAGTATCCAGAGCCCGGGTATTAAAGATGTGGAATCACTTTCGGATGAACAGAGGGCCCTGTTGAACTCAGAAATTGATGAAGCCTTCGCAAACGTCGATAAAAACCAGTTGGGGTGTGTAAAAGGGGTAGAACATAATATTTATACTCAATCTACGCCGATAAAACAAAGACATTATCCTTTATCACCTGCATTACAGAAAGTCGTTAACGCCGAACTCGAGGATATGCTTCAGAAAGGAGTAGTAGAGCCTTCTACGTCACCTTGGTCATCACCGATTGTCATGGTCAAGAAAAAGGACTCTTGGCGATTCTGTGTCAACTATAAAAGTTAAACGCTGTCAGCACTCCAGACGCGTATCCCATTCCTTTTGTATCAGGTATTTTGGATAAGTTGAGGGATGCTCGGTACCTGAGTACTCTGGATGTTAAGTCTGCATATTGGCAGATAGTCGTGGCTAAGGAATCCAGACCTCTCACTGCGTTCACGGTTCCGAACAAGGGTCTCTTTCAGTTTTGCAGGATGCCATTTGGTCTCCACTCTGCTCCGGCAACGTGGCAGAGAGCTATAGATTCAATCCTCGGACCTGAGCTTGATAGATATACCTTTGTCTATTTAGATGATGTTATCATCGCCACATCTACTTTTGAAGAGCACATTGAAGTTCTGCGCTCAGTGCTGAAGAGACTCAAAGAAGCAGGTGTAGTTTTAAATCGAGATAAGTGCATTTTCTGCAGACCGGAACTTAAATATCTCGGTTATGTCGTGAACAAGTCCGGACTTTCAGTTGATCCACAAAAGGTAGAAGCAATCGTTAACATGCCCACTCCTAAGACAATCCCGGAAGTTCGTCGCATAGTCGGAATGGCGTCATGGTATAGACGATTTATTCCTTCATTTTCGACTATGGTGGCACCTCTTACTCAGTTGACGCAAAAGAACACTCCATTCATATGGAATGCACTTAGGAAGAATCCTTGAAAAAATTAAAGAATGCTTGATCTCTGCGCCTATTCTTTCCTGCCCGGACTTCAGTTTGCCATTTTTGGTGGAGACAGACGCCAGCGATTTTGGTTTGGGAGCTGTCCTTTCTCAGAGACATTCTGATGGAGATCATGTGGTAGCATATCTCAGCCGTTCTCTTACCAAGCATGAAAGAAAGTTTTCCACAACGGAAAAGGAATGTTTGGCAGTCTTGTTTGCCATCGAGAAATTAAGGCCATACATAGAAGGATCGAAATTCATCGTGATAACGGATCACATGAGTCTTAAGTGGTTGTTTAATATAAAGGATCCTGTCGGAAGGATTGCAAGATGGGCTTTAAGATTGCAGGCATATGACTTTGATATCGTGCATCGTAGTGGAAAGGAACATCTTGTCCCTGATGCTTTGTCGCGTTCAGTGACTTATGTGGAAACAGTTGATTCTCAACAGGTCTCACCTACAATATCCGCGAAAGGAGACCCGTGGTATCTCGAAATGATTAAGAGGGTAACTGAATCACCCACCAAATATCCTCTCTGGATGGTGGAGAACAATAAACTGTATCGACATACGAAACTTCGATATCCGGATTTGGAGTTGACAGAGTGGCTTACAGTTGTTCCTCGTAGTCAGAGAAGCCAAGTCATTCACGATCATCACGATCCACCAACCTTTGGTCATCTTGGTATTTCGAAAACAATTGGCAGAATAAACCAAAAATATTATTGGCCTAAGCTCAGATCGGACGTGGCAAAATACATCCGAAAATGTTCAGTTTGTCAGAGTGTAAAACCCGAGCAGAAAAGACCTATGGGACAAATGCTCTCCGTACAAACAACGGCCACAAGACCTTGGGAAGTCATTAGCACAGATTTGGTTGGTCCCTTACCTCGAACAACTTCTGGTCATTCCTACATACTGACAGTGTTGGATTGTTTCAGTAAATTTCTTCTCACACATCCTATCAGGTCAGCTACCGCCGCCACTGTTAGCCAATTTTTGGAGAATCATGTCTTTCTCATATATGGCTCTCCACGGAAAATTATCGTTGATAACGGTTCTCAGCTTGTTTCGAGGGTTTTCAAGGAAACAATGAAGGCCTATAATGTCGAAATTCAGTTCACCGCATTATACCATCCGCAGGCGAATCCGGTCGAACGTCCACACAGAGTGATAAAAGCGATGCTGTCCTCATATGTCAGCGAGAATCAACGGCAGTGGGACAAATTTTTGCCACTAGTGACCAGTGCCATACGGGCATCTAAGCATGAGGTGACACAGGTAACACCAAACCTTATTAATTTCGGGAGAGAAGTTATCTTTAACAATAAGGAAGATGACCTTCCTAATATTCATCCACCTGGTAATGATAACTCCACAGCTAGAAGAACCATAGCTCTTAAAACCCTGTTTAAGGATGTAGCCAACCGCTTGCTCAAGGCCTATAAGAGGTCGCGAATACCGTATAATCTGCGACACCGAGAAGATACATTTAGTCCTGGAGATATGGTGTGGCGTAAGAATTACATCCGGTCAGACGCTGGTAGGTTCTTCTCGGCCAAGCTGGCAAAGAAGTTTGTTGGTCCCTTCAAAATCCATAAGATAATTTCTCCGTGGATCTATCGCCTTGTGGACATAGACGGCAAACCCGCTGGCACATGGAGTGCAAAAGATTTGAAAGCCAAACCGCCCGACGAAGATCTCGAAGATACTCCTTCGGAGTAGACCTTGAAAATGTTTACTTTGTTTTATTTTTTTATATTCTTCATACATATATATTTTTCTGGAAAAATTTTTGTTCTATCTAGAAACCTGATGTGGGTTAGTATTAAATGTTTCTGCGAAACATTTTGTAGGTAGAGGGGGTGTTGTTACGGCATAAAGTTCGTTAAGATAAAGAACAAGTAAAAAGTATTCTATGGTTGAGTGACTATATTGTTGTCATTGAATTTTCATGCCAACCTAAAATTAAATCAGTGTTGCCAATGTTATAAAATCCAATATTCTAAATATGAATATACAAAAAATAGAAATTCTTATAACAAAAAAAGATAAGAGATAAGAAGCATCGTTTTTCCTTCTGGAATCTTCCATTTTCTTTCGATAGATTATTCTTGGCGAATCTTAACGCAATTTGCGGATCTAATCAAAGAAGAATTTATTTGAAATTTAGTTTATTGTTTGGGAATAATTTGATTTTATTCAAAACTACTCTTTGAGAGGATTTGAAAGCTACTTTCACATAAATCTTCGTTATAACTCCATAAGGTGGAGATCTCTATATTAAGCCACACTCCAACTTTGGCTTCTTATTTCCTCCTATCTGACACCATCCCTGTAACTCAGTCATTATTATTGGATTCTTCGGTAAGCTGTTCAACTTGAGGAAGTAGATCTACTTCTCAGTCCCCACTGTCGATCATCATAGTCTGCCCACCAACCAACCAACCCTAATAACAAGGTTTTGCTACAACCCGTTTGTCTTTGCTCTGGAAAGTATCCTACAACTTGCTGAATCACCATCAATACCCACTACGAGGGCTTGGAAAACACTGTACGAGCACAGCACTAATAATTTGATTCCTTATTCTTTATATCATATTAATTTGCACATTTGGAACAGAACTGTAAGTACTTATAGACGTCTATAATACAATTGGCCAAATGAGTTCATATGAATTGTGTTGATATAAATTTCATTAAGCGTTTATTAACCTATGCTTATTCAGTCTACGATAAATAATCCAAACTCGTACTATCTGTCGGTCAGTTTATATAGTCCAATATTTTCAGTTGTTCTGACCTATCTCGTTAAGAGGATATTTGACAAAGCTACAAAACAAGATTATAATTAGAGAGAGCAACTACATAGTTTCATTCTACCCACCACCCTGAGATTCATTTCACTACGTTTTCCACCATAACAAGAATAAGAAGTGATTTATTTGTAACTTGACGAAACAATATTATTTTCTTCCTTCTTTTCTTGAAGTAGTGTGACAATATTAAGTTTGAAATAAAGAACTGAACCAAGTAAATATTTTCTGTATGGGAACAACAATAATTATGAAAAGCAGGTGTCTGCAATATCAATCTGCTGTTCGAATTTTGGTTGAAAATATTCATCAGTGAAACAACATGCTATTGTTTTATCTAATCTTATTTTCGAATATCTAGTCGAAAATAGTCTCAATCGATTGCGTTCGACTTCCTGATGAAAAATCCTAGTCCTACCTGGAGTATGTCCTGTTAGCCGAAGTCCGAATATCTTGTTTAAGTTCGGTATTGGGCCAAATCAAGTCCAATAGTTATAAACAACTGAAATTTACTTTCCTCAATAAACACTAGAATATTTATCTGGTCATTGTATGAGTAAATTAGAAGATTTTTAAATGAGGTTTAAATAAATGGGTCTGTAAAATTGCATGGAATTCGTGACGGCAGAATATCTTCAAAATCTTCCCAAGTTTTTCATTTGCGAAATTCGATATATCATAAAAATAAATGGGTCATAAAATAATGGAAATAAAGCTATTCTTTAGAGATCTCGGAAGATAAAAAAAATGATAATTGACATCCGAGATCTAGATAATCGATTAGTATTTTATTTGATTTTATTTCATTTAATTATCACTAGACGATAAGATTTATTTATTAGCAAGCAATTTTTTGTTTCATGGACTTGAATAAATAAGGAACCCACTGGAAACAAGATTGGAATTTCTATAGAATTTTCGATGATAAAAATTCTTCTATTGGTTGGTTTTTAAGAAATGGAAATCTAAGCTCCGAACAAAACCGAACTTTTCTTCTAATTTTGGTTTCACGTGAGTTTATTTTTTCTTAAGTTTATAATTGTTATTTTACTTTTTCCTAATCTGTAATTAGTTCAGACTGTAAGTTGATGTAATTAAATAAATGAATAAAATAAATGAAAGGTTTAGGGCTGATGCGTAATCGATTACCACGATCGTGTCACCAGGGTAATTGTTTTGAGTGAAATAAGAAATCAACAAAAACAACTAAGAAAGTCAAAATGTACCGAAACAGAAACGGATCGGTAAGCTGTGACTGAATAGCCAGCGGTGTACTGGGCCGAAGCCTGAATCGAGTAGGGAGCATAGATATAGAGTGGGAGAATACGCTTCGACCACTGCGCATCCAAAATTAGTGGCTAAATTCTTATGTAAAATTTCGATCATTTTTATACTTTCGTAGTCAGCTGTTCTAGGTTGACATACTTGTCATATGAATTAGAAATTGCTCGAATTTTACATTGTGCTGATAAATACTTCGATGCTTTTAAAATGTCTTGTATTGTTAAAATGTGTAAAAACTATAAAACAAAGAAGGTCGAGGGAATATCATTTTATACGTTAGTTTTTATTGAAATTATCTGACTGATCATACAGCATGGCATTGTTTATCTGCTCAGTGGCGCGTTGTTTACTTTCCACAGTAAAATGATTCTTTTAGTTTCCCAAAATCAGCTGATATGAGGACAGTTTGGACTGATATTCTGAGTATAGATTCTGAAGCTATAGATTTATCTAAGAAATTGATATGCTCTATGCATTTCATTTTCATTTCAATTCTATACCAACTATCCTTCAGATACACTGCTTTCTACGCCAATGAACCGAAAGTATAAAAATGGCGGACGAAAATTAGCCACTTCGCGCATCTCGAAGATCATTCTCCCACTCTATATCTCTGGTAGGGAGATGACTAAAACTAGTTTACCGATGCAAGAAGGTTACAGGGCCGTGAATCGGGAAGGTTAAACGCAGATCCCTAATGAGTAGAGGCGAAAAAAACAGATACCTGTTTGAAGAATTAACGAAAATAATGAAAAATATATTGGAATCACCTGACGCAAAACAGATAAAAAAGGGAGAACATAGAAGAAGACAAATCGGAAATAAATAATATACGAGGCATGTTTTTTAAGTATCGTTTTGGAATGAAAAAAGACGTGTAAAGATATCGCAATAATTTTATTTTTACATGAAAGCCTGTATCTTAATCTACTTTTCAACATAATTTCCATGAATATTGACGAACTTTTCATAACGTGGCACCAGTGTTTAGATACCCTCCTCATAAAATTGTGCCACTGTGTCACAATTGTTTTGACTTCATTATCGTCTTGCAGACGCTGACCGCCCTGGTGTTTCTTCAAGTGCAGGAACAAATGGCAGTCGCTGGGTGCCAGATCAGGGCTTTTCGTCCACTTTCTGCACCAAATCTTCATTAATGACCGAAGGACGTCCACTCCTGTTCATCATCATGCACATTTGTGCGGCCATCTTTAAATGTTCTCACCCATTTCCTTACCATTCCATTACTCATTATGTTTTGTCCGTAAACTTCACAGATCTCACGATGAATATCGATCGGTTTTACGCCTTTAGCACTAAGAAATCGTATATCAGCCCGTACTTCACAATCAGCGGGACTTACGATTGTCGGAGGCATCGTAAACAACGTATACAATGAAGAATCAGACTGTAATGGCGTCAGTGCGTAGACAAGAGATGTAGGTAACCAGCGCCCATGCGTGGAACGCCGACCTTAGCGCTACGGCGGCGGAATCGCAAAACGGTACTTACTTAAAAACATGCCTCGTGAAACAAGAAATGAAGGGAAAGGAAAGGAAATGGCAATCGGAAAATACTGGAAATGGGAATAAAAATTTTGGACGATAATGCTGAAATGAAGGAGAAAAGGCTAAAGAAAAATGATAGTATAATCAAGAATTTGAAGGTCAAGGATGGTAACGAAAAAGAAGAAGTAAAAATATATTGCGGGATAATAAGAAACCCAGGTGGAAATAACGAAAAAATTTAGAATTAATAGAGGAAAGAAGAGCGAAATGATAATAGCCAAAATTCAGGATGGGAATCAGAAGAATAACAAATGAGGTCAAAAACGAATTGAAGAGAAAAGAAGTTATAATTGAGAATTACTCAACTAGGAAGGCATAGAAAATTCAAAAGAGAATAGTGGAAGCACGCAGAGAAGAAAAAGAAAAAGGCTTGACAACTATATATTAGGGACGAGTAAAATCATGGATTGAAGAAAATAGTAGAAGTAGTTCAGAAGAAAAGCTTGAATATAAAAAACTAAAGGATAGGTAAGAAAGGAAAACATTCGGTTATGACAGACAGGGAAAGGGGAGAGATAATGGAATTACAACAGAAAAATATAAAATCATTCGAATAAGAGTTACAGCTGAAACTGAAAATTTCGAACTCAGCAACCTGGAATGTATTGGGGTTAAATGGTAAGCAATTGGATTAGATTATGGAATTTGAAAAATATGGTATAGATATTTTGGCAATAACGGAGGCGACGATAGAAAGGAAGTCAAAAATAGGAAGACCACAACAAACTTGGGATGGGGCAATATTGAGATGAATAAAGAGGAGAGGAAAGAATCTGAAGGAAGTGAAAGAGTTAGCGACTAACAGAGCAGAATGGAAAATATTAATCAGAAAATAGTTTTATTTGTTGAAATGCATTTTTCTTTCAAATACAAACACCGAAAGGTAATATGGATGTAGATTATATAAATATATGAATGAATAAATAATAACCTTCAGTGTAATTAAAATTTTTCATGTCCATTCCGCTAGTCTTTTTGGTTAGAATAATACCTATTTACGAGAACCCTGGAGTAATCTGAGATGCTTCGACACATTTTAATTATTGCCCTTCCGCCGATTTATTCATAGAAGCTATTCATCGGCACACATCAATTCAAGTCTAGGTATTTCCGACTGAAAAACAGAAGCTCATTTACTTCACAGAGAAAATAATGAATCTTCAATATCCCTACCGCATTTAAATAATTCAAATCTTCGACTATTAAATCAAAAAGTGGCGCTAAATACCCCTTATCAATTCAAAACAACCTCCCAGACGGTGGCACGTTTTGACAATCACTTACGCCATCAAACACGTTCAGAACTCTACGAAATATGAATGTGAGACAGCGTAGGTTGTTGTTGGTGTGAGATTGTGAGAACTGTATTGTTATCGGTTAATTAATATGAATGGCTGACCGATGCAACGGTATAAGAGTGCCGGAGACTGCTGTTTGATGGCGTGATAGAGGTCTTGTACCGGCGGGAGACTCTGTTGGAGGTCTTCCTCAAGGTCTTTTTCATAGCGGTAAAGTCTTATGAAGGCCTGTTTAATGGAAAGGTGCTTTATTGGAAGTTAATATTCAATAACTAATTCGAAAACCCTTACGACATTGGGTAAGCTGGTTCTGAGAGCTTGGTCCAATTACAGGGACAGGCAAAAAAACCTCCCCTATAAGGAAGGCTCATAAAAACAAAACCAAATAAGGAAAGACATTTTTATTCATAGTAAGAGAGAGTACACATTCTGCCATTTTATAAATTCTTAGGGTCTACCATTAGTCTTACGTTTCAAATAAAACATCCCTTAAATGACTTCCTTCACTGTGCTTGAAAAAGCTTCTGATTTTTATTTTATTCTTACTTTCAAGTGGTGGTCATTACTTCGGTATAAGATCTTCTATATTCCGATGGTACTTCGATCATTTAGCTGCATGAAATGAACACTATAGATAGATTCCTTCGACATCTCAATAATGCAGAAGAATATATTAATTCACAAAGGATATCAGGAAAGATAGACAACTTCCATATTTAGATGTACGTGTTCTTGAACAAAATGGAATCCCAACTGTATAAGAAACCAACAAAACATAGGTCATCTTCATTTTAATTGCAACCATCAACTAAATACTAAATTTGGAGTAGTGGATTTTTTGTATGACAAGATAAAAATGAGGAAATCAATAACATCACAAAACACTGCGAAGCAGTGACGGCTCGTGCTCTCTAGGAGTGAGTCGGCCAGACCAAGCATATATATATATATATATATATATATATATATATATATATATATAGATTTGTTTGACTGCCTACACAGACCCAAATCGGTATACTCTACCGACTTTTCGATCCAAAAGTGACGTTGTCAGACCCGGCTCCGGGTCTGACAACGTTTTTCAATGGAATCATAATCAGGGGTCAGGGGTGTTAGATATGAATTTTGAGCCGGGTCCGAAAAGTCGGTGAAACATCATATTTTATACAGAAATACTTCGGGAACGGCCAGTGCGAGGGCGCTTCCGGCGACCTCGTCTTGCTGTATGTAAACGGTATACTGATCAACGTCTCCAATCCCTAAATCTGGCAACACTGTGCCTTGTGTATAAACCCGAAATTCTCATTTGTCTACAACTTATACAAACCCGATATAGGAGACCGCCCTCCAGAAGATAGTTTATTCATTTCTTCCAAGCTGACCGAAAATATGATCTCGTCTCACAGATATTTCATTCTTCAAACGAGTATAGTTGAAAGTCATAAAAATGGGGTACATTAGCTCGTCGTTAGAAGAAAACTACCTGGAAAATTTTTCGCATAAAAATTTTATTATCATTCATTGATCACAACTGACTTACGAATCATATTCATAAGAGTCATGGAAATTTCAATCACCCTTTATAAGGAGTCGTTACGGAAAATTTCCGATAATTTTCTTATTTTGACGATTCCGAATTTTTTTTATGTTCACCGAAATGAAATGAATTAGAACAAAATTTTATTTGAGAAATGTACAAGAATATTGGATGGATCTTAAAAAATTTAGATGAGCACTGACGTGATGTCATGAGCATCAGCGTGCTTATTCTTAATGCTGATGATTATCTTACGAGATATCAAGTATTTAGGAACGGTTTCTATGAAATTTGACAATCTTCTTTGTTTAAACGCTCTCCGAACATCTTTCTAGTTACAAGTTGATCTGGTGGATATGTTACTATGTTAGGAAATGTTGAGGAAACGAAATTCCTAATGCATAATTAATGCAGAACTATCCGACGTTTTTGGCCCAGATATTTGGACAATGGACAATCAATCGAGATTCGAAAGTTACAGGCATTTGAAAAAACGATAGCTCGCTGTTCAACTAGGAACAAGCGCGTAAAAATTCCTGCCTAGCTTGTTTACTGAATTTAAGATTTAAAGGTGAATTGATTTTAGAAACTGAATACTTTCCTCATTCGTCATCTTCAAATCTAAACTACACTTTTTTTTCAGTAAATACTGATTCTTATCACTTTTTTCCCACATAATTTAATCTGGTTTTAATATTGAAAACCAAATTTCTAATAATAATAATAATAATAATAGCTTTATTGTCCAACAGAAAATCCATTTACAGGACAAGTCACTATACAGGGATATAAATGTTACTATTAAGAATAACTGCTCCATAACCACCTACATACATATTATTATATTACACAAAATCGAAATTTTACTATGAATCGGACAGATGTTCAAGTGCAATTTTCATGAAAGTTTGTTGAGAACACGAAAAAATATCACAACAGGTACAGCTACTATAATTATATAAGTTATTACACATTAAATTTTTTGGAGCCTTACGCCGGATATTCTTTCTAGCTCTTTCACATTTAAAAACTGAAGCATTTCTCGAATTGAAACATGGTTGGTGGAAATTTAATTTGTTGAGAATTTCGGCAGAGTCCATTTTATTATTTAAGATTTTGTACAGAAACATAACTGATCCTAAAGTTATTCTTAGACTTAAACTTGGATAATTCAGTCGCTGATAAAGATAATTATTATCACATCATCTAGGATATACTCCGGCAATCTTGAATATCAAATACTTCCGTGAATACGATAGAGCTAGAGTTGAAATTTTCAGAGTAGATTTGAGTTATAAATATCTCGGCTGAGTTCGTTTTTCGGATATATCGGTAGAATAGTTTCGAAGTAACAAAATAAAATTTTCCAAATAACCACTTTTATCAGGCGTATACACCAATACCGTTTTCGACTTTGACAAACCAATAGTTTCCGAGATATGATTTTTCAAATTTTGAATAAATACGGGTGAAACTGAACTCTATTTATCCCTTGTTAATCATCTACCTACTCAGGGTCCAAGGGTCAGCGCTCTGGCCTGTAAAGCGGAGTTTTAAAATTCAATATATCCCAACATGCTGGTTACAAAAGCAACGGTATAACTATGAGATGTTGAACCATTTTTGTTTTTTTATACAATAGGGCTTTCCAACGTTCTAACCTCAAATGTGTCAAAATGGCCGCTGTAGGAAAAACAAACGTTTGTTTGCATTGAACGCTGTGTTGTTTTATCATTTTTGTAATGAAAGTTTTAAGATAAAACGATCGCATATTCCTTTCGAAGTTTGTTCTTTCGGTGAAATGATTGTTAAAGAATAGTGGACGATTGTTGAATAGATAATTTATAAAGCGAATTATTTGAAATAGAGTGCTTAATACTCTAATTTCTAACGTATATAATTTCTGTTGTTATACGTAAAATAAGTGAATATTTCCATAAACTTCAGCAAGAGTATCCTGATGTTGCAGCACATTATTTAGAGAATACAACTCCAGATCATTTATCGTTATAATTTCTTCAATAATGCTGTTATAAAAATTCTAATTATCTTTATCTTGGAATGAGTGCAAAATAAATATTTTTTTTATAGTAAGTAGTAATTCTTTATCATTGTTCTTTAATATAAGACCTGAATGCTAATTAATTGTGACATTTTGATGAAGATATATCTCATAAAGAAACTACATAATTTAGTGAAATGTTTTTATTTATAAAGGAACAACTGATGGGCATAAATTATTCAAAGCACATGAAACATGAACAATTTCATCCAAAATCGGTTGCTCATCTTGTGTGCTCAAAAGAGACATCGGGACAACAGTCCCGTATAATACTTTGTACGAGTATCATCACTTTTGAAACTTTCCATCGTGAAGGATGTTTTAATGAACCTCGTTTCCAAATAATGCTGCCGACTTCTCGAGAGTTGCAATCCTATCATCTCTTCACTGTCGATATCTGTCTGAACAGCTCTCGAATTCAAATCTTCATCAGGCAATGCTTTCAAAGTATCTTCTTCACAAGATGTTGAAGGTTGGTTATTGCTAGCACAATGTACCTATTCATTTAAAAACTATCAATACAAATTGATTAATACATAAACACTGCCCAATTACCTCTGAAAATTTGATTACGGACAGAAGACAAGAGATTAAATGATTAGAATTATTATAGTAATATACTATAATATACAATGGTAACACTTTTATTTCAACCATATTATCTTACCTTAGCACTACTCGATTCATGCAATGATTCAATGCCTTACCTCATCTTTTAACATATCTCTGGTCTTTCTTCGTTTAAAATGATTAAGCTTTTTTCAGCATCTTCTGAACATGTACTACCATGTTTTTCATATTCCAAATTCAGTGAGGGAACCCAGTCTGGGTTTAACATGTCCATTAGATCTGCTGGAGCTCCTTAAATAAATTAAGCTTTCAGTGCATATAAAACAGTCAAACAATCAAGTTTTTACCTGAAATAAAATGCTTTGAGCATAGTAATGAGTATTTGAGCTTCGGAGTGTCAGATCACTTCGATGTATAGCATTTATCCAACGATCTCGTCTTAAAACCGACAGTTTGTTCATTTCAATCTTATGCTTAAAGTTCAAAATAGCAGGAATTCGGAAAAATCTAACACTGTCACGGGTCCCTACACTTCCACAGCCAACAATACAACAAAAATTAGGCATTTTGTATAAAAAGAATAAAGTATTTCACTAATTTTTACAAATAACACAACTATTTACTTGTAAACAAAGGCTTTGTTTTTCCTACAGCGGCCATTAAACAGCTGATCGTGACAGCAGGTTGGAAAGCCCTATTTCACATTTATGACAACTTTCTTGGTCTCGTTAAAGTGAGATATCCCCATGGAAATGCAAATTTCAAAAGGTTTGATGCGATCCTCCTGATAAATCCTTAAAGAATTACGAGGGTTATTGCATTTGATTTCAGGATATTAATTAGATTTGGGTTTATTACTATTGCTTGGTTGTTCCAAGTAGAACAGCAAGCTATAGTACTACCAATACAGATAAACTTTTTCGACTAGCGAGTCAAAAATATTTCCAATCGATTGGGTTTATGAAGATATAAATAAGGTCATTTAATTTTATCCCAATAAAACAATTTTTTCCGATACAACTTAGAAATAGGGCATCCTGAGTGCCTATAATGCACTTCTGAAGAACTTAAATTATTTGAATCATTGAACATTAAAAAACTTTAACACCTGATGAATTTTCTTGAAGCCCGAATACTTCTAGTTATCCAGGTGAAAAAATGAGTAATTTGAAGAAGTTATCTCTCTGATGTTTTCTCTTCGTAAATGATATCTAAAAGATCTAGTTTCATATCGGCATTCGTCAAATTTTTTTACGAAATATCGGAATTAAACTGAAAAACAGCAAATATTTCTCAATTACTGAAATTTTCAAAGACATCATAGTGTGTTCCAAATATTGAGCTCAAAATTGTAAAAATATTACTCATAATTTTTGTTTTTCAATAATGAAAAAAGTTTTATATTATTATTATGTCGTAAAATATTGAAAATTTTCCTTAACAAAATCCTTTAGAGATAGATTGAAATTTCTATAGTTTTTCAAATATGATTCATATGTCAGTTGTTATCGAAAAAAACTTTTTTATGCGGAAAATTTCTTACATACTGTCTGACGATGAGCAATTGTACCTGATTTTTATGAGCTGCAATGATAATTCGGTTGAAAATTTGAATACCAGTAAAGATGAGTTATTTGATTATCGGTCCGGTTCGAAGAATTAAATAAAGCAATCTTCTATATGACGGTTCTCTCTATTGGGAATGTATAAGTTGTAAGAAGCGATAGATTTTGGGAGAATTCAGTGGATACATTTCATGTGACCTTCTACTGAAAAAAGTAAAAGATCCTCGTCAGTTGCTTCTCAACATAAGATATGCAATTAGAGTTATTTGCGGTATAACTAACCGACGCGGTCAGTCCCAACGATCTGACAACACCGCAGGGATTGAAAAGGTTTGGAGAACATCCCGTTGGCGTATAAGTGGGAATGAAAAGTCGGTTCAGGATATCGGGCTTCAAAACGTGAATCAAGTATATCACTTTTTTGAATGAAAAAAAAATGTTTCCCCTCTAAAGTTGCCTGAGGAGTTATATTTCCTTAAAGCAGATTTTCCACATATATACACGCAAAAACCATCTGGATCATACGGGTCTCAGGTAGCCTGTCGCATGTACCGGGACTGAACACGTCTGTTAGATAAATATATATATATATATATATATATTTTTTTTGTTTAAAATTTCTTGGGTGTATAGCACTTATTCTACTAATAAATGGTAATTGTTAAATTATTATTTCATTTATTTTATTTTTCCAACATATGTTTCGGCGTGTCTACGCCTTTTTCAAGGAATATAATTCAGTCGACAATTTCCTGTAAATTACATAATAATAAATACACAAATATATCAACAAACAACACAAAGCTTTTACGTACTTCATTTAAATCGTCCGTCAAGTTATTATTTTCTTCTATAATCAAACTTTAAAAGATCTTCAAATATTAAATATTTTCGTCAGCCATGAGTAAAATAATGTGACGATGATGCGCTGTCACGATTATGTTTTTCCAACTTCTTATTCCAATTTAATGCTGCGACACCTGTACGAATTAACAAGTGATAATCCCAGATCTGGGTTTGAATTGGTTCTTTTTAATCTAGATGGAGTTGGTAGTGGAAGATTGAAAATTTGTATTTCCTTATTTATGTTATCAGATTGAAATAAATTTGGGCCAAGTTTTTGATGTCCGTTTTATCGTTCATAGCTTCTTTTTTTTTTTTATGTGGATCATTTCTAGTATGTTTCTAGTTTTGTTGTTTCTTTCTTTTCCAGGATAGAAAAGTTCTCAAAATCCATTTTATGTTTTTCTGTTTGTTCATGCTTTTTAGTGCGGTCATATTTTTGCAAAATTTGTGCCCATTTATTCTTTCCTTTATATATTGTGTTGTCTGTCCTATATATACTTTTGGGCAATCCATACAATTTATTCGGTAGACACAATTCGAGGTTTTATTATTTTGGATTTTTGATTTTAATTTTGTGTTTATAAATTTCAAATTATTTGTGTTTTTATGTGCTACGTTTATTCCATAATGCTTCATTGATGCATTTAGTGTTTCTGATAAGCCCTGTATATATGGTAAGGATACATATTTTTGGGTTTCGATTTCGGTTCTTCTAGTTTTTCGTTCTGTATTATAAAGGCTAAAGATTTTGTCTTTGAAGATCTTGTCAATTAGTTGTAGAGGATAGTTATTTATTGCTAGTATTTCTTTTTATTTTTTTATTGTTTGTTGTCTAAACTCTGGACTAGTGAGTTTTAGAGCTCTATCAGCAATTCCTGACACGACACTTTTTTTATGAACCATTGGAACTGCGGCTTCAAAGTTCAAATATCGTCCACTCCAGGTTGGTTTTGTGTACCAAATTGTCTTTACTCCTGTGTTTGTTCGTATGAGTGTCAGATCTAAGAAATTGATTTTATTTTGTTTTTCTAACTCACAGGTGAACTTCAAATTAGGATGGTAGTTATTGAATTCATTTTTAATATCCTCTATTTCATTTTCAGGTGCTGCTGTAAGACAGTCATCAACAAAACGTTTGAAAATGGTATTTTGTACTTCAATTTTTTTATAACCGTTTCTTCTAGATCCTCCATTACGAGTTGAGCTATTACTGCAGAAATTGGAACCCCCATACCACATCCATTAATTTGACAATAAAATTCATTTTTGAATTGGAAATATGAACTAGAAAAACATAGATCGACCGCTTTCAGAAATTCATCTCGTGGTAGGTCAGTATATTCCTTTATTTCATTCCATTTTTTAATAATGATGTCCTTTGCTATGTTCAACGGTAAATTTGTGTACAGACTGATGACATCCAGTGAGAAAAGCTTTTCATCTGCTTTTAGTGATATTTCGCCTATAAAATCCTTAAAATTCCATGAATCTTTTACGTAATATTTATTTTTTCCAAGAATTGGTGTTAAACAATTTGCGATGTACTTTGATAACTTATAAATTGGACTTTGCACACAGCTGATGATTGGTCTTAATGGTATATCCTGTTTATGTAATTTTGGAAGTCCGTAAATTTGGGGTGGATTTGCATTATGGATTTTCAAGTCATTACATAATTTTTTAGGTAGAAGAAGTTTTCTTTCCCATGATTTTATTAGATCATTATTTTTATTCTGAATTATGTTTGTTGGGTCTTGTTTGAGTTTTTTGTATGTTGTTTCATCATTAAGGAGATCATAAATTTTTTTATTATAGTCATCTGTGTTCATCACTACCGTTTTATTAGATTTATCTGGCTTAAGGACTGTTATTTGAGGGTTCTGTCTAAGGAATGAGTTCGTTTTTCTAATTTTCTTATTTAGTTGTAATTGTTTTTTATCAAGTTTTGTAGACCTTTTTTTGAAATTGGTAATATTATTCACTACTTTATTTCGTATTTCTGCTTGAGTATCTTTATCAAACCTATCGATCACCGTTTCTATATTTGCAATGATATGGTGTATGGGAAGCTTCTGTTTTTCTATTGGTGTGCAGTATTTTGGTCCCAAATTAAGAATTTCTTCAACTTCTTCAGGAATGTTTACGTCAGAGATGTTCACAACCCAGTTTTTTCTGTTTGTTTGATTGTAATTGCGTTATTCAGCCTTAGGATTTTATTTCTCTGTTTAGTTCGAATTTTCTTGAAAATTTCTTCAATTCTTCTATCTTGTTCCTCTAATGATGTAGTTATCGAATTCTCGGTATTGTTCTCTAGAATTTTACTTGTCATATCAATTATGTTCTGTTTTAATATCCTGATATTTTTGGAAGTGTCAGCAATCAGTAGGTTTATTGTTTTTAATCGGAATGTCTTGAATATTTCGTTAAATTTACGTTCAGTTTGTTGGTCGACTATTTTAATATGTTTGACGTCTAGGTTAAGAAAAGTTGGAATGAGGTCTGAGTTTTTGCACTGTAATAAAAAGATTCGTCGATTCTTCTGTTTGGCTAATTTAGTTTTCAATTTTCCTAGCTTCTTGATATCTCTAGATGTTGTGTGATTGTCGCCAGTATTGATGATGTTGTTGTCTTCCATTTTCACCCGGAAGTATATTATTTTTTTTTTGTTAGAGTTTCTTGTGCTTTGATATAAATTTTTTTGTTTAAAATTTCTTGGGTGTATAGCACTTATTCTACTAATAAATGGTAATTGTTAAATTATTATTTCATTTATTTTATTTTTCCAACATATGTTTCGGCGTGTCTACGCCGTAGAATAAGTGCTATACACCCAAGAAATTTTAAACAAAAAAATTTATATCAAAGCACAAGAAACTCTAACAAATTAAAAAAAAAAATAATATACTTCCGGGTGAAAATGGAAGACAACAACATCATCAATACTGGCGACAATCACACAACATCTAGAGATATCAAGAAGCTAGGAAAATTGAAAACTAAATTAGCCAAACAGAAGAATCGACGAATCTTTTTATTACAGTGCAAAAACTCAGACCTCACTCCAACTTTTCTTAACCTAGACGTCAAACATATTAAAATAGTCGACCAACAAACTGAACGTAAATTTAACGAAATATTCAAGACATTCCGATTAAAAACAATAAACCTACTGATTGCTGACACTTCCAAAATATCAGGATATTAAAACAGAACATAATTGATATGACAAGTAAAATTCTAGAGAACAATACCGAGAAATTGATAACTACATCATTAGAGGAACAAGATAGAAGAATTGAAGAAATTTTCAAGAAAATTCGAACTAAACAGAGAAATAAAATCCTAAGGCTGAATAACGCAATTACAATCAAACAAACAGAAAAAACTGGGTTGTGAACATCTCTGACGTAAACATTCCTGAAGAAGTTGAAGAAATTCTTAATTTGGGACCAAAATACTGCACACCAATAGAAAAACAGAAGCTTCCCATACACCATATCATTGCAAATATAGAAACGGTGATCGATAGGTTTGATAAAGATACTCAAGCAGAAATACGAAATAAAGTAGTGAATAATATTACCAATTTCAAAAAAAGGTCTACAAAACTTAATAAAAACAATTACAACTAAATAAGAAAATTAGAAAACGAACTCATTCCTTAGACAGAACCTCAAATAACAGTCCTTAAGCCAGATAAATCTAATAAAACGGTAGTGATGAACACAGATGACTATAATAAAAAAATTTATGATCTCCTTAATGATGAAACAACATACAAAAAAACTCAAACAAGACCCAACAAACATAATTCAGAATAAAAATAATGATCTAATAAAATCATGGAAAGAAAACTTCTTCTACCTAAAAAATTATGTAATGACTTGAAAATCCATAATGCAAATCCACCCCAAATTTACGGACTTCCAAAATTACATAAGCAGGATATATCATTAAGACCAATCATCAGCTGTGTGCAAAGTCCAATTTATAAGCTATCAAAGTACATCGCAAATTGTTTAACACCAGTTCTTGAAAAAAATAAATATTACGTAAAAGATTCATGGAATTTTAAGGATGTTATAGGCGAAATATTACTAAAAGCAGATGTAAAGCTTTTCTCACTGGATGTCATCAGTCTGCACACAAATTTACCGTTGAACATAGCAAAAGACATTATTATTAAAAAATGGAACGTAAATAAAGGAATATACTGACCTACCACGAGATGAATTTCTGAAAGCGGTCGATCTATGTTTTTCTAGTTCATATTTCCAATTCAAAAATGAATTTTATTGTCAAATTAATGGATGTGGTATGGGGTTCCAATTTCTGCAGTAATAGCTCAACTCGTAATGGAGGATCTAGAAGAAACGGTTATAAAAAATTGAAGTACAAAATACCATTTTTCAAACGTTTTGTTGATGACTGTCTTACAGCAGCACCTGAAAATGAAATAGAGGATATTAAAAATGAATTCAATAACTACCATCCTAATTTGAAGTTCACCTGTGAGTTAGAAAAACAAAATAAAATCAATTTCTTAGATCTGACACTCATACGAACAAACACAGGAGTAAAGACAATTTGGTACACAAAACCAACCTGGAGTGGACGATATTTGAACTTTGAAGCCGCAGTTCCAATGGTTCATAAAAAGTGTCGTGTCAGGAATTCCTGATAGAGCTCTAAAACTCACTAGTCCAGAGTTTAGACAACAAACAATAAAAAAGCAAAAGAAATACTAGCAATAAATAACTATCCTCTACAACTAATTGACAAGATCTTCAAAGACAAAATCTTTAGCCTTTATAATACAGAACGAAAACTAGAAGAACTGAAATCGAAACCCAAAATATGTATCCTTACCATATATACAGGGCTTATCAGAAACACTAAATGCATCAATGAAGCATTATGGAATAAACGTAGCACATAAAAACACAAATAATTTGAAATTTATAAACACAAAATTAAAATCAAAAATCCAAAATAATAAAACCTCGAATTGTGTCTACCGAATAAATTGTATGGATTGCCCAAAAGTATATATAGGACAGACAACACAATATATAAAGGAAAGAATAAATGGGCACAAATTTTGCAAAAATATGACCGCACTAAAAAAGCATGAACAAACAGAAAAACATAAAATGGATTTTGAGAACTTTTCTATCCTGGAAAAAGAAAGAAACAACAAAACTAGAAACTTACTAGAAATGATCCACAAAAAAAGAAAAAGAAGCTATGAACGATAAAACCGACATCAAAAACTTGGCCCAAATTTATTTCAATCTGATAACATAAATAAGGAAATACAAATTTTCAATCTTCCACTACCAACTCCATCTAGATTAAAAAGAACCAATTCAAACCCAGATCTGGGATTATCACTTGTTAATTCGTACAGGTGTCGCAGCATTAAATTGGAATAAGAAGTTGGAAAACATAATCGTGACAGCGCATCATCGTCACATTATTTTACTCATGGCTGACGAAAATATTTAATATTTGAAGATCTTTTAAAGTTTGATTATAGAAGAAAATAATAACTTGACGGACGATTTAAATGAAGTACGTAAAAGCTTTGTGTTGGTTGTTGATATATTTGTGTATTTATTATTATGTAATTTACAGGAAATTGTCGACTGAATTATATTCTTGAAAAAGGCGTAGACACGCCGAAACATATGTTGAAAAATAAAATAAATGAAATAATAATTTAACAATTACCATTTATTAGTAGAATAAGTGCTATACACCCAAGAAATTTTAAACAAAAAATTTATATCAAAGCACAAGAAACTCTAAAAAAAATATATATATATATATATATATATATATATATATATATTTACAGCCCACCTGTAAACTTGCGTCCGTACATTACGATTTTTACATGTAATTCTGCGTCCACCGCATTGCTGCGTCCGTATACGGACGCAGAAATACAAGTCAATGCTAAACGCTCTGTTTTGACGTCATCGTTTGTTTCGTTATAATACGGCGAGGACGTCCCAATGATGAAATCGTGGACTTTTTCTGAATATTGTAGTTCGAACAATTTCCATTTGCGGCGCTGCAGTCGCTCAGTGTATATTCGAAATGCATATTACTGTCACACCATTCCGACATTGGTGCTTCAAAAAACCGGCAACACTGCATTGGGTATCGCCTACGATCAAACCGACATTTCTGCGTCCTTTAATGATTTCCAGATGCGGGTTGTTTACGCTTTTTATATCGAATGATTCAAGGTCATTGAACAACTGCAGTAAAGAAGTTTTGCTCTTATGAACTCGAGTCTCGAGAAAAGAATAATTGAGATCTATGATGAATCCCACTTTGCACATCGCGTCGCTTCAGGACACTTGGAGATCGAATGAGATATTCCTTGTATGATCAAGATCAAACTGATGTTACAATAATCTTGAAAGAAATGGTGGAATTTTTAAATAAGATTCGGCATCATTAGCATAGAATTACTTTGGTTAACTGAAATAACCGATTCAATGAAAATTGATTGATCATTTTATTCATTCAATACAGATTCGTCAACTAACTTGCTTTATGGTCTACATTATATTATGTTGAGTTATTTTCCGAAGAATGAATTGAATATATGAAGACACTTTTTTTGATGAATGAATGAATTTCGTTATTGACAGGTGATCATTTCTTATGTAGGTATTTTTTTGTGATTTGAATATTTTCTAACAACACCGCAGATTTCGCTAGCCCTCAGTTCTTGAAATTATTCAATTAAATTTCTTGATATTGTAAAATATTTGATTGTCACGAAAACCACCCATGACTCAAAAGGTCGAGTCGCCCTCGCAGTAAGGAGATAAACTGTAAAAAATTTCAGTAGTTTTGTGAGCAATTCATCATACTGATTAATTTCGAATAGGATCAGTTAGAACTTTCAATAATTCATTGTTTCACAATATCTAATAAATTGGGAAATATAACTTGTTTTCCTGAAATATTATTTCGATTGCTATCTCCAAGAGAATATCAATGCACAAAGCGTACTGAGACTGAATCTAAAAATTTCCTCAAAACCAATGTGACATTTCCATATCTTAGCCCGGTCGCAGCAGGAGCCAGAGATAGTTTTTGTTGACCAATTTTAACCTTAGCCATAATTTTTGTGAATAGACACATTTGGCTGGATTGTAAAGCATATTGATTGTCAGCTAGGACACTAGGCAGCGGAGGGTATATCGACCTGATCATCAAAAACACGTAAAAGAAATTAGTTTAAGAAAATTTAACTCTGCTGAAATTTATCGAGATAATGGTTTATACAGGGTGTCTACTATAATAGGTACCAAACTTCAGTAGGTGATAGTACAAGTTATTTACAATAAAAAATGTCCTAAACACTTTTTCGAAAAGTTTATAGTTATCGAGTTATTTAACACTTCTTGGTTTTTCGAAACTTCTTGCTTCACCCTTTAAAAACAAGAATATTTCTGTTATTCTTACAGCTACATCAAATCTGACCATAACATCGCAGAGGGCAGTAAAGGCGCTATAAAATAGGTAGTTACTAATGTTAAAAAAATGTTTTATACCGGGTGTAGTAAAAGGGTATATGTAAAAATTGAAAACAGTGCAAATTTAGTGGTATTTTCTTGTAAGCTGTACCATAGAAAATTGGTGAATAAGTAGAGGTATTCCTCTACGAAAAATTAGTACATGTAATAGACTTTTGAACGGTATATCAACTTACCACTTAACTTTTTGTTTTTCCAACAATATCTCTGTTTTAATTCAGAAAAACATAAAATTCAGACACGCAAATTTTATAACAATTCATCTTTTTCGTACAGAATCCACAACCTTTCGAAGTTCATTACGTTTTCGATGCATTGTATCACAACATTCCTGAATTCTGTTGATTAGTTCTTTTCGAACATTAATGCGATTTTTATTCACATTTTCTATCAAAGTGCCCCAAACATAAAAGTCTAATGGGGTATGATCGGGGCTTCTAGGTGGCCATCTCGAGGGACCATATCTTCCTATCCATTTCTCCCAAAGCGTTGATTCATCCAGTCCCTCAAAATTCGACTATTAAGGGCAGGGCCTCCGTCCAGTTGAAAATAAAGTTGATATCTATCCGCTATGGAAATATCTTCAAGAATGTCAACCACGTTATTATTCAGTTAATTTGTGAATTCATTGAAATTGAGGCGATTGGGAAGTATAACGGGCTTGAATAGCCGCCAATCAGACGTTGACTCTTAATTCATGCTGATAATGAGATATAACAGTCGCATGTGGATTTTTCGTTTCCCACATATGGAAATTTCGTAAATATATTATTCCAATTTTACTGAATGTTACCACATCTGTCCATAATATTTGATCACATCCCTACTCTTCCAACTTATTTAGGTACCACCTATAGAATTCTAATGAGACCTCATCATCCACAGGTAACAAATTCTGGACTTTATTTAAATGATATGGGTGTAAATTATTTTGCTTAAAAACTCTGTGTACTGTGGAATGGTGAAGCCCTAATGTGAGACCAACACTCCGAGTGGGATCTTCTCTAATAGCGCGAAGTATTGCTGGTGCTTGCCTCCAGTGCTGAGCATTTCGACCACCTTCTCTATTTCGTAAACCTCGAAACTAACACTAACATTATCATACTATTAATAATATTTATAACTGTTTTGAACCTACAATGTATTGAAATAAATTATCATAAAATTTGCGTTTTTGATTTTTATGTCTTCCTGACTTGAAACCGTAATATTGTTGGAAAAATAAAAAGTTGAGTGAAAAGTTGATATACTGTTTAAAAGTCTATTACATGTACTAGTTTTTCCTAGAAAAAAAACAATAACTTATTCACCAATTTTCAATGGTACAGCTAACAAGAAAATAACACTAAGTTTGTACTCTTTTCAATTTTTACATTTACCCTTTCACAACACCCGGTATGAAACATTTTTTTTTAACATTAGTAACTACCTATTTTATAGCACCTTCACTGCCCTTTGCGATGATATGGTCAGATTTGATGTAGCTGTAAGAAAAACAGAGATATTCTTGTTTTTAAAGGGGAAAGCAAAAAATTCCGAAAAACCAAGAAGTGTTGAGTAACTCGATAACTATCAAGTTTTCGAAAAGTGTTATAGGACATTTTTGTTGCAAATGACTTGTACTATCACCTGCTGAAGTTTGGCACCTATTTTAGTAGACACCCTGTATAATTATTCAAATAAAAAGTCGTCAGCTAGCTGTATGTCGGTGGAATAACCGTCAGCTAGTCATAAAAATGTGTAAAAAAGATAGACATCCTCGTTCTATAGTCAAGTATGTACAATTCCTTTGGTCCTTTATACAGGTTGTCAACGGAATAAGGAAACATGCTCGCGTTTAGATACCCTTGAAGTTATCGACTTCGATTTTTTTAATGTGAAATACGTTTTGATGAGTGATGAGCATAATTCGACGAAATAAAATGTCAGAAATACTTCCAGGGAGACCATAAATGAAAATAATTTCTGATTCTTAGATGGCACACTAGGTATATTTTTTCGTATTTTCATCATACACGTCATTACGAGTACAACTATATGTCACTTGTCAATTTTTGACAATTAATGTGAATTATTTTTGAAATTTCATTTTTATATCTAGATGGGTGAAAATGAGTTCGATCGTTCAATTTTCAGTCCAGCATGAGGGTGAATTACATCTCTCCACTAAATATCCCAAATTTCGTAATTTATTCGACTTTTTATACTTCCGGAAAAAACTTGCCACAAAAAAATTATGTTTTCAAATGCAAGTATGTTGGGAACAGAGTATAATCTAAAAGGTTATTTCTTTCTGCTCAATTCGACCCAATTAGCTGAACTGAAAATTGAACGATTGGATCCATTTTCAGCCATCTAGTAATTAGAATGGAATGTTCGAAATAATTCACATGATATGTCAAAAATCAACAAGTGACAAACCTAGAGTGCCATTTGAATTTTTTTTTCATTTACGTTCTTCCCGGAAATACTTCTGCCATTTTTTCTCAGTTGAAATATGCTAATCGGAACGTATTTCACTTTAAAAAAAAATCGAAGTCGATGACTCTAACGATATTCAAACGCGAGCATGTTTCCATATTCCGTTGACACCCTGTATAGGAACTCAAACAAGTAATAGAAAAAAGTTCCAAATAAAAGTTGTTCGTCATAATGTGATCTTTTAATGTAAAAAAATGTCGAAATGGCGTCGATTTTAGGTATTTACTATATTTTTGAGAGGAGCTCAAAAACACGATTTCATTCATATACAACATTAATAGTCTATTATGTTCCGTTCCGGATTTATGAAAAAGACCAAAAAATTTCCGAACTTTTCAGATTTTTTGCTGATAACTTATAAACTAAGCGGTTACGATTATTTATTCAAATTTTCTGTACTTATACTCGGGCCTCGCGCTTCACGTTTAGCTGTACCAGCTGACGGGTTTTTCACCGATTTACATTCAGACGACAATTTGTTTTATTTGAATAAATACGAGTATATGAGCTGTCATCTCTATATGCTTCAGCAGGGTTGAAATAAGATTTTTTTTTTTAATTTTGTATCTCATATTTCCCACCTGGCACATAAATTGAAAATTTTGAATACAAGCCTGCAAGTTTTTTTCAATATTTTGCCAATTTGATGGAGAATATGTATTGTAACAAGCTTCATATTTGTCAACCATCAAGCAGAAAATTTGCCATTTTTACGAAGATTTGAGAGTTTATAGTTTCAGCATTTTTTCAGAGAACACCATGTGAATCTGAAACATTTAAACCCGAAATCCTCACTCAGGTTTAGGTCCTTTATCTCTATTTAGCCGTTGTCTTTCACGAGACTACTCACCCTGTATATGTTTTTTATTCATTCAATTGTTTCGTCTTCAGTTGAGGAATTTACTCTTCAATTCTTTTACTTGATTTTTTGGCGCTCTTGTTCACCCTAACAAAGTGCCTATCATTTTGCCCGAATGTCTGTAATTTTGGAATATCGAGCCGAAAATGGTCTCAATCGATTGGGTTCGACTCCCTGATGAAGAATTCGTGGCGAAAGTTGAGTCTGTCCGACCGGCCGGCAGTATCCTCTCTAGCATCAAAAAGAATCAGCTAGAGTTTTCATATTTTCAGAATAGGTTAATTGTCCAAATATCTCGGTCAATTTCATTATTGGGCCCAACCCGTCGGATGGTTCAGTAGTTATGAGCATCTGAAATTTTGTTTCCTCAATAACTACTAGAATATCCATCCGATCAAATTGATACTTGAAATATTGTTGAGGAGGCTACAAAAAGACAGCTCAAAAAATTCCGCAGAAATTGTCACGCTAGAAAATTTTTCAAAATTCCCAAAAAAAATTTTTAATCCTCACTACCTCATAAGATATTTTTCGGATTTCAATAAAAATTCGTGAATAAATTGACGTGATCGATATCTTACTTACCCTCAAATTTCATTGTCGCAGCTCTTTTCCATCTAAAGATATGATCATTTTTTAATTTACTCAAGAGGAAAGAGAAATGACATACGTCCCGATGATTTTCTTTGAACGATGGCCATCACAGATCGATATTCATTGACAAATGCTGGGCTCATTAATCAGTGTCAGTTGGCGTAATGTTTATCAAAATTTTTCCTAACGGGAAATCATAGAGATAGAATTCCATCTCGGTGGCTGAAATAATATACGTTGTCAAAATTCAGAAAAGCACAGACGTAAGTTTTTAGGGGAAGGGAATTATAGCTTCGCTCAAAACTTGGGGAAAATTATGAGTAGTTATTTTTAATTTGAGATATAGGTTTGTTCATTCATTAGGCGTTCATATTTGCATCACATTGTCCCATAGTACGGGAAAAGACTATTGTTCACGTGATCAGAGTGCTTATAGATTTGTTATGGTTTGAATATTTACTCGCAAGTAACTCAACCAAAGCGCCAAAGCAATCTGACCTCACGTCAGTGCTTTCTAAATTTTTATATGTCCAATTTAATTCAAAATCAAAATGATTCAACCCGGTACGACAAGCATTTCTTACAAGCAACATGTAACTTGTGCTTTCGCTTAAAAATTGTCATTCCTTCATATGCTAACTGCTCCCTATATCCAAAGTGGCGAAAAAGGAAAAAGCTACAAATTAAACAGCAATATTGGTTAGCGTTCCCTTCGAATGGAATGTCACGGACAGTGAGTAGGTAGATTCAACAATGAAAATTCAATCATGAATTTGGCAACACCGCCTGTGCAGAATTGTCGGAATAGTTGACATGTATATTAGCGTATGGACGCAGAAATAACTAGATAATGTTCAAATAAATATACGGATGCAGAAACGATGGTGTTCTGTAAGGACGCAAGGTTGCTGGTAGAATTGAGAAAAAATTTGTCTCCTTCATTTTTCAAGTATACTGAGAACTGAAACTCGCAAAATGATTATGTGGTGTTGCCAACGTCATTCGGCTGAACAGATGTCGATATACACGAAGCTTTCTAGTGGACGCAATGATGATAGTATCATTGAATGACGCAGAAATGATGTCTGGATGTATATATATATATATATATATATACAGATGGCGAACTAACTGACATCCGCCCAAAAAGGGTGTGGTATGAAATCCTCGTGTATACTTCGTGTATATCGGGCGCTTCTTTTGCGGTATGTCTTGCCGTCCGGCCCAAATATGATATCACTTTGCATCCGTATATTTTTTTCCACTTTTGGTTCCAGTTGGTACCCGTATACTGTTTTTTCATTCAAGTGGGCATCATGCAACGTTGCCACAATACATAAAAAGTCGTAATGTTGGAAAATATTCAGAGGGGTCATTTGATTTCACGTAGAATAATTTTATGAGATCAGATTGAAATACTCCTACTAATTTAGAAAATGAAAATCAATTGATATGTTGAAATAAGATGTGGGATCGCTCGAGCAATTTATATAAATTACAAATTTATCTTTTCTTGTGATATTTCTTGATGTTTCTGTTTTTTTCATTTCATGTAGTTTCATCATTGTTTTAGTTCTCAAGTGTTGCAAAAGTCACATTTGATCCTTTTTATGTAAGTTATTATATAGTTGTTTCAAATAAGTTTTCTGTTCGTTGCATTGAATTTACGCAGTTTATACAATAATGAACCAAGAACTTAATATTCGTTTGCCCAAATAAATTTATTTTCTCTTGCCTGATGTTTTTCACATGAATTCTTCATTATATGGAGAACTTTCTTGAGACTTTGAAAAAGGAAAAAATGAGCATTTTATCAAAAGATATCCAAGTCTACCCTTCCTTTCTCTGGGTATTTTAAATTTGTTGACGAGAAATTTTTGATGATGGAACTTGTATTGAATTATTGTTTGGGCAATAACCATCATCTCTTGTTCTTGTTCTTTCCAACATTTCGACAAACATCTTCTGTCGTTTTCAAGACAAAATGTTAGCTTTTAAAAAAGCTGAGTTCAGAAAAATTATTCAACCTTTCAGTTTGAAAACGTCAAATCGATAGATTATGAGAACTAGAAAATTGAATTGGGACTTATCTGTTATTTGAAGATTTCTTTATGTTACTTCGAACATGAATATCGCTCTGATCCCTCAAGTACATCATCAATTGAGTTACCGAAAGTTTGGACGCTGATTGTTCGAAATAACTTAAAGAAATCTTCAAACCACCGATAAGTCCCAATTCAATTTTATCTAGTTCTCATAATCTGTCAATTTGACGTTTTCAAATTGAAAGGTTGAATAATTTTTCTGAACTCAGCTTTTTAAAAGCTAATATTTTGCCTTGAAAACGTCAGAAGATGTCTGTCGAAACCTTGAGAGAACGAAAACAAGAGATGATGGTTATAGCCCAAACAATAATTCAATATTTTAAATTTGTTTATATTTTGAACTTGATTAATACAAACAATCAAATTCAAAACGCATTAGAAATGCAATCAATTTATAATAATTTATTATAATTCCAAATTTTCCCTACGTATTTGAAATATTTCATTCTAAAACATTTTGCATATTCCTTCCAACACTACTGATACGAGACATTTATGGCATTATGGCATATAACGCTAAAAATAACCTGTATGCTAGAGATATAAAATACGTTTAGATGAAATAGTACTAGAGAAACTTTGATCTCTTTCCTTTTATTGTAAAACCTAAATATATGAAAATTATTTTAAATTATGCTTCTGATCAAAATACATACATTACATAAAGAGAATACTGAAATATCTTCATGTATACCCTCAAAATGAGCAGTGAGTGAGTGGTGGGCCACCCGGTATAAGTATATTCAAGTTGGACGTAAACTTGCATTGTGCATGTGATTAAAGGAAGTCAGTTTAGGAAATTGAACATGTCCTCATGTTGTATGTCAAGCTGACTAAGCTCGATATTTTCATCTTAATGTGATGACCTGAAAAACTCAACGTCAAGCGGTTACTGGGCGAAATGCTAGGTTATACCAGTTCTAGCAAAAATAAAAAATACTATATCACTTGGTTAAGTGGTAATAGGTATAATTTTGAAAATGTTGAAAATTGATACCCTACACTACATCCTTAAGTTTTGTAGTCACAAATTTTCCAATTTTGCAGTGATTTTTTTTAAACGTAATCCTAAATAACCATGCTATTGATTACAGTTACAAATCCATTGTTTTCTGAGAGGTCTAAGTAATTATCACCATTGAGATTGCCGTGCATGAAAAAAGGGCCCACAATATTGTCGCCATATATACCGACCCAGACATTCAGCTTTTCAGGATACCGAGTGTGAATCTCTCTTTAGTCTTGGGTTGGTATAAGACCAATATGGACAGTTGTGACTTTTATAGATCCATTCGAATAAGTAGAGCATTCATTGGAGAAGCAGACATTCAAAATGGCGGTCCAGATTCTTACTTATCGTATCACCCATGGTTTCGCAAAATTGTAAGCGGTGATCAAAGTCAAGTTCGTTCATTTCATTGAGCAATCTCATCTCATAAAGGATTATCAGTGGTACGAGGAACCCAATACATTTCTTCCATTTTTATTGTACTTGAAGCAGAGTCATTGACGAAATGTCCTAAAACTTCTGTCAGCTACTCGACCCATTTTCCCTATTAAGAACGAGAGCTGTTAGGGGTTGCGACCAAAGGGGTAGTGATATGAAACTGATTTGAGCACACTTTTCTTCCCTCTCTACAAAAATTGACCTACTCCGAGCGTTTTTTCGTTATTACATTCCAAAGCTCAAAACTCAGGATGCAAAGTTATGGATGGCCCACCCTGTATGTTTAAATTAGAACTAGTGAGGATAATGAAACAGCTTGATGAAAAATATTCAAACTACTGAGCAGGTTTGTCCGATTAACTAAATAAGCCGAGATATTCAAACCCTGTTACCTATCCCATTCAGTTCTCAAGCTCTTTCCTATCGAGAGTCATCGTGCTCACGGACGGATGTAATCGTTTTAAGCTACCTACTTTTGATACATCTTGTAACAAAAATCCGAAAATTTCAAATATTCAAAAAATTGGAGCATACACTGTTCAGGTAAACAAGAGTCCAGATATTCAAACCGACAGACCTACCTATTCAGTTACAGTAATACATTTCGTCTTTAGGTATTCGTGGTCACGGACGGACAAAATTTTCCAGATTTCGAGAATATCTTAAGTCTGGAGAGTATAACGAATAATAATATAATCTCAGTGTTCAGATTTCAGATAGACTCAGTCTCTCATAAACGTCTAGTTGGTACTTAATTTCGTGATACCTTCTCAAATTTTGTGAAAATGCCCCTACTGAATAGACCTACGAAATGTTTCCCCCAAATATTGAATCATCAGTGCAACTAATTTCTCGAATGAATTAAGTCAAGTAAAAACCACGTTGGATTTCGAAGACCTGTAGAATATTTGGGTAATAAATACCATTTCTTATTGTTTTGATTAAAACGTTTCGATTGACATCTTCCATCGTTCACAAGGCATAACAAATAGCTTTTGAAAAAGCTGACAATATTTGAAGGTTCTGTCATTCTTGACACGAAATGAAAATTGGGAAATTATTGAAATTGTCAGCTTTTTTGAAAGCGAAAATTTTGCCTCGATAACGATAAAAGATATTTATCGAAACGTTGGTTGCAAGAACAATATGAGATGGTGGTTATTGTCTCAATAAAAATTTCACACGATTTGCATCATCAAAAAATTCTCGTCAATATCTCCAAGACTTACTGAATGTCATATAGTAAAATATTTCAGATTGGGTTTTGTTTTCCACATGAAAATATCGACTACAAAGTCACACAAATTTCATTTCCAATTTCAAATTATCGTATAAATAATAAGAATTTCATCTCTTGAATAGAAGAACAATTGTAATACCTAGGATTCATATTCAATTGTATATCAATTCTCCACTCCAATATGTTCCAATTGTTAATATGCGATTCAAGAGAATCAACGCATCTGCAAATATTCAATCTCAACCAGCATCGTGATTCCACTTCCAAGAACTATAAAACGCAGTCGAGCACCAAGGTCACGCGAGATCGTAAAAGTTTCATTCCATTTCATGAACACCTGCAGAGTTGCGACGTTGCCAGACCCACCGGATGCTAAGATGGCCGTTATTTGGACAAGTCGGGTATACTTTCGATATACACGAAATCGACCAGAGCGCCACCACGAGGAAGTCCAGTGAAGTTCGAAAATCACCTCCAATAAACATTTCCCAAAAATAGGTCAAAAATTCGTCCAGCTGAAAGTAGGCTCAAACGATAGAGGGCGATGAGTTATGCCGGTTAGTGATGATCTTTGGACTTGGTAAAGTGGCATCCGTACATCGGATGCAGTTTTACCGTGGATGCCACTTGAACCGGAGATTTAACATTGGTTGCGCCCACTTGTACCGCAGATAAATATATATATATATATATATATGTATAATATTCTCTAAATAAGGGTCGTTGGATATTTCTATTATCGTGGGATAAGATTCTGATCTTTGTTATCGGTCGACATCCCTTATCCCACGATAATATATATGTATATATATAATTTAGAAGCAATTTTCTTGGGGTTAGAGCACTGGATTGAAATAAGGATTTCATCTTTTTTTATTAATACTTTACTACATATATATCGGCGAACATTGAGCCTTTTTCAAGTTTACATGTTACAAATACAGTGACAATCATATCTGAAATGTATAACTGTCCAATAATTCATCTTAAGACTTAGTAAAATTAAAATCATATTCATCATGTTGTGAACGCTGACAATTAGAATTATTCTTGCAATGGAAAACCTGTTATCTACTAAAAAACTAATCAAATCACCGCAATTTGAAACAACCTCTCTTACACTTGCCATCTGGATCATTCACATTGAACTTGTAACTGAAAACGAACGAAAATGCGTACAACCCTAAGCCCTACACACTAACATCTTAGTCCAACCTACTGACCTAGTGAACTGAATTCTGATAATCAAAGTGTAAACACACGCAATGCAATTCTCATATACCCCCTCCCCAAGGGTATCTTGGCCTGACCTAGTCTTTGAAAAATAAACAAGTTGTGGATTGCTGTTTTGCTATTTACAGTTACTAAAAATGAATTTTTATGGTCAGAAAATCACAAAATTTATTCCATACAGTACGAATACACAATTTTCTGAAATTGAAATAATATTCAAGTACTTATGATAATAGTCATTCGAGATTTGAGGGTTAAAATTTCAATTATTAACAGGATACGTGACAAAATTTCAAATACATAATGATTTCTCTTTCTATCTTAAACTTAGGATAAACATATGAAGATGTCGGATATTAAATTAAAATTTTTGATTTGATATTTGCAATAAACATCGATAATAATAAACAATTTCACCCGCCTGCCGTTTCACATAGGGACACATAGGTCGACGGCCAAGGGTTCTCGGCCGACCTCGCAAGTGTCACAGTCGAGGTATTGTAGAGTTCCATAATAGGAACTTCGAGCGACGTATGTGTTAGATGAAATCATAAACTGAAAGCAGTGGCTCGGCTGGCTGAGCTGCGTTATTACGCATAAGGACAGATGCAGGAACTTGGAATAAAAATTATTTGAGGTGTATAAGTAATAAGTTCGATGTGTTGAGTGGAAATATGAGATATATAGAGGGCAGAGGAAAAGATACTAAGGGAATATCTCGAGATTTAAATATTGCTATCAATTTTTCAAATAAGTTTCGATTAAAAAAAAAATTATTTTCACCTTCTCTTTTTCGGTTGCGTTTGGGTCGGCCCGGCCGACCTTGCCTACCATGACGAGACGTCACTGCTGCGAAGTAATCGCTATCCCAAAAAGATATTGAAGAGAGTGCAAAAATGAGACAAGCTCAACTTCAATCCCATATTGAAACAACATATACAGATATGAGACGAATCGTTCAAAGCGTAATTCTTTATGCTGAATGTTTATCAGAAAAAAATGAGCAAAATGTAAATAACTCCGATTTAACAACCGTATTTTATATAGGTATAACAGGTCCAATCTCACAAAAGTTCAACCAAAGAAAAACTAATTGCACGTATGAGATATCATGCGAATACGGAAGATCTCATTCGGGGAAACAAGGCCCCCCTAGAAAGTTAGCAGAAATGGACATCAGAATCTTTCTCAAGTGGTAGAGGCCGATAGATCGAAATTTGTCCAACATGCTGTGAATGAAAATTATAAGCTTAAATGGAGTTATCAGGTGATGTGAAAAATTATCGCCTTGAAGTGAGACCATATGGTGAAGGTATTTTTTTGGGGACCTCAATAATACTAATATCTGCCTTGTGTTCTTGAGTCTGTAGTCGTAATTCATTTTGTTTAATCCCAACTCAACTGTATTCTCGTCGTGCATTGTTGTTATGGTTATTTGTACAGACTTCATTTTGTTCTAAAATCACTTGTGCAGCATTTCATCATTGACGTTTTTCGCCGCAAGGAATCACCTTTTTTATTGAAATTTTCTTCTGTACTGCGTTGGGTTTTCACCATGAACTCATGAGTCGTAATCATTTGCTAGGTAGAAAGCAAAGCTTGATTTAAAAGTTATAATTTCTGTAGAAGGAAATAATGATTTCCAGAAGCTCAGAATAATCATTGAATAGTGTGATTGATTACATGGAAAATTTTTTGGCGACTCATCAGCCCATGCACCAATAGTAGATTTTTGATATTCATTAGTCAAGGTTTCCACATTATAATATGAGGAAAATAATCATATACTTTTTGAATGTTCAAGACAATCACAACGCCCAAAGCAACTCAAATGAAAAGGGAAATTATAGAACTCATTATAGAAAGACTTTGATGTCCTCGTTGATGACGAGATATTGTTGATGATGGAGCTCGTGTTGAATGATTGTTTGGGCTATTACCATCATCAATTGTGGATGTAATGATTTCAAATAATGAGTTCAAGAAATTCAGCATGCCACCAATTGGCTAAATTTCTGCTGAAAATTATATCACCATTAAAAAGTAATTCAACATCGATGATAAGAAACACGAAACATTTCATAGAAATAATGAGACATCAAGAAATCATGGAAGAAGAGGTTATGGTCAGCTTCGACATCACCAGTTTGTTCACTAATATCCCGACAGATAAAGCACTTATCATAGTTAGGAAAAAGCTTGAAGAAGATCAAACCCTTAGTGACAGAACTACACTAAGCGTGAATGCAATTATGGAAATGCTTTCTATTTGTATTGAAACAACATACTTCCAATTTGAAGACATCTTTTATCAACAAGAATTTGGAATGGCCATGGGTTCACCACTATCACCAATTTTAGCTGATTTATATATGGAAATTTTCGAACAGAAGGCATTAGAAAAATATGTACTTAAACCCAAACTGTGGAAAAGATATGTAGATGATACTTTCATTATTTGGCAACATGGAAGAGACACTATAGATGGATTCCTTCAATATCTAAACAATCAAGAGGAATCAATTAAATTTACAATGGAAATCGAGAAAGACAGACCACTTCCATTCTTAGATGTACTCGTACATAAACAAAATAGAATCCCAAGAACCACTGTGTATAAAAAGCCAACGAACACAGGATAATATCTACATTTTGATTCAAACCACCAACTAAACACTAAATTGGGAGTAGCAAAATGTTTATTTGATAGAGCAATAAATATTTGTTGCACTGAAGAAGACCAAAATGAAGGAATAAATAACATCTCGAAAACTCTTAGAAGCAATGGCTACCCCAAAAAGATATTAGAAAAAGCTAGACGAACAAGAGAAAGTCAACCTGAACCAACAGATATAAATCAGACCGTTAAAAACGTAATTCCTTATGTAAAAGGTTTGTCGGAGAAAATGAGAAGAATTGGAAATATATATAACATAACGACTGCATTCAAAACTCAAGACACTATCAGAGCTAAACTTACAAAAGTTAAGCCTAATAATGAGACACAAACTGCATATATGAATTACCTTGCGGGTGCGGAAGATCTTACATCGGAGAAACTAAACGCCCTCTGAATGTACGAATAAAAGAACATCAGAAGCTTCTACGAGTACTAGACAGCGACAAATCCAGGTTGGTCCAACATGCTGTAGATGAGAATCATCGTATAAAGTGGGTTGAAGCATCAATAATATCCAAAGAAGGAAAACTTGCAAGAAGAAAAATCAAAGAAGCAGCATTTATGAAAATAACACCTGATTCCATAAGTGCTCCATCTATAGATCTGCCAGAAGTTTGGACGCCGATAGTTTGATCCAACTTAAAAAGATTATCATATTACAGATGAGTATATAACATCGTTCATTTTCTTTCATGACTTCTGTCAATATTGACTTTTTGAAGATTGATAATTTCCAAGAGGTTTTTTACTTTTCCTCCTTGATAAAGATAGAAGATGTCTATCGAAACGTCGGAAAACATTACATCCAGAATAGATGATGGTAATAGCCCCAACAATCATCCAACATTTGATGTCCTCGTTAACACTAAAGTAACTTTTTTATGCAAGTTCATCTCATGGAATAATAAATTGTTCGAAAATGTTCGAGAATACAAAAAAATGGTAGGATATATTAAGTAACTGCCAATTTTATAGCAAATTTCGAAGATTTTAGGAGTTGGTGATTCATTTATTGATTATCCGAGACCTTAAAAAATATTGCATTTCTTTTAAATAGTCAGTGCCTTTTGATTAAAACATGCTGCTCAGTTTGAATTAATTCGGATTGTCCATTACAAAAATATAAGCACAACACAATCTTTTAAATAATTTTTCACTCCCCTGTCTATCTTTCGAATGAATCCTACCTTCAATAAATGGTTTGGAAAAAAAAGTGTCCCATTTGGTGTCGAAAATCTATGGTTAGAATTAATGTGGTAGTCAAAAACTCACCTTGTATATCAAAACGTTGGTGAGAGAAAGAGCAATAATAGATAGTGGAAAGTGCCTGAAGAATCATTCTCAATTACTGGTCAGATGGTTCGAAATATTCGAAATCAAGAAGATAATATTTTGATTGATTCAGGATCCTTCGGACTTATTGACTTGTAGCTTTCTGGCAATGAAAATTAAGATAGCTAATTCAGTGTATAGATGAATCAATCCTGTCTCGACCTGCTCAATTGGCCCTTAGCTAGCTCCTCTAACAGAAGATACCATTTGAATTTTGTTTAAAATACATAAATACAACTACCAATTCCTTTAACTCCTAACAACACCGCATTATCATAGATTGTCGATAGAATATGACGAACTGGCAGTGAAAAAAATCGTCACATACAGAAGGACGGTAAACAAACCGCGACTGGTGCAATGAAAACAGCTAACGAGTCCCGGAGATGTGCGTATCTAAAAACACCTGTTGTCAGCGATGATCGTCCACGACCAGCATGGTAAAAGCGGCGGCTTGTTTCAGTCCAAAGTTACCTACAACCCCGAGGCCGAGCTTTTAATAGAACTAGATCTACACATACGAGGAATTTGTTCGGCGTCGTGTATCATGTCAATCGAGACCGTATATATTTTTATTGATGCGATTGGCATGGACGATCGAGATGCTGAAGGCCCAGTGACAGCGAGGAAGAAGACGAGTTGAATTGGCGAACACAGACCAGATGGTACTGTCGTTCGGATGATGCTCTGTGATGTGAGAATTGAGGAATCGTTGTTTGGAAATGAAGGTGCTAGGAAATAATTTTATGGAAGCTGCATTCCTCTGTAGTTATGAACAAAATATTTGGGTATTCTGTTAAATAGAGTGTGCAGTATCGCCATAATAACCAACAACGCATTATGACTTTCATCGATAGTGATGAAATCTTGACACCCACGTAGTAGGTAACTAACATATTCAGATAACATCAAAGAATTTCCAACGAACGACGCCCATAAACCTCTAATAAATACCCGAAACATATAGGATATAAAAGGAGAAGACACTGATTTCAATGTAGAGATGCAAAGTAAAAATCTGAACTGACACGAAATTTGAAGTGAATAGGATTCATTTTTTCAGTTAGAAAAATTTGCTTCAACGGCAGGGGTCATCAGCGGTGGAGTGTTTCATAAAAGATACATATTAACATTATCATAAATTGAATATATTGTTGTAAGTCAATCAAATGTCACTGTTAGGTTATTTTATTTTAGTTCTAGAATTAAGTTGGGAACACTGGCTGTCATTGTCAATTTGAGGGGATATAGATTGAAGGTAGATTTCTGATTTGGCATTCTTTTGTCAGACGTGAAATTAAGTTGAATAAAGCTGCAAAGGAGATATTAATAAGTTTCATTAATACAAAGGTTATATTACTATATAAAGAACACTATCTGTTCCACAATAGGTTATGGGCCCAGTCACGGCTAATTAGTGATTCAAATTATAGTAATCTAAGGAGAATCTGTTTTTTCTTTTCGTCCGAGACCATGAGGTCAGTGTGGATACTCTTTCTGTGATCAAGCTTAACAATTCCAATTGGAATGTATGGAAATTCCAAGCAAGGGTTTCACTTATGTCGAAGGGATTATTCAATATTACTTGCGGAAATGAAATTAAACCCAGTGAAGCAAATGAAATAACCAAATGGAAGCTGAAAGATGCCAAAACTCGAGAAGCACTGGTAATGAGAATGGAGGAAGAAGCTTTTTCTCATATCATGCAGTGTGAAACTGCCAAGGAGATGTGGCTCAAACTTGAATATATATATGAGAGAAAATCAGAGGTTAGCACTCATTTATTGAATGAACAGTTCTATAATCTGAAATTCGATGGAGAAAGTATCAGCAGCTTTGTCACAAAGGTCACCAACTTGGTGGCTAAATTGAAGCAGCAGGGGGAAGATATTGCTGATAAAATGGTGATGACAAAGATAATTATGGCTCTACTGAAAAATTCAAACATTTTCAGTCTACTTTGGATAGTGTCAGTGCTGAAAATCAAAATTTGAACAATTTGACAGCAAGACTTCTCATAGAGGAAGAACGGAATGGAAAAGAAGAGTCTTTGGTTGCCCTCTTGACAGTTCATGAACGGAAAACAGAACAACAATGTCAAAAACAAAGAAATGTTACATCTATGGAAAAACTGGCCATCTGAAGTTTCAATGTAAAAATGTTGAATGTAGTGATTTTAAGAAGAAAGTTGAAAAATTGTTTTTTGAAGAGAAAAAAAAGAAGAGAGAGACTAAGATGGTGGACATCACTGGAATAATCAAACTAATGGGAACTATGCCTTAATCACTGGTTCTCTGCAAGATAACTTGGAATGGTATCTTGACAGTGGAGCCTCACAACATATGTGCAACCAAAGGGACCTGCAATTTGAGGTACTGAAAGAAGACAAATTGGTCAAAATTGGTGATGGTACAGATATCAATGTTTTGGGAAAAGGTAGCATCTGTGTATTAGCTTCCAATGGTGAATTTTATCATAAGGTTACTCTTTATGATGTTTTGTACATACAAGTCTGGTGCATACCAGACTTGAAGATCAACCTTTATTCTCAGGGTAAAGCTTTAGATAAGTGCTTGACACTGATTTCTGATGCCAATAGTGCGAAATTTGTTAATGATAAAAACTTTACTGTAGCTTTAGCAAACCGCTGTAATAAATTGTATAAGATGGTATTTCGGGTTGATAGAGGGTCCAACCACTGTGAACACAAAATGAGTCTTTGAGAATTAGAACTTGATCGGTGCTTTTTAGCAGGCCAGGCTCGAGATATTCTGTGGTGGCATAGAGCTTTGGCTCTCCAAAATTTTAAATATATTAAAGATACTTTACAGAATCAAAAATTGACATGTAAAAATACCGATCAATTCTGTGATCATTGCATTCAGGGTAAACACTTTAGAGAACCATTTGAAATTAATAAAAGTAGGTCCATAAATTTAGGTGATTTAATACATGAAGATTTGTGTGGTCCCATAGAGGAACCATCGTGGAATAATGCAAGGTATATTATGCTTTTGAAAAGATTAGAGGACATGTGTTGTCTTATAGTTAAGGTTTATGATATATTATTTTCTACTGGTTTTGTTTTCTTTGATTGAGGGTGGGTGTTGTAAGTCAATTAAATGTCACTGCTAAGTTATTTTATTTTAGTTCTAGAATTAAGTTGGGAACACTGTCTGTCATCGTCAATTTGAGGGGATATAGATTGAGGTAGATTTCGGATTTGTCATTCTTTCGTCAGACGTGAAATTAAGTGGAATAAAGCTGCAAAGGAGATATTAATAAGTTTTATTAATACAAAAAGTTATATTACTATATAAAGAACACTAACTGTTCCACAATATATATACTGTTGAGAAAATTCATGATATTTTTGATGGCTCACTTTCCTACCAAAATGTCTTATAGTGTTCCGGTTGTTTGATTTCTTGTTCCTGCTGCCTGATATGTAGGACATGTTTTAAAGAATTGTTTAAGTATTTATTCAACATTACATGTGTCATAGGAAGTTTCTTGGCAGCGGGTAATAAGTCTACTCATTACCTCCTGTTGCTTCTGTTTTTCGGGATGTTTCTATGTGGTGCAATATATTTCTGTCCTTCTGATCATTTATTAGTAGACAAGAGCCATTCTGCTTACCACAGTTTCCCCTGTGTTTCTGTGAGAAATGGGTTTGAATCGTTTTGAACACTATATGGAAAAGATGTAGCGTCATTGTTGATTGTGACAGTCTTAGCTAGAAAGTACCTACTCTCGTACTTTTCCTCTGATCCCAAGTGCAATGGAATCCACAAAAATTTTCCGTTGTGTTGGTACTTACTTTTTGTATCTTATTGAAATTTGGTGGTTATTGTAGATCTTGTAGGGCTTGTAATGAACTGAGGGAGTCAGTAAAAATGATGCCTCTTTGATAGTTATTATCATTGCAGAATTCTAGGGCTTTCGATATAGCGTAAACTTTCCGCTGAATACTGTTGCAGTTTAGGTTCGTCTTGAAATACTTTCTTTGTGTTCTGTGGTGAATGCAGCGGCAACTCCATATCCTGTCTTCGATGAGTATGTATATAAATATTTATAACTTCAGTAATTTCGTAGGTGGTTATATAAAATTGTTTTAATAGCATAATAGTTTATTTCTGTTTTTATGTAGGTAGAATCACAGTTAGGTGGGGAACTATCCACGGTGGTGGATCGTGGAGAATTGATGTTACTACCATAGTTGGATTGGAAGTGTGGTATCTTCATAGGAATTAGTTCAGTCTTTCATAAAAAGATGAATCAGTTCTGGGATTTCTAAGATACGAAGTTTTGAAACAATTTACGATTGTATAATGGAGGACTGGATTGGATGCGTTAGACGAGACAGACATTGCATTTGATTGTAAGGAACTGTCTTCGTGATGCTAAGCATGATTCTCCACCCCACATTGACGACTGCTGACCGGACTTGTACGGTATGCTTCCATGGAGTGGTTTTGAATCATTTCTAAAAATTCTTCAATTACATTGTTTTGGCCGAGTTGTATATACAAATGCTCGAGTTTTGATTTCAGTGTTTTTGTATATTATCATAATCATAAAGAAGTCTGCTCCCCAGTCTTTTTCTGCAATAGACTTCATGAGATTCAATCTGCTTCGATAGGAATTTTTCAAGTACGATATCTGAAGCTTCCAGTTCAGTTTTTTTCGAATATCATACCAAGAAATTTAATGCTCTTGACTTATTCTATAGGTTTTCCATGTTGTAGTTATAGTGCCTGTTTTTGCATTCTCTTCCTTTTCTATGAGTTACAATTGCTCTTTATATCAAATTTCCTACATAAAGATGAATGCAGATTTTTAATGACATCTAAATTTTACCTGTGGTCACTAACAAATCCAAATATTCACCGATTATAATCGAGTTAATTAATTGAATGAAACTCTCCTTGAAACTACTACATTTGTCGTGATCATTTTTCTGTCACTCCATACAGGGGTGTTCCTAAATTGAAAGTACAAACAGAAGGGAATTTCCTAAGTAGGTTCAAGAAAAAATTTACTATTAACATGAGGTCGCAAACGTTTCATTTTCGAGATAGGTACAGAGTGCTTTCTGTCATGGTACCTACACTTTACAAGATATTCAATTGAAATTTGGCATAGATATTGAAGCGTTCTCACTACGTAACAAGGTAATTTCGATAGCAGATCTACAGAATGTTTCAGAAAATATATCTTTTTCTGAAACACTGGCTCCTGTTCTCCTCTAGAACTATTTTTGGGGAGTAAATTGTTGATCTGATGAAATAAAAAAATCAATATACTTGACTTTTTGGTCCCTCGTAGTTTTGTCGGAACTGCAATCGGTTTCGAAAAAAAAATTCGAACGATTCTGCGACAACCTGAGAAAACTCTTAATTATCATAAGAAGGCTAGTTTGTAAGCGGTGGTGAATGAGTTCAGTGTCAGTTGTTTTACACATTCCAATATCAAAATTAGGCTAATTCCTATATTACTGTCATGCATTTCACAGTGTCTTCACATGAAATGCTATACCAATAGGGTGATATCAATTCATCGAATACTCTCTGGCACTCATATGCATCTTTCAAAAGCTGGATCTTTTTATTCGAAAAAAATTAATGCCAGTAAACCTAGCAGAGTGTGAATACCACAACTCGAAGAAGAAGTTTTAATCGAAATAGAACAACATCTGAGAACCAGTACAAAAAAATTGATTACAAATGTAGCTTTTATCCAGGAACATTTTAAAATTTTATTGAGAATTATATTGAATATTGTGAAATTAATCTTCTGGAGGAAAAGAGGTGTCAATGTTCCAGAAATAATATCACCCTATAGATCTGCTATCGAAATTGCCATGTCAAGTGGTGAGAATTCTTCGAAACCTAACGTTTGCGACCCCACGGTTATGAGACTTTTCTCTTGAAAGATTTTCTCTTTTCGTTTGTACGTTCAATATAGGATCAGCATGTATAGTCATCATTAAAATAGACCCCACTTCTCTGAGCATTAAATACCCTGAAACAGTTTGCTTTGTTTTTCTCAAATTAATTGATTTCCTAAAAGGCTTAGGATGTCTGCATCAATAATTGATACCTAGAGTGAATAGCTGAAATAATTATTTTACACATAGTGGAGTAGAATTACATTTTCGCTTGTAGTGTGGAGTTCACCTGTTTTCACCTGTTTTTAGGACTATTTTTTCAATAACTCTCTTGAAATTGATAGATTTCATAATAGTTATAATTCTAATCAGGATGCACAAATAGCCATTTTTGGGATGGGAGAACTGCTTCTTGAAGCCTCTTTTTGCACCCTGAATACTTTTCCTTTATGTTCAATGCGGATTATATAATTTGCTCCAGATGGAAACACCAGATCACAAAGTATATGATGATGTGATCAACAATCACCAACTCAACAATATAATGAAACTCTTGGTCGTTTATTGCATCATATTTCCTTCGAGTGATTAATAAAGGTGGTCTTGGTAAAGGATCTAGGAAAATTTCTCCACGCCACTGGTGTCGAAGAAGCATCCAGATGGTGAGAAAAACGCATCCATGATCGTGCATCTGGCGACCCGAGGCGTTTCGTCATATCTCTTCACTTTTTAGGTGTCACAATGTATGCGAATTTCAATAACGACCACTCGAACACTTGTTTTTGACGCTGACCAGGTTGACAAATATTTCGTTATGATCCAACCGTATATTTTTTCGCATTCCACAGCATGATTTTGTCTAAGCCATATCGACATAAATTATATGGGATGGTTCATTTTTTCAATGACAATTGACAGTTATGCGTGCGGAGAGTTATCGGTTATCGTCAAGGGAATCCGATGTTGCTTGGCTGACAATCTAGATGAATTTTCGGAATGCGTTTCATGTATGTGTGTTCGACAAGAATACGAAATTCATTGGTCGTCAAAAAGTAGTAAAATTGGCGTGGTAACTGGATACTTTGGATGGTTCGGTGAATATTGGTGATTTGATTTTTACTGTTCGACATTTCTGTAATTTAAATGTGACATCTTCCAGAGTACACCGTTTATGAGCTCTTGTTTTTATCCAAGTTATAATTTGATAAAATTTATAGATGAAACTGGTCAACAGTGGTTTTGGTGCCGAAGATTTTGGAGGTGATTTCATATGAATTTGATGCCCTGAATTCAAATATGCTATTAGTTTTTGCCTGTCAGATCAAATTTTTAAGATATCAACATTTTTGTGAATTATACATTACACTATTTCAAAAGAAAAACAATAGTTTAAAGAAAAAATTAATAAAGGAATTTTTATTGTATTACACAGATTTTACAGATATTATTCATTATATAAACTATAGAAAACAAAAAAGTCATCATTTAAACCAATTACTCACTAAATATTTCGGAAACTTCTTTCATGAGACATTCTTGAATGTATTTTAGAACAATCCCGTTTTAAAGACCAGCAGTAATCTGCCATCATGTGAGTATCCCATCTTCCTTGATAGCGATCCTCCATACATTTGATATCTTGGTGAAATCTGTCACCTTGCTCCTCACTAAAGTCGCCCAAATTATCAGGAAAACGTTCCAAGTGGCTGTGTAAATAGTACACCTTAATCTGGAATTAATCAGCATCTCATTGACTAATTCGACATAGTTTTCAGCTTTCTGTTCACCTAGAAAATTTTGGACAACTGAAACAAAAGAATTCCAGGCATTTAACTCAATCTCAATCATTGAATTTATGAAGTCAGGGTCTTTAATCAGCTGTCTTATTTGTGGGCCATCAAATATTCCTGCTTTAATTTATTTCTTACTCAGCTGAGGCATTTTTTCCCTATATATGCAAAGCATGATCCATTCTTATCAAGAGCTTTGCAAACTGCTTCATTAGACCCAGCTTGATATGCAGGGGTGGAAACATGATTTTCTCTCGCGGAACTAAAGGATCATTGATGATATTCTTTCCCCAACATCCATGTTTTCTCTTCTAGGTCACTAGTGTTGCGTTTTGTTTCTGCTATCCCAGAGGCACAAGAAACAAGGATACTTGATGTGGCCACTTTGCTGTCCAAGGAGAAAGTTCACCATTTTTAAGTCTACACAAATCACCCATTGGTGTTCATGATACTTTATTTTTTCCAAAACCAAAGCTATGTTGTCATATTGCTCTTTCATTTTCGTTGAGTGAGCAATTGGTATTGAGCCATATTTGTTTCCATTATGTAGAAGAACACATTTCAAACTTCGCTTCGAGCTGTCAATAAATAGGCGCCAATCATCCGGAAAATATTCAGGAAGACCCATTTTTACCAGTTCTCTAATAGCATGGCAAAATACAAGATTTTGTTATTCAGAGAAAAAAAGATAGCAGATCTTTCTCCCTTGTGCGATAAAATGTAATTTTCATTCCTGGTTCAAGTAAATTTTATTCCTTAAACATAGAAGCTAGTAATTCAGAAGCTTTTTCGACAGGTTGAGATCTCTAGTGAGGTCATTTAACTCATCTTTGTTGAAACATTGGGGAATTGATGACATCGTTTCAAAATCACTGTCTCCGTCAGTAGTGTCAGAATTCTGATCCATATAATAATAGCAATAAGATCGGGAACCAGAGAAAAAATCAAAATTGGTCCCGTTAGGGACCCGCGAGGCGTAGCCGAGCGTGAGAGACCCGCAGGGCCGAACCCGGGACAATCTTAAAACAGATCGAAAAGGCGTATCCTCTTCTAGGAGAAGCGACCCCGAAAACCCCCGGGCGCTCTTAAAGTGCCCGAAATTTTCAAACGAAAATCGCGAAATCGGCCATTTTCGCGAAATCGCCCAAAGGCGAAAAACGGGAGAAAGTACTCCTATGAAGCCGGAGCATCTCGCGGGGAGGGGGGTCGCTTTTTCTGGACGAAGAACGTCCCCATACGTGGCTACGAGCTCAGCCGCGGAGCCCCCCGGAATCTATACGAAAATTATGCATATAAAACGGCAATTTTTATACTCCCGACTTCCCTGAAACGTCAAAAACCGCACCTACGTTTTCCCTCCGTGCCGCTCGAAAACGATATAAATCGCCCCGCGATCGGTAGAAAACGAATCTACGTGAAATTTCCCATCTCTGGGTACCAATTTTCACATCCAAGTAGCGAGTCAAGGCCGGGAATATTCATTCCAAATTCGGCAATTTTCTCGATAATTCGAGGAGAAGTGTCATATTTTATCATACGATTCCGATGATAGCCGAACGCGAGCTCCAAATTTGAAAATACGGCATCAATTTTTCGCTCGATATGGGCGGTGGAAGATTATTTGCGTTTTTCAAGCACTCGGATAAGAATCTACAGGAGATTACGAATCTCTAGATACCACTCATCCTTCACGACTCTCAAGAAAAACATCTCAAATATGCGTTTGAAAATCGTCATTTCAGGCTCTATTTTCGCGCTAATTCATTTTCGTCCTTCAAGAATGCACACAGATCACGATGAATCGCTATACAGGCTGTGCTATCTCGAAAAAATCGCTATACAGGCTGTGCTTATGGAAAGCACTGATTTTCACCAGATTCTTTCTTCGAGAGATTTTCCGTCTGAATTTTTTATGGAAAAAGCACCCACTGCGAACCAATTAGAGAGTGGGATCTAATTTCGATAAAATGTCATACAGGGTGTGCAATTTACAATGAATTTACGATCATGTGATATTACGGGGTGCTCAATTTATAAGTAAATTTGATTTTTTCGCGCAAATTCGAGTTTTTGTGTTTCTTCGGTGTGTTTCAGTTCTGAATTCGATAAAATATATTCGATTCATATACAATGTGTCAGATCTGAGTAGCGCTGACATTCACCAGAGTTTTCTCTAGCTTTCGTGCTTTTCCGCGTAAGGAGCTGAATTCAATGAAATGTCATACAGGGTGTGCCATTAACAATGAATTCGCGATCGATTGATATACAGGGTATGCAATTTACAAGTTCTTTCGGTATTTTTGCACGCTTTCGGTTTTTTGTGCTCCATCGGGGTTTCAAGCTTTCCTTCGAGTTTTTTTGCGCGCTTTCGTTGATTTTGTGCTCCTTCGAGGTTTTTGGGTTCCTTTGGATTTTTTCGTTCTTCCGTGTTACTTTGGGTTCTTTCATGTTTTTCCGCGTTTTTTCGTATTTGGTCGGGTTCTTTCTTGGTGGAATACACTGAACTTGAAACGATAGAGTTGAAACGATATTCTTTCGGTTTCTTTTTATGATATAAGCACCCACTGCGAATCAATTATATACCGGGTGACCCATATGCATATTTCTTCAAGTTATCATGTTTTTCCACAAGTGGAGGCTAATTTCGATAAAATATCATACACGGTGTGCTATTTACAATGAATTTGCGATCATGTGATATACGGGGTGAGCACTTTACAGGTTCTACTGTTTTTTTGCGCGCTCTCAAGTTGATTGTGTTCTTTCGGAATTTTTTATGGAAAAGTTATTTTCGATTTATATACGGGGTGTTACATAGGAGCTCCATAGAATAATTTTGATATTTTCTTCGTGGTATCCACTGAACTCGAATAGATGGAGTTACAACGATATTATACTTTTGGTTTTTTTTTCACTGCTTATCAATTGTATACTGAGTGTCTCATATGCATTTTTCTTCAAGTTTTCTCGCTAATGGTAGCTGATTTCGACAAAATGATATACAGGGTGTGCAATTTAGAAGTACTTTTTTTTTTGCGCGCTTTCGGTTTTTTCTATTTCTCCGGGGTGTTTCGCGAGACTTCGAGTCTTTTTGCGCGCTTTCAAGTTATATGAATTCTTTCAGGTTTTTTCAGGTTCCTTTGGATTTTTTGTGTTACTTGGGGTTCTTTCGTGTTTTCTCGCGTTGTTTCGTGTAATTTCGGTTTCTTTCGTGTAACTTCGGTTTCTTTCGTGTTTCTTCGGATTCTTCGTGTTTTTCGCGTTTCTTCGTGTTTTTTCCAGTACTTTCATGTTTTTTCGCTTTCAACGGGTTTTTGACGTGTTTCGTGTTTCTGCGCGCTTCATTGATGTATGAGCCCTATTGATCTATGGTCTATATTGATCTATGGTCTATATTGATCTATGGGCCAATTGAACTACTGGCCTATTGAACTGCTGGCCTATTGAACTACTGGCCTATGGATCTACGGGCCTATTGATCTACCCGCTTACTAGTCTATATAATAAAGTAATAAGATCGGGGACCAGAGAAAAAAATCGAAACGGGTCCCGTCAGGGACCCGGAAAGCGTAGCTTTCCGAGCGGCCCGCAGGGCCGCTCGAGAGGGAATCTTAAAACAGATCGAAAAGGCGAATCCTCCTCTAGGAGAAGCGACCCGAAACCCCCTCCGGGCGCTCTTAAAGTGCCCGAAATTTTCGAAAGAAAATCGCGAAATCGGCCATTTTCGCGAAATCGCCCAAAGGCGAAAAACGGGCGAAAGTACTCCTATGAAGCCGGAGCATCTCGCGGGGAGGGGGGGGTCGCTTTTTCTGGACGAAGAACGTCCCCATACGTGGCTACGAGCTCAGCCGCGGAGCCCCTTGGAATCTATACGAAAATTATGCATATAAAACGGCAATTTTTAGACTCGCGACTTCCCTGAAACGTCAAAAACAGCACCTACGTTTTCCCTCCGTGCCGCTCGAAAACGATATAAATCGCCCCGCGATCGGTAGAAAACGAATCTACGTGAAATTTCCCATCTCTGGGTACCAATTTTCACATCCAAGTAGCGAGTCAAGGCCGCGAATTCTTCATTCGAAATTCGGCAATTTCTACGGTGAAATGAGGCAAAATGTCAGAATTTCTCATACGATTCCGATGATAGCCGAACGCGAGCTCCAAATTTGAAAATACGGCATCAATTTTTCGCTCGATATGGGCGGTCGAAGATTTTTCAGGCCTTCCAAATGCTCGATTAAGAATCTACAGGAGATTCCGAATCTCTAGAGACCACTCACGTTTCACGAATCGCGAGAAAAACACCTCAAATATGCGTTTGAAAATCGTCATTTCAGGCTCTATTTTCGCGCTAATTCATTTTCGTCCTTGAAGAATGCACACAGATCGCGATGAATCGCTATACAGGCTGTGCTATCTCGAAAAAATCGCTATACAGGCTGTGCTTATGGAAAGCACTGATTTTCACCAGATTTATTCTTCGAGAGATTTCGTGTTACTTAGGGTTCTATCATGTTTTCCGCGTTTTTTCGTATTTGGTCGGTTTCTTTCTTGGTGGAATGCACTGAACTCGAAACGATAGAGTTATAAACGATATTCTTTCGGTTTGTTTTTTATGAAGAAAGCACCCACTGCGAATCAATTATATACGGGGTGTCCCATATGCATTTTTCTTCAAGTTCTCTCGCGAATGGGAGCTGATTTCGGTATAATGTCATACAGGGTGTGCGATTCACAATGAATTTGCGATCGGGTGATATACGGGGTGTGCAATTTACAAGTTAATTTGATTTTTTTGCGCAAATTCGAGTTTTTGTGTTGTTTCGGGGAGTTTTGGATCTTAATTCGATAAAATATATTCGATTCCTATACAGGGTGTCAGATCTGAGTAGCGCTGACATTCACCAGAGTTTTTCTCCAGCTTTTGTGCTTTTCCGCGTAAGGGAGCTTAATTCAATGAAATCCCATACAGGGTGTGCCATTAACAATGATTTCGCGATCGATTGATATACAGGGTGTGCAATTTAAAAGTTCTTTCATTATTTTTTGCACGCTTTCGGTTTTTTGTGCTCCCTCGGGTTTTAAGCTTTCCTTCGAGTTTTTTTGAGCGCTTTCGGTGATTTTGTGCTCCTTCGGGGTTTTTCGGTTCCTTTGGATATTTTTCGTTCATTCGTGGTACTTCGGGTTCTTTCAAGTTTTTCCGTATTTCGTCGGGTTCTTTCTTCGTGGAATGCACCGAACTTGAAACGATAGAGTTAAAACGATATTCTTTCGGTTTGTTTCTTATGATGAAAGCACCCACTGCAAATCAATTATATACTGGGTGTCCCATATGCATTTTTCATCATGTTTTTCACGTGTGAAAGCTAATTTCGGTAAAATGTCATACAGGGTGTGCGATTTACAATGAAATTGCGATCGGGTGATATACGGGGTGAGCACTTTACAAGTTCTTCTGTTTTTTTGCGCGCTCTCAAGTTTTTTCAAGTTTTTTGTGTTCCTTCGGGTTTTTTTACGGAAAAATTATCTTCGAAACATATACGGGGTGTTACATAGGAGCTCCATAGAATAATTTTGATACTTCCTTCGTGGTAATTACTGAACTCGAATAGATGGAGTACAACGATATTCTTTTGGTTTTTTTTTTTCACTGCTAATCATTTGTATACTGAGTGTCTCATATGCATTCTCCTTCAAGTTTTCTCGCGAATGGGAGCGGATTTCGATAAAATGTCATACAGGGTGTGCAATTTACAGTAAGTTTACGGTCGGCTGATATACAGGGTGTGCAATTTACAAGTACTTTTGTGTTTCGGGTTTTTTCAGGTTCCTTTAGATTTTTGTGTTACTTGGTGTTTTTTCGTGTTTTCTCGCGTTGTTTCGTGTAATTTCGGTTTCTTTCGTATAACTTCGGTTTCTTTCGTGTTTCTTCGGATTCCTTCGTGTTTTTTCGCGTTTCTCCGTGTTTTTTCCAGTTCTTTCTAGCTTTTTCGCTTTCAACGGGTAATTTGGCGTGTTTCGTGTTTCTGCGCGCTTCATTGATGTATGGGCCCTATTGATCTGCGGTCTATATTGATCTATGGTCTATATTGATCCATGGGCCAATTGAACTACTGGCCTATTGAACTACTGGCCTATGGATCTACGGGCCTATGGATCTACGGGCCTATTGATCTACCCGCTTACTAGTCTATATAATAAAGTAATAAGATCGGGGACCAGAGAAAAAAATCGAAACGGGTCCCGTTAGGGACCCGGAAAGCGTAACTTTCAGAGCAGCCCGCAGGGCCGCTCGAGAGGGAATCTTAAAACAGATCGAAAAGGCGAATCCTCCTCTAGGAGAAGCGACCCCGAAACCCCCTCCGGGCGCTCTTAAAGTGCCCGAAATTTTCGAAAGAAAATCGCGAAATCGGCCATTTTCGCGAAATCGCCCAAAGGCGAAAAACGGGCGAAAGTACTCCTATGAAGCCGGAGCATCTCGCGGGAGGGGGTCGCTTTTTCTGGACGAAGAACGTCCCCATACGTGGCTACGAGCTCAGCCGCGGAGCCCCGGAATCTATACGAAAATTATGCATATAAAACGGCAATTTTAGACTCGCGACTTCCCTGAAACGTCAAAAACAGCACCTACGTTTTCCCTCCGTGCCGCTCGAAAACGATATAAATCGCCCCGCGATCGGTAGAAAACGAATCTACGTGAAATTTCCCATCTCTGGGTACCAATTTTCACATCCAAGTAGCGAGTCAAGGCCGCGAATTCTTCATTCGAAATTCGGCAATTTCTACGGTGAAATGAGGCAAAATGTCAGAATTTCTCATACGATTCCGATGATAGCCGAACGCGAGCTCCAAATTTGAAAATACGGCATCAATTTTTCGCTCGATATGGGCGGTTGAAGATTTTCAGGCCTTCCAAATGCTCGATTAAGAATCTACAGGAGATTCCGAATCTCTAGAGACCACTCACGTTTCACGAATCGCGAGAAAAACACCTCAAATATGCGTTTGAAAATCGTCATTTCAGGCTCTATTTTCGCGCTAATTCATTTTCGTCCTTGAAGAATGCACACAGATCGCGATGAATCGCTATACAGGCTGTGCTATCTCGAAAAAATCGCTATACAGGCTGTGCTTATGGAAAGCACTGATTTTCACCAGATTTATTCTTCGAGAGATTTCGTGTTACTTAGGGTTCTATCATGTTTTCCGCGTTTTTTCGTATTTGGTCGGTTTCTTTCTTGGTGGAATGCACTGAACTCGAAACGATAGAGTTATAAACGATATTCTTTCGGTTTGTTTTTTATGAAGAAAGCACCCACTGCGAATCAATTATATACGGGGTGTCCCATATGCATTTTTCTTCAAGTTCTCTCGCGAATGGGAGCTGATTTCGGTATAATGTCATACAGGGTGTGCGATTCACAATGAATTTGCGATCGGGTGATATACAGGGTGTGCAATTTACAAGTTAATTTGATTTTTTTGCGCAAATTCGAGTTTTTGTGTTGTTTCGGGGAGTTTTGGATCTTAATTCGATAAAATATATTCGATTCATATACAGGGTGTCAGATCTGAGTAGCGCTGAAATTCACCAGAGTTTTTATCCAGCTTTTGTGCTTTTCCGCGTAAGGGAGCTTAATTCAATGAAATCCCATACAGGGTGTGCCATTAACAATGATTTCGCGATCGATTGATATACAGGGTGTGCAATTTAAAAGTTCTTTCATTATTTTTGCACGCTTTCGGTTTTTGTGCTCCCTCGGGGTTTTAAGCTTTCCTTCGAGTTTTTTTGCGCGCTTTCGGTGATTTTGTGCTCCTTCGGGGTTTTTTCGGTTCCTTTGGATATTTTTCGTTCATTCGTGGTACTTCGGGTTCTTTCAAGTTTTTCCGTGTTTCGTCGGTTTCTTTCTTCGTGGAATGCACCGAACTTGAAACGATAGAGTTAAAATGATATTCTTTCGGTTCGTTTCTTATGATGAAAGCACCACTGCAAATCAATTATATACTGGGTGTCCCATATGCATTTTTCATCATGTTTTTCACGTGTGAAAGCTAATTTCGGTAAAATGTCATACAGGGTGTGCGATTTACAATGAAATTGCGATCGGGTGATATACAGGGTGAGCACTTTACAAGTTCTTCTGTTTTTTTGCGCGCTCTCAAGTTTTTTGTGTTCCTTCGGGTTTTTTTACGGAAAAATTATCTTCGAAACATATACGGGGTGTTACGTAGGAGCTCCATAGAATAATTTTGATACTTCCTTCGTGGTAATTACTGAACTCGAATAGATGGAGTTACAACGATATTCTTTTGGTTTTTTTTTTCACTGCTAATCAATTGTATACTGAGTGTCTCATATGCATTCTCCTTCAAGTTTTCTCGCGAATGGGAGCGGATTTCGATAAAATGTCATACAGGGTGGGCAATTTACAATAAGTTTACGGTCGGGTGATATACAGGGTGTGCAATTTACAAGTACTTTTGTGTTTCGGGTTTTTTCAGGTTCCTTTAGATTTTTGTGTTACTTGGTGTTCTTTCGTGTTTTCTCCCGTTGTTTCGTGTAATTTCGGTTTCTTTCGTATAACTTCGGTTTCTTTCGTGTTTCTTCGGATTCCTTCGTGTTTTTTCGCGTTTCTCCGTGTTTTTTCCAGTTCTTTCTAGCTTTTTCGCTTTCAACGGGTAATTTGACGTGTTTCGTGTTTCTGCGCGCTTCATTGATGTATGGGCCCTATTGATCTGCGGTCTATATTGATCTATGGTCTATATTGATCCATGGGCCTATTGAACTACTGGCCTATTGAACTACTGGCCTATGGATCTACGGGCCTATGGATCTACGGGCCTATTGATCTACCCGCTTACTAGTCTATATAATAAAGTAATAAGATCGGGGACCAGAGAAAATTTTGACAGGTGGTCCCGTCAGGGACCCGGAAAGCGTAGCTTTCCTTGCGGCCCGCAGGGCCGCTCGAGAGGGAATCTTAAAACAGATCGAAAAGGCGTATCCTCTTCTAGGAGAAGCGACCCCGAAACCCGCCCCGGGCGCTCTTAAAGTGCCCGAAATTTTCGAAAGAAAATCGCGAAAATGACGTTTTTCGCGAAATCGCCCAAAGTGCCTCAGAAAAAAGGAAATAGGCTCCGAAGCCGAAACGCCCAGCGTCCCGGACTCGCCACATATTCCGAGAGCGAGGACGTCCGGTTTCCTTAGAACCCATTAGAACTCCGGAGCCCCCCTATTTCTAGGCTAAAATCCCGTAAGTAAAACGGCAATTTTTAGTTTCGCCAGCCCCGCGAAACGTCAAAATCACCCATGATGCTTTCGATTCGTGCGGGCGTTACGAGCCTCGAAACGCCCTTTCGGCTGTAGAAAATGAAACTTGAGGAAATTCCCCATCTCTGGGTACCAATTTTCATATCCAAGTAGCGAGATAAGGCCGCGAATTCTTCATTCCAAATTCGGCAATTTACTCGATATTTCGATCAGAAGTGTCATAATTTCTCATACGATTCCGATGATAGCCGAACGCGAGCTCCAAATTTGAAAATACGGCATCAATTTTTCGCTCGATATGGGCGGTCGAAGATATTTCAGGCCTTCCAAGTGCTCGATTAAGAATCTACAGGAGATTCCGAATCTCTAGAGACCACTCACGTTTCACGAATCGCGAGAAAAACACCTCAAATATGCGTTTGAAAATCGTCATTTCAGGCTCTATTTTCGCGCTAATTCATTTTCGTCCTTGAGGAATGCACACAGATCGCGATGAATCGCTATACAGGCTGTGCTATCTCGAAAAAATCGCTATACAGGCTGTGCTTATGGAAAGCACTGATTTTCACCAGATTTATTTTTCGAGAGATTTCGTGTTACTTAGGGTTCTATCATGTTTTCCGCGTTTTTTCGTATTTGGTCGGTTTCTTTCTTGGTGGAATGCACTGAACTCGAAACGATAGAGTTATAAACGATATTCTTTCGGTTTGTTTTTTATAAAGAAAGCACCCACTGCGAATCAATTATATACGGGGTGTCCCATATGCATTTTTCTTCAAGTTCTCTCGCGAATGGGAGCTGATTTCGGTATAATGTCATACAGGGTGTGCGATTCACAATGAATTTGCGATCGGGTGATATACGGGGTGTGCAATTTACAAGTAAATTTGATTTTTTTTGCGCAAATTCGAGTTTTTGTGTTGTTTCGGGGAGTTTTGGATCTTAATTCGATAAAATATATTCGATTCATATACAGGGTGTCAGATCTGAGTAGCGCTGGCATTCATCAGAGTTTTTCTCCAGCTTTTGCGCTTTTCCGCGTAAGGGAGCTTAATTCAATGAAATCCCATACAGGGTGTGCCATTAACAATGATTTCGCGATCGATTGATATACAGGGTGTGCAATTTAAAAGTTCTTTCATTATTTCTTGCACGCTTTCGGTTTTTTGTGCTCCCTCGGGGTTTTAAGCTTTCCTTCGAGTTTTTTTGCGCGCTTTCGGTGATTTTGTGCTCCTTCGGGGTTTTTTCGGTTCCTTTGGATATTTTTCGTTCATTCGTGGTACTTCGGGTTCTTTCAAGTTTTTCCGTGTTTCGTCGGGTTCTTTCTTCGTGGAATGCACCGAACTTGAAACGATAGAGTTAAAACGATATTCTTTCGGTTCGTTTCTTATGATGAAAGCACCCACTGCAAATCAATTATATACTGGGTGTCCCATATGCATTTTTCATCATGTTTTTCACGTGAAAGCTAATTTCGGTAAAATGTCATACAGGGTGTGCGATTTACAATGAATTTGCGATCGGGTGATATACGGGGTGAGCACTTTACAAGTTCTTCTGTTTTTTTGCGCGCTCTCAAGTTTTTTCAAGTTTTTGTGTTCCTTCGGGTTTTTTACGGAAAAATAATCTTTCGAAACATATACGGGGTGTTACATAGGAGCTCCATAGAATAATTTTGTTACTTCCTTCGTGGTAATTACTGAACTCGAATAGATGGAGTTACAACGATATTCTTTTGGTTTTTTTTTCACTGCTAATCAATTGTATACTGAGTGTCTCATATGCATTCTCCTTCAAGTTTTCTCGCGAATGGGAGCGGATTTCGATAAAATGTCATACAGGGTGTGCAATTTACAATAAGTTTACGGTCGGGTGATATACGGGGTGTGCAATTTACAAGTACTTTTGTGTTTCGGGTTTTTTTCAGGTTCCTTTAGATTTTTTGTGTTACTTGGTGTTCTTTCGTGTTTTCTCGCGTTGTTTCGTGCAATTTCGGTTTCTTTCGTATAACTTCGGTTTCTTTCGTGTTTCTTCGGATTCCTTCGTGTTTTTCGCGTTTCTCCGTGTTTTTCCAGTTCTTTCTAGCTTTTTCGCTTTCAACGGGTAATTTGACGTGTTTCGTGTTTCTGCGCGCTTCATTGATGTATGGGCCCTATTGATCTGCGGTCTATATTGATCTTTGGTCTATATTGATCCATGGGCCAATTGAACTACTGGCCTATTGAACTACTGGCCTATGGATCTACGGGCCTATGGATCTACGGGCCTATTGATCTACCCGCTTACTAGTCAGAGAGACATATGTCCTCACAGAGTTCTGGTAGCTGCTGAAAAGTTGGAATTGGCACTTCTTCTGAGAGAGGGATAGGGCGTCTTGCAAAGACTTAATCTGCATAAGTCCACTTGTTACGGTTATTTCGATTGATTCCAGTAATATTTACTAGGCAGAAATGACAGTCATCGCAGCATTGATACAGCTGATACATAAAAATGATATCATATTTAGATTCCGCAATAAAAATATAGTCAAAATCAGCTTGAAAATTCTAGGCACCAAAAATTTTTTTGTAGGCCTGTCTAATTGATAGCTCCTAATAAGAATTCAGGTTATATTGTAACAAATTTATTTAACTTATTATGATTAAAAACAAGAATGTTCTGTGTTCGTTGAAATGATGGAAATCAGCTCATGCGGTAAGGGATAACTGACCCATGACCGTCATATATTTCAGGCAAGTTTGTTCAGATTCTTTGATGAATTAGAGAGAACTTTTCATTCTTATCATATCATCCAGAAATTCATAAAAACTACAGAAAAATCAATCAAAAAATGAAGAAGGTGTCATTGATACTTTCAAGAAGTGTATAATTTTCAATTTTAGATAAATTTAGATTGTTCAGAGTCGAGAATAAGCAGATAGTGAATGTCCAAGTATGTTTTTAACATTGAAACAAAATAATATACATTTATATCATCAAGGGAACATCTTACCTAGTGTTAAGTGTGAAACAATCAAAAGATATCAAGAATGCCGTAATATGGAAGATTTAGAATTGTTTCTACCTTCGACTTCACAGGGAACACGTGCAATAACTGGGTTATATGATAACCAAAATTGGACATTTATTTACTGACTGTCTATTTATATACTGACTGTCTATTTGAGATAGATACTCATATTCCTGAACAGAAGAAGATACAAACATTACTGAACGTGATTGATGAGCAAGGTGTTGAAATATTCAACATTTCTACACATAAATTGGAAAACCTTGAAAAAGGTTGAGGTGGCATTTGAGAAATACTGAGATCTTCCGAATAATATTACATTCAATAGATACAAATTTGCATCATGCAACCAGAAAGAAGGCAAAAGTATTTGAAATTATATCCCTGAAGTCAAACCTTCAGTCAAAGTTTGTGAATACCAAAATGGACATTAGTTGATTAGGGCAATATGATAATGAGAGTAAGGTACAAAAACCTACGTGAAAAATTGCTTCAGTATGAGAATGCTTCATTGGGAAAAATTGGGGAGATTTGCAATGTCACAGAAGTAAGAAAGAAACAGGCAGAGGCGAAGGCCAAAGCAGAGAAAAATCCGGACATCTACACAATAAGTAGAATATCGAAATATAAGTTAGTGAATTATCTGAAATGAAAAATGCAAAAATTGTAATAAATGTGGTTTAAAGAGCCTCAAGTTTACATAGCAGGAATTTGATAAAATGAAATATCTTGTCAAATATATCGATAACCGTATCCACACAGAACTGAAAAAAATTACCAATAGTCCAGTAAAGGAAGGGCTGAAATCACTTTTTCTCGAAAGAGCTGCATTTTTGATATGTTGATTGTTATAACGAGAGAAACATATGGTCAAAAATGCAGGTGTTAAAATTTTCAGGAACATTGAAAAATTCTTGAAAATATAAAGAAAAATACGGTTTTTTTGATATTTTCGCGAATTAGAAGGTTTAGTAAGAAAAAGTTTTAAACAAAAGTTGTAGAGCGGAAAATTCTAGTCCAAATGATGTACTTTAAGGTTCTCGAAAGTGATTTTGTATATTGATTATTGAGGTATTTCTCTAATGCGGCGATAACAGTGAATTCGAAATTTGGCGCCTAGTGCAAACCCGAGCGAGCGGTCCTAGACATCTGAAGTTCTAGAACAGGGTAGGATTCAGCACAAGTTGTCTGGAGAGTGTGATTTGAAATTCTATGTCTATTAGAATGAATAACCGCTCGCTTGGGATATCAATAACATGTAATCATTGGGTTTAAACTCATTAGTTTGAAATCGATATTTAGGTGACGCATTGAAATGAATAATTGCCCCACCAAAATTTCTTTTTCTCAAATAACTCGTTGACAGGATTTTGAATACTTACAAGAACAGATTATTATATAGTTAGTTATGGGGGGAAAACTTTCTCAACAATAATACTTTCATAAAAAAATTTAAAGAGAAATACAGTTGTTAGGTGTTCAGTGGACTGTTCGGTTTTCTTAAGGAGAAGCTGATTTCTAATTTGATTGTAGTACTGTGGTGATTTACGAAAACTGTCGCAGAACAATATTTAATGTCCTATAATAATAAAATACAAGATATCCCGACTTACCCTTGGTAAACGAGGAGATTGTAAAATGGAGGGTCTTCTTGGAACGAAAGGGGGTCCAGGACGGTTGTATCTTGCCTTGTGGACACTCTCAATCTTCCTTTGATGCACTTTCTCTTCAGTCGTAGTATCAGTGAATTCGTAATTTATAAACAATCAATCATTATGCTTTGTATAGCATTGGTAATATATGAAAATCGTAAAATTTGTCAGAGCGTAGCTAGTCGCTTCGTAGCGTAACGTCTCATTCCGCCCTCTGGCCTCCCCTCTCCTGCTTCCTCCCATATGATGGCAAGAATGTTTCCTTCTTTGTTTTGTGAACAGGAATCGATGGTAAAAAGAGGACAGAGTAATTGCAGTATATCTTGTATGCGCATATATTTGAAAAAAAAAAAGAAGCGACAATGTGCGCAAAGAAACATTTCCTCCAATTTGTTAATGTAAAATAACAATCCCTGAGAAATGTGGACTTCAAATGCATGAAATGAACAATGAATTGTACTAGAATAAAATACCCTCAATAACTAAAGGAAACTATATGAAATTTAACCCAAGACGAAACATACTTTGCCGCGCTGGAAATGCCCAGCATTTCCTGAACAAAATAGTAAAAAAAAAAAAAAAAATTTTGCAAGTTATCAAAAATATAATATTCCTGTATACAAGAACATATATAGTTTTTTTATTGATAAGGTAGAGGGCAAAGTTTTACTAAGGGTCTTTTCAGTTGACCCTTTGCAGTCTTCACTAGAGCGACTCGAGCAATGCCATCCTTTTCAGGGTATAACTCGATAATGCGACCCAATGGCCAATTCAATGGAGACGAGAGTTCATTTTTATTAGAACTATGGAACCTATTTTAGCATTCCCACCTTGAGTAGTCCATTTAGATTTTTGTTGTAAAGTATGTAAATATTCCCGACTCCACCTGTTCCAAAAATCGCGATGTAGTCTCAATATTAACTGCCATCTAGTCAAGCGATTGACACTTATGTCAGTGTAATCTTGGTCGGGCAAGGCAACTAGAGGTTCCAATGTCAAGAAATGTCCTGGCGTGAGAGCAGTTATGTCATTAGGATCGCTACTTATGGGGCAAAGCGGACGTGAATTCAAGATCGCCTCTATTCTAATAATTAAAGTATTTAATTCTTCATATGTAAGAACTTGTGCTCCAATAAGTCTTATCAAGTGTGATTTTACACTTTTGATATTAGCTTCCCAGATGCCACCCATATGGGGTGCAGAGGGTGGGTTGAAATGCCAAGAGATATTTTCTTTCCTGGATGTATAATCCATAATCTGTTTCAAGTACTTAGAACTAGCTATGAAATTTGTACCACAATCTGAATATACATTTGAACATCGACCTCTTCTAGCAATAAATCGGCGAAATCCCATCAAGAAACACTCTGCCGTGAGATCTGAGAGTAACTCAAGGTGGACGGCTTTAGTAGCACAGCATATAAATAATGCAAAATATGATTTAGTAGTTTTAGCACCGCGTATTTGACATGTTTTAATCATAATTGGACCTGCCAAATCAATTCCTGCGTTACCGAAGGGTTTTATCCCGGTAACGCGGAATTTAGGTAAATTACCCATCATAGGTTCAAACGATCTCGGATTCACTTTGAAACAGTTGTGGCATTTAGAAATGACTGAACGTATCATCCTTTTAGCCGAACATATCCAAAACATCTGAATCAAATGGAACAACGTAGTATTCACACCTGCGTGTAGAAAATTACTATGGATGTACGAAATGAGCAATTCAGTAAAAATATGCTTGCTAGGTAATAATATAGGATGTTTTCCGTCGTAATGTAAATTCGAATAAGACAGACGTCCTCCGACTCGTATAATACCATTATTGTCAATGAAGGGACTTAGTTTTCTTAAAAATTTCGGAACTTTTCCTGATGATGATAACAACTTTATTTCATTTTCAATTCCGTCTGCTGAATCTGTTTAGCAATAATCAAAAGAGCATTATGGATTTCAGAAGAGGTGATGGCTTTATCACTAAAAATTCTACGATCATTGGATTTCAGGTTATTTAGAAATCGAACCATATAACAAATTATTCTGAGAATTTTACTCAGAGACGTAAATTTTAAAAGTAATGCAACTATAAAGCTAGTTTCAGGTACAGACGCAATAAAACAAGTTGGAGAATTCGTTTTGAATCTTCAGTAATATCATTATGATGAAATTCAACTTCCCTTCCCGAGTAAAATGTATCTATCTGATCAGTTTGAAAAGTTGGGCCCTCAAACCACAACTGGCATGATAAAAGCGTTAAAGGTGATATTCCACGAGTGCCAACATCAGCAGGGTTATCCTTAGAAGGTACATAAAACCAACGTTCCGGTGGTATAATATCCTGAATATAAGAAGTGCGATTAGAAACGAAAGACTTCCATTTGTGAGGTGAGGATTTGATCCAAGTTAAAGCTACAGCAGAAATCAGAAATCGCAAATGTACGAGAAAATTGAACAAAGCCTCCATATGAAGATTTTACAAAATGAATCAACTTTGTAAGCAAAACAGCAGCGCAAAGCTCTAAACGAGGTATAGAAAGACTTTTCAGAGGAGCAACTTTCGATTTTGCACATACGAAGAAAGTTTTAGAATATGCTTCATAGGAAACACGTACATAGACCACTGCACAGTAGGCCAACTCAGATGAATCACAGTATCCCAATACATCGCACCTATGAGTCAAAATGGATTCGTAATAACGTGGAATCCTCAATGAAGACAGAAAACCAATCTCCTCTCGGAACCGAGAAAATGCAGCAGAAACCTCATCCCCAGGAACACTATCCCATGATTTACCTTGACACCAAAGAGATTGAATGAGGATCTTTAAGCGTATTGTACATGGAGTTAAGTATCCCAATGGATCAAAAATACGAGCTACACACGACAGAATACTCCTTTTCGTGCATAACGTTGGAATATCCAGCGTAGAGAAAGAGAAGCAATCAAACGAGGGACTCCAATTTAAACCTAAAACTTTACGAAATGGATTTTCAATATCTAATTCCAGATGTCGCACAGAATCTAAAACATGTGCAAGCGGTATATTTTCATAAGATCATTATTATTACTCTGCCACTTTCTCAACTCAAATCCGCCCCTTTCAAGCAATGAGATGAGTTGTTCAATCTTCAGAGATGCCCCTTCCAAGGTATCATCTCCACAAGAAACATCGTCGACGTATGTATTCTGCATTAGTATCTCTACAGCCAAACTAAACTCCGGAAAATCCCTACTCAACTTTTGCAGAGTGCGAATAGCCAAATAAGGACTACAATTCAATCCAAATGGAAGTGTTTTCAATCGATATTCGTGCAATGGATCTTTTGGTGAAAATCGCCATAAAAGTCGAAGAAAATCTCTGTGTTCATTGGAAATCTCAATCATCCTGTACATCTGACGAATATCAGCACAAAAACATACCTATACAAACGGAACCGAAGTATTATTGAAAGTAAATTATTTTGTAGTTTTGGTCCAGTAAATAGGGCGTCGTTTAATGACAACTTGTCTGGATAACGGCTACTCCCATCAAAAACAATCCTAACAGGAGTGGAACAAGAGTCCTTCCGTAAAACATACGAATGAGGTAAATAGAAGACATTATAATTATTGTTGATTTCGAGTTCGGAAATTGGAATGATTTCCATATGGTCACTTTCCAAATATTCTTGTATAAGAGAAGAATACTTCAAATAAAGATTTGCATCCTTGAGAATTTTGGATTCAAAGCAAGAAAACGTTTTAATGCTAAAGACCTGGTATCACCAAAGTCAGGACAAGTAATTTTAAAAGGTAATGAAAGGTGTAACGTCCTGTAGCATTTCTGAATGTAGTTTGCGTGTAATCCTCTTCGCAAAATACATCTTCAGGAGAGCGACATATAATTGAAGGCACTTCTTCAACTTCCCAAAATCTTCGTAGATTATCGGTTAGATGTGAGTCATCTTCATTAGAAGAGGTAACTAGAAAAGAACTAACATTTTGAGATCTAGGTATATTTACTTTGCCCATAATTATCCACCCCAATATGGTATTAACTGCGACTGGTTCACCGGGAGAAGTAACGATTCGACCACTCTGTAGTATATATGGAAAAATATCAGCCCCAAGTAGTAAATCAACATTTCCAGATTCAAAATATTCTGGGTCGGCAAGTAATAGATTCGAAAACTGTCTTCTACAAACAGGGGTAATGAAACAGTAGGCATGGTATCACAAATTTTATCGACGATCACTGCACTTAATTTTATCAATTGACCAGTATTATGAATAGAAGTAACTTGACATTCAACAGCTAAATTAGCTTTTGTACTCATACGGTCCAAACCTTGGACGCTTATTGAAGCGTTAAAAGGTTTCAAATTTAACTTTCTGGCGAGACCTTTCGAAATGAAAGTCACTTGAGAACCAGAATCTACAATACCCCTTACCACATAAAAGTTTCCAAAACTATCTTTTACTTTCAATTTAACAGTAGAGAGAAGGACATGGGATATTGCCGATTCAGGATGTGAAATGAAACTACTGAATGACTGAATCTCTTGTGAAGGGTCGGAAGATGTGGAAGGTATGCTTTGTATATCAGTAAAAGTAGATTGCTCTGGAGAAAAATGAAGTAGAGAATGATGAAACCCTTTGCAAGTACGACATCTTTTAGGAGATGAACAATTCATGGCTGTATGAGAATCAGCCAGGCAATTAATGCATGCTTTCAAACTTTTAATGATTTCATACCGTTTATTAGGATCTATTGATAAGAAATCAGAACATTTAAAAATTATATGATCTCGTTTACAGTGTATGCAACTTACTCGATCACAGGGTTTTATTTTTGTATTGGCTTTAGAATTGGTGCTAGACAAAAATGAACTTTTATGAAACGAAACTCTTGATTTATGTTCGAGAGATGGGCGCTCTTTATTTTTTGAATTCAACGAAATCGATTCAACCACTACACAATGTTTGAGTAAAATATCACGTACTGTATTATAAGATGGAAGTTCTGAAGAGGCATACTCTCCTCAAAAACCTTCAAAGTATTCGAATCTAATCTATCAATTAACATTTGCACTAGTATAAAATTCCAATCGTTTACCGGAAATCCCAACAACTCCAAAGCCGATAAATTTTCATGAAATACATCCAGCAAAGATCTTAAAGATTTATCATTCGAAATAGGACGAAAATTATCAATTTCTTTCCAATATGCAGTGGCAAGTAGTCGTTTATTCTGATAACGAGATATGAGGAATTATAAGCTATAATATAGTTCTCATCCAACAACGGTAAATTTTTTACAATATTTAACGGCTGGCCTTTCAGAACAGAAATAAGATAATTAAATTTTTCAACATTGGATAATTTCTGGTTTCCATGTACTAAAGAATTAAAATTGGAAATGAAAGTAGGAAATTTTTTAATGTCCCCCTCGTACATAAGTAAATTTATTTTCGGCAATTTGACATTTGAAGAATTATCTATATTTTTATTGAACGATTATACAGCTCTTCTTCAGGTAATTCAAATAATTCATAGTAAACAGTTTCTATAAATTGACATCTGTTTTCAAAATCTCTATATACCTCCAATTCAGCTGCCAACGCGTTTTCAGCCCCTTCCTGTACGGACACGAGAGAAATTATACTAACATGATGTTTGTCAAATACATTTTTCCACTTTTCGATACCTCGATATCGTATTTTAAATGTTGAATATAATTCAGGATTATCTTTCACTATTTTCGCCTGATGGTACAAAGAATTGACACTCGAAATGACAGTATCACGAAGTGCTCGCAATCGTAAAACTTTTTCATCATCTGCCGGCATTGTGTTTCTTGTGAATAATCTAAATTCAAAACTCCCAGTAACCTTCAATTCAAACTCTACCAATCAAACCCCATAACTATGAAAATCGATCTACTTAGAAACAATTCAACTCAAATTCTCGAAATATTCCACCTTTCCTAACGTTATACAAAACCCAAATTCATCCAGCACAACTCAATATTTCTTTCATACAATAAAGGAAAACAAACAAACCGAAACTAAACAAAACTTCGAGTTCATAGATAAGACAACAGATGGTCAATTATCTGATTGAAATTGATCGATGAATATGTTCCTCAAGTACGTAATAAATGACTGAAACAAAATAAATTGAGGAAATAATTCGTTCAAAACCTCAGTACCACACTCAAATGTTTCGTAATGAAACTATACAAAAATTCAGCTCACTAAGGACCAATAATTATGTTAGGTGTTCAGTGGACTGTTCGGTTTTCTTAAGGAGAAGCTGATTTCTAATTTGATTGTAGTACTGTGGTGATTTACGAAAACTGTCGCAGAACAATATTTAATGTCCTATAATAATAAAATACAAGATATCCCGACTTACCCTTGGTAAACGAGGAGATTGTAAAATGGAGGGTCTTCTTGGAACGAAAGGGGGTCCAGGACGGTTGTATCTTGCCTTGTGGACACTCTCAATCTTCCTTTGATGCACTTTCTCTTCAGTCGTAGTATCAGTGAATTCGTAATTTATAAACAATCAATCATTATGCTTTGTATAGCATTGGTAATATATGAAAATCGTAAAATTTGTCAGAGCGTAGCTAGTCGCTTCGTAGCGTAACGTCTCATTCCGCTCTCTCCTGCTTCCTCCCATATGATGGCAAGAATGTTTCCTTCTTTGTTTTGTGAACAGGAATCGATGGTAAAAAGAGGACAGAGTAATTGCAGTATATCTTGTATGCGCATATATTTGAAAAAGAAAAAAGAAAAGAAGCGACAATGTGCGCAAAAGAAACATTTCCTCCAATTTGTTAATGTAAAATAACAATCCCTGAGAAATGTGGACTTCAAATGCATGAAATGAACAATGAATTGTACTAGAATAAAATACCTAAATAACTAAAGGAAACTATATGAAATTTAACCCAAGACGAAACAACAGTAACGTCATTATCATCGAACAACATAGTGGGTAGCAACCGATTTTCTTTTATAAATCTCCCAATATAATAGAGCTTAGTAAATATTGGCTTTTAATCCCGATTCTCTCAGTAATTATCAAAAAAATTTAATTTTCCGGATAGCTGGTCAAATCGTTGTAGCTGATATAAAAAAAACAAGATTATAACTATGAAATTAATCCCCTCTCAAGTAAATTGAAAACTCCCCTATTCCATTTACTAGATTCAAAATGTAGTGCAAGTAAAGATGTGAAACGTGATACAATAGCACATTCCATAATTTCCATTGTTCGTTCAAGAATATTCATTTCCAAATTTCAGTTAGCTCTAGGAACTTATGTCTACAGAAAAACAGGTTCTCGTTTGATAATTGACAAGACGAGTAAATTAGGAGTATCGGCTTCATACCACAATATTCAATTATATGAAGCTTCCGTTATTAGGCAACCTGCAAAATTAACGCATCCAAACTCTTTCATTCAATTCGTTTTTGATAACATATATCACAATGTAAATACGTCGGATGGTCATGAAACATTTCACTGTTTGGGGGGTATTAAAGTCATTACACCAGAAAGAGTGTAGAGTTCGTTGATAAATCAAAACTTCATATAAAAGTACAACCTGAAGTTCCAAAATCATATGTTGCGTATTTATGTGCGAAATCTCTCGAAATAGAAAATATTCCAACATGGCAGGGTTTTCATGAAATTTTATCACGAGACGTTACATATATGATGTCGCATGTCAATTGTCTCCCATTCATTAATGCACCACCATCCAGTTTAACCACATTACACACAGCTTTGCTCTATGTAGTTGAAGAAACGAAGAGAAATAAAAAGTAGAACAACTTTTGTAACATTCGATCAGCATCCTTATTTCAAAGCTAACTCTATCATTGTGCAGTCGTGCAATCCTGAATTTAGGAATATTGCTGTGAGATTAGGAGGGTTTCATTTATTGATATCATATATGAGCGCCATTGGCTTTATCATGGATGGGAGTGGTTTGAAAGTGGTTTGGGCTACTTCATATGCTGCATAATCAGTGAAGAAAATGTCTGAAGGGCTTTCAGCAGAGCTTTACGTGCTCACATATTAACTTTCACTGCTATAGGAATTCATATTTTGAAAACAAGCAATACAACTCCGACTGATGTAATTGAGAAACAAGTGAAAATGATGTTCGAAAAATGGAAGGAAAATTCTCCTACTTTGGGCGATTGTAATATTGGCCCAATGATAGTATGTTCAACTTGGAAATTCGAGGAAACACTTCAATATTTGAAGATCGTGATTATTTTACTCCAGTTTGTCGAAGCAGAACGTATTGGAGATTGAGATTTGCACTTAAGCAGTGTGATGAAAATGTTAGCAGTTAGTGCTCAATGGTACTTACAGGATATGGTGCATTTGGAAACAACGATGGATACATTAGAATTCGACAGGTTCACAAAAAGAAGGATATTTCACTATTCTTAGGACATACAAAGCTTGGGGTGGTGTCTGAGTGATATGTGTATAGAACAAACACTAAATAGATTTTTCGGTACCAATTTAATGCATGGTAGAGGAGTCACACCCAGTGTTGTTGCGCGTTATCTTCTGGGGATGCCATCGGCATTTGACGTCATGGAATGCTTGGAGGAATAGGCTGATTTGAGAACAGCGAATAGTGAACAGCACGTGAATTTATCTGAAAGTCGTATGAAGAGTGATAAAGAAGAAATAGAAAAATTGTATTCTGGCTAAAATGCCATAATCCTTTTGAGAAAAGAGATTGTCTGATGTCTCTTTCTACAGGTGTTATTGGTAGCGACTATATTAACTGTCATATGGCATTTCAAGGACGCAAAGGAATGGAAGCAATCGTTGGAAAAAATTTGTGAAATATGACTTTGTCATCAAAATTTAAAGTTGAGAATTTATGCGATAGCCAGAATAAAATTCGTATTCCTGGAGGTACATCTTCTATAGACTCATCTGCATTGTTGCAGAGAATGGATCAAAAAAAAAAAGAGGCAATTTCTTACGAATTGTCGCCATATCCACTATCTCCTTCGACGAATATGGATTAATAAGAAAAACTGTTAACTCTGACCTCTATAAATTATTCTCAACGCATCTTCAATTACAATCCTTGCTTACTGGTATGATATATGTTATAGATGGTGAATGGTTATTACACCAAGTTATATGGCCTCACAGTAAGAGATTCGTAGATTTGTTAGAAATATATAAATAGTCCATATTAAAAAAATTGGGACAGAATTGTAAAATTGTATTTAGCGGTTATTGGGATGAAATCGTCGGAATAATATCGTATGAACGATTCCACCGAAAAGAAAAAGTTGTTCCCTCTGATGTACAAATTGATGAAGACAAAATAGTAACAATGACACAAAAAAATTGTCAAATATTGGGAATAAATATACATTTATCAAAAACTGTCCAATTTTCTACGAAAACATATTGTAGAAGTAAATGTAGCAGAAAAAGATGCCGACGTAGATATAGTAATGGCAGCCATCTCTCTGAAAGAGAACATTCCAGAATCGGTTGCTGTGATTGGCAGTGACGTAGATCTCTAACACCAGATCACAGCAATAGATCACGGAAAAAATAGTGAGATATCTGTACAACACAAGTGGGGAAAATTTTAGCATCGGTGAACTGAGATATAAAATATTCACATCCCCAGTTTGAGGAACCAGGAAAACATCACCCCTAGTAATGCTTCCTCCAACAGAGTTAGCATTGATTGAACACACCAGACGAGTTTATTATCAAATTCAGGTTTGGCTAGGACGACCGTCGTTGAAACCGGAACATTGGGGTTGGCATAGATCACATTGTATGCTACTTCCTAAAATGATGACAAAAGCAGTAGCTCCACAGGAATTATTGAATAATGTGATCAAATTCATTCACACCCTAGTTTTATTAGTTTCAAAAATTTCAGAAATTCACGCTTATTCTTGTTTTTATTTATTCACATTTGTTTAAGGTATTCTGCAGCTGTAATGGAAAATGTGATACTTCTCGCGACAGTTGCAAAAAGCAGGACTGAAATGTACAAGGTTCTGCAAAATGTGTAACGGCATAACTTGTGAAAATGTCTCTGACCTGATAAACAGAATATAAATGAACTCTGATGTCGATGAAGACGAATGGGATCTAGATGACGGTGAGGGAGATGATATTGATGCATTTAATTGAGGAATTATTAGTAAAAATGGAAAAACAGTTTTTCCTGATATTATTCAATGCAGAAACTTTAATTATTATTCATTAGTGCCATGGCTCTTCAAATAATTACTACAGTTTTTAATTAAACTCTTTTATCCCATTACTATGAATAAATTTCTTTCTTTCGAAGAATTACTATTACTATCACACCTACGTCTGAATTATTATTCGTATATCGTATGCATCTTAAGGAAATTCAGCTAGAATTTGTTCATAATTGCGGCTGAAAACTATTTTAGTTTTTGAATTAATAAAATTTCAATTTCAATTTCGTCAAATTACAAAATTTCCTTTTTATAATTCATCCAATTTTTGACTTTTCTATTTTTCATATTACTTCTAGCCTCCATTGAAGAATCTATATCGCCTTCGCTAGCACATCGGATTAGAAAACCGAACATCATTTTACCCAAACTGTCCGTTTCCAAACAACTCAACATTATATGATAGGGTACCATGTAATAAAAGCAATACAATAACAAAACGAGTAGAGTCCAACTCTGGCGAATATCTTCCAGATGTTTGGTTCGGCCTTAACAGGTAGTCATTTCATCGAGCGCCAAATTTAAAATTCGTTGGTATTGCTCTACTAAAGAAATACGCTGTTTATCAGTATACAAATTCACTTTCGAGAACGCTAATTACATAATTTGGACTAGAATTTTCCGCTCTACAATTTTTGTTTAAAACATTTTCTTACTAAACCTTTTAATTCATGAAAATATCAGAAAAACCGCATTTTTCTCTATATTTTCAAGGATTTTTCAATGTTCCTGAAAATTTTAACACCTGCATTTTTGACCATATGCTTCTTTCATTATAACAATCAACATATCAAAAATGCAGCTCTTTCCGAGAAAAAGTGATTTCAGCCCTTCCTTTACTGGACTACAAGGTAACTTTCAGTTTAAAGAGCTGAATGTTTGGTGTTGGCAAACCTGAATCCAGTAGAATCTGATTATTCCTTGTGGTCAAGTATTCATAGACAGCAGTTGTATTTCTGAACCTTCCCATCCTGTATACCAACTTTGTTGAATTCTTGTTGAGAATGAAATCTCCTTTCTACTGATGATAAATGTTGAATTGGTATACTAACCCTATTGTTCATCAAGAATTTATCTACCAAATGCATTACAGTCAATAATAAACGACCAAGCTAATACGTTAGTATACAAATAGATGAGCAGGTTACCTCAATTTCCATTACACTGTTGAAATTTATGGTTTAATTTCTTAGCAAACGTATTCCATTAGGAATTTGAATAATTGAAACACCTTAGGCAATCGCAGTTGGCGTTGGTGGAGCGTCATAAAATTCACTCACCTGCTCACGTTGATTTTATAATCTGAATAAACATACAATTAACTTTTTTTGGCGTAATATAATTCCCAGATAAGACATGATAAATCATTTAACAAACTTCGCTAATTAGCATACAAAGTTGTGTCAGTGAATGGAATGTTACTCATTCTTTGTTCCGATTTCCATAAAAATAATTCTGAATGGGTTGTTCCTCTTTGGATCTTGATTCACGTAACATTTGTGAATAATTGTTCAGCGATGTGTAAATACAAATTAGACATGTATCGTCATTACTCATCAACTTTGGTTCGCTCAATCGAAACATCTTCCCAAGATTGTTCACTCGATTTATGGAGTGGCGAATCTGAATTTTGAGAACCATCGTTGTTATTTAACTCGATAAGATATGTGTGTAGTTGATTCAGAACTTTTGTGTTGTTATACCTAATTGTGCTGAGTTTTTACAGCTTTGTGCTCTTTGAATTCTTTCTTTTCTCCATAAAGTTTTCAAGATTATTTTCAAAATGATTAGAATGGGTCAGCCCATGTTTTCCCGAAAAACCCAAGAATATAAAACAAAGAGTGCCCAGTACTTTCGGTTTTTTAATCGAAATATGTGGAAAAAAATTATGGTAGGCGAGAGTGAAGTGGTGCTATTAGTTTTCTGCCACAAACCAAGCTGGTTTCGAATGAACTGGAAAATCGGAAAAAGTTATCCTAGCACTTTCTTTTTCTGTGGAAATTGTTTCATGCTGTTGTGCTACATTTGTACCGATTTATTTTAATGAAATTTTGTGAAAAACTGCCAAATATCTGGAATTTTCAAATATCAAGGCGAAAATGATCTCAATAGATTGAGTTTGACTTCCTGATTAATATTCCGTAGTCTAACTTCAGCCAGCTGGCCGGCTGTATACTCTACCTTCAAATTTTTTTTGGGGCGTTGGTAGGGTCATTTGCTACCTTTTCAGTCTTGGAACCTGCGTCCTTAGTATTACGGTTACGGAGGTATGATTTTTTTATAAGGTTTTCTAAATCACCCAAAATGTACCCTTCGAAGCCCCATAACTTTTTTTGCGTGGGCTTTTACATGCATTTTTTTATTGTATTAAGTCTACATGAGTGTGTGTTTGAAAAAAACGTATTTATTGTTACAGATAACACCACAAAATTAACACGAGGGTCTTTTAAAAAAAAAAAATATGAAAATATGAAAACATCTCCACTCCTATTGAAATTTAAAAAAGTTACAGCTATTACAAACTTGGTTTTATTTTAAAATGCTCTTTGGTTTATAACGTTGCTAACCATATGCTATTTACGTAAGTCAATAAAAAAATAATACTGCAAATAAGGTTTTAGTCAGAAGAGTGAAGAAAGTCGCACCTAAATAAAAGAACTGATTTCGACACAACCGAGCGAGCAAGGAAATTTTACCTGCCCGGTTTAGACGCGTGTGAATTATTATTACTATATGTGCCCTTAGGTTGGATTGGGTTAGTCGCCGCTGACTTGACCCTACCGTCATTCGAGATTTAACTGTCTCTGCTGTTGGACGTGTCTGTGCCGCGTTGTTCAGTTTTTAAATTAGTTTTTTTTTTTGTTTTTGTTACTTTTATCGACTTTTTGCTACTGTTGTTTTAATTTTGGTTGTTGATATGCCTAATTTCACCAACGTTGAGTATGCTGATATGGTGAGGGCATATGGCAAGGCCAATGGTGTTGCTCGTGCAGCTCAAAGGATTTATCAAGCCAAATTTCCTGATCGAAGATTACCCCACCACGAAACATTCTCGACGACTTATCGACGATTAAGAGAGACTGAAACTTAAATTTTCAAGAGCCTTGGATCAATGTGAGGCAACACCATGTAGCAGTTGACGATCAAATACTTCAAGCCTTTGAAGAAGATCCAACTACAAGCATTCGTGTCGTTGCTCAAAGACTCAACTTAGCGATTTGGAAAGTTTGGTCAGTACTTCGGGATGAAAATCAACACGCTTTTCATTACACCCCGGTACAAGGTAAATAAACTTTTTTTGATAAATTTATTCTTTCGACTGCGAAAAAATTGTCACAGACTAATGAATTTTATTAATTGTTACAGGTCTTCATGAAGGCGATCCTGCCAGACGGTTGGAATTCTGTAGATTTTTGCTGCACACAGATGTCGATGACAACTTGTTTCTAAAACGAATTTTGTGGACAGACGAATCCTGTTTTAACCGAGAAGGAATAACAAATCTGCACAATTTTCATCACTGGGCACCTAAAGATGAGAATCCCCACGTGAAAAGGCAAATGAGTTTTCAACAAAAATTTAGTGTTAACGTTTGGGCTGGTGTGATAGGAAGACATCTCATCGGGCCACACTATTTACTGGCTCGACTAAGTGGGCCTGCTTATTTGCAATTTTTTGCAGAATGCTCTGCCGGAGCTACTAGCCGATGTTCCGGCCTTCGATGAAGACGTGTGTTCCAGCATGACGCTTGCTCAGCACATTTCCTGAGAGAAATTCGAGATCACCTCGACAACTCTTTTCCAAATTCATGGATAGGCAGAGCTGGCTCCATCCCTTGACCCGCAAGATCTCCAGACCTAACACCTTTAGATTACCATGTCTGGGGTAGAGCCAAAGAATTGGATTATTTCACAGAGGTACCTACAAGAGAGGTGTTGATTGAACGCATAAACGCGGCATTTGTGGTAATGAAAGAAGAAATGTTGCTAGCCACTACAACGGTCGAAATCAGAAAAAGGTGTCGGGCGTGAATTCGGAGTAGAGGAGAACAATTCGAACAGAATATACGTTGAAGAATCGTGTTATTTTACTTTGTAAATATACAATCATACTAAAATCTGTCCTTACTTTGCTATTTCATCAAAAACACTATTTGTGGTATTTTTTTATTTATTGACTCACGTAAATAACATACTTTTAGAATCGCGATAAACCAAAGAACGTTTTAAAATAAAATTTAGTTCGCAATAACTGCAACTTTTTTTAATTTCTTTTAGAAGTAGAGATGTTTTCATACTTTCATATGTTTTTTTAATCAAAGGCACTCGTGTTAATTTTGCGATGCTATCTGTAACAATTAATACGTTTTTTTAAACACACACTCATGTAGACTTAATACAATAAAAAAATGCATGTAAAAGCCCACGCAAAAAGTATGGGGCTTCGAGGGTACATTTTGGGTAATTTAGAAAAACCTAATAAAAAATCATACCTCCGTAACCGTAATACTAAGGACCCAGGTTCCAAGACTGAAAAGGTAGCAAATGACCCTACCAACGCCCCAAAAAAATTTGACGGTCCATGTGCCGAACACCCTGTATATTCTCAGCTTCACAGTATCTGAGTACATAATTTCATGAAAGGCATCTTCTTACTTTTGGCTTCAATATTTTTTACAACGAAATTTTATTAAAAAACTGTGGAGTAACTTGTTTAAATTTTTTCAACAAAAAATTATTATTATGATCAAGGAAGGCCTTTTCAAATGGTGACAATGTGGGCCATGCTTTCAAGAATTGAAGACTTTGTTTGACAGGATTTCATTCCATCAGTTATCAGTACTACGCTATTGTTTACATTGATTTGGAGTCAATATTTTTTTGTCATTATTAATATCTTCGTTGACAAGAAAGTTTTGATGACGGAACTCTTGTAATTAATATTTTAGCAATAACCACCATCTCTTATCGTTCTTACTATGAACGTTTTGACATCTTCCAATTTTCAAATTTTTAATTGAAAACGACAGAAGATGTCTGACGAATCGTTGATAGTTAAAACAATCGAAGATGAAGGTTATACCCCAAATAATAATTCTTTATATTACTCCATGGCTGAAGCTCACAACTCATTTCATGGTTTTCGAGAAGAATAAACTGATAGGCACAAACTATATTACATCCAAACATTAATTTTGAAATGAACCAAGGGAATATTTCCTCATTCATACTCCATATAAAAAAATATTTATAGTGAAGTTTAACACATGCTCATGCAAAAACAGACGTCGTAGTGAAAAGAAACTTTTTGTGTGAGATACAGTATTCGATACAATCTCGAATACCAACAATTAATTTCCTTGAATGCTTTTTCATATGGCACCCTCAGAATATTTCGGCAGCTGCTTACACAAAATGCGTTTAAATGCAAATGGTTTCTCGAACAAGCAGGTTGCTTTTACTCGTATGCCTAATGGCTCAATTTTAATTCGGCTACATTAATATACAATTAGTCGTGCCTCGAGATTATCCCTTGTTCCATTTCATATGCAGTGTTAATATAATTGTCCTGACAAGTTTGAATAATTGTTCGTTTTTGACTTAATGGTTCTCAATGTGATACGAATTTTGCCTTCCAAATCTGCCAAAAATGATATATATATCTAGTGTGAATAGTCTCATGATGAATCTATCGAAGCTTATGGCAGACATCTCAAAGTCAGCATACAATACAGAAAATGACTACTAAATTAAAGATACATTCGATTTCGCAAAATTTTCAATTACCTAATGATCATAAAATAGTGTAATTTGACTTAGTGAATCTATTCGAAAACTTAAATAAAAATAAAATAAAAAGCACTGACGTGAGGTCAGAAACGCTTTGGCGCTCTTGTTGAGCTACTTGCGAGTGAATATTCAAACCATAACAAATCTATAGGCACTCTGATCAGGCGAACAATAGTCTTATCCCGTAATATGAGACAATGCGTTGCAAATAATGAACGCCTAATGAATGAACAAACCTATATCTACAATTAAAAATAACTATTCATAATTTTCCCCAAGTTTTGTTCGAAGCTATAATTCCCTTGTCCTAAAAACTGACGTCAGTGCTTTTCTGAATTTTGACAACGTATATTATTTCAGCCATCGAGATTGAATTCTCTCTCTATGATTTCCCGTTATGAAAAATTTTGATTAATATTACGCCAACGGACACTGATTAATGAGCCCGGCATTTGTCAATCGTATATCGATCGGTGATGGCCATCGTTCGAAGAAAATCATCGGGGGACGTATGTCATTTTCTTTTCTCTTGAGTAAATGAAAAAATGATCGTATCTTTGGATGGCAAAGAGCTACGGCAATGAAATTTGAGGATAAGTAAGATATCGGTCACCTCAATATATTCACGAATTTTCATGAAATCCGAAAAATATCTTATGAGATAGTGCGAATTAAAAAAATTTTTTCTAGGAATTTTTAAAAATTTTCTAGCCTGACGATTTCTGCGAAAATTTGCGAGCCGTTTTGTTGCAGCCTCCTCAACCATATTTCAAGTATCAACTTGATCGTATGGATATTCTAGTAGTTATTGAGGAAACAAAATTTCAGATGCTCATAACTGTTGAACCATCCGACGGATTTGGCCCAATAACGAAACTGACCGAGATATTTGGACAATCAACCTATTCTGAAAATATGAAAACTCTAGCTCAGCTCTTTTGGATGCTAGAGAGGATACGGCAGAACAGACTCAACTTTTGCCACGGATTCTTCATCGGGGAGTCGAACCCAATCGATTGAGACCATTTTTGTCTCGTTATTCCAAAATTACAGACATTCGGGCAAAATGATAGGCACTCTGTTCGGGTGAACAAGAGCGCCAAAAACAACATCATCAGAATATTGAACAAAAAAAAGGGAAACGATTCAGAATCATACAAATATAGATAAAGATCTGTTTTTGAAAATTTGTAACTATATACTGGAAAATAACTCTTGCACTTTTCGAGGAGGATTTTATCAATAGATTTATGGCTGTAATATGGGCTCCAAATTGAGACCACTTTGTCCTTGAATATTATAGATGATCTACTAAACGAGTGCACAAAAAGGTTGAATAACAAAATACCATTTTCGAAAAAATTTGTTGATGACATTATTGCAGCGACACCTGAAAATCAGATTGATCAAACACTTGAATGCTTGAACGCCTACAACAAAGATTAATAATTCACAATCGAGATGGATTATTGTGATCAAGGAGTTACATTCCTGTATACCACGATTCACCGACATGAAAATATTGTAAAATTAAATTGGTACAGAAAGACTTCTTCATCGACTAAATTCATAACCTACTTATCCAATCATAATATAAATTTAGCAGGAGATTTTCGTCAAACATTGCCAGTGATTCCACGATCAACGCCAGCTGATGAACTCAATGCATGTCTAAAGTCCTCCAATTTGTGGGGAAACATGTCAAAGTAGGTACTTCATTTAAGCAAGAATATACGTGTCGAGTTGCAAAATGACCAATCTGAAACATATTCTCTAAACAACTCATTGACATTGGTAATGGAAAATTTCCTATAGACATGTTGATCATTGGGCATTAGCGCTTTCCTCAATGTTTTTATCAGTTAACTGATCAAAAGATGAACTTATTCAGAAGGTGTTTCCAGATGTTTCTCAAAATTACAGAAACCATGATTGGTTGAGCGAACGAGCTATACTGACTGCAAAAACATAGATGTAAATGAATTAAATTTCAAAATTCAAGAACAAATTACAGGCGAATTGAGGATATATAAATCAGTTGATTCGGCTACTAATCACTATGATGTAGTCAACTATCCACCGGAATTTTTAAACTCGCTGGATTTGCAGATTGCCACCTCATAATCTTCAATTAAAGGTTGGATCGGTGGTTATAATGTTATGAAATATCAACCAACCGCGTCTTTACAACGGTACACGGTTAGCGATAAAAAAATTACTAAACAATGTGATAGAAGCAACTATACTCAAAGGAAAGTATAAAGGAGAAGATGTTTTCATACCGCGCATCCCAATGATTCCGACTGATTGCCATTTGAGTTTAAACGACTACAGTTTCCAGTGCTGCTTGCTTTTGCTATGATTATAAACAAGTCCCAGGGGCAATCATTAAGTGTTTGTGGTATTAATCTAAAAAACCCATGTTTCTCACATGGTCAATTGTATGTTGCCAGTTCCCGTGTTGGAAAACCATCAGATATGTTTATCTATGCGCCAGGTAATCAAACAAAAAACATCGTATACCACAAAACACTACAATCATACTAATAATAATTATGATTCACATGATTAACAATAAAGCGATTACTTACTTTAAATCTTTTATAATAAATTAGTTTTTATTATTATTCACATAATAATGAAGAGATGAAATAAATCTAGAAAGCCCACGTTAGATAAAAAGGTGTAAAATTTCATATTGTTCAAAATACCATGGAGCGTTTTTTGAACATTAACATTTTAGTTCATTCTAACCACTACCTACATATTCTGCTCTCATACATTCTACATTATGCCAAGTTCGATCCTGCAAACCAGGTTCCTGTACATCGGAAAAGTGACGAGAATGATTGAGAACATTGGCAAGCTATAACATCATATTATGGGGATGCTCTTGCGGGCTAGATGATAAGTGGTCTGTCAGTCTGTCATGTCTGGGGAGTTCCACCGACATCGATAATGATAGGGAGTTGATATTTTACTACTACAGTATGTCAGTGAGACGATGTGTGCAACAGCTTTCTTATAGATTTCATAACTCCGAGAAAATGGAAAAAGGGGTCGGAATATGCATGTTGAAAGGGGTTCCTTGAGCTTGGGATGTATATAGTAGGGTTTGAATATATAAAGCAACTAGATTATGGCTTTAACTTCCGAGTTGGATGAATCATATCAAATCATTCGGGTTCGAAGAGTTTTTTGAGAATTTGTTGCAAAAGTAAAAACATAATAAAATTGAAAAGTGCTAAGGATTTCTAGTGCAAATTTAATATTTTCGAGTAACTAAATTTTAAAATATTTGATCAATAGCGGGTGCTCACAGACTGCCAAAAATGTTTTTCAGTTTTCTTAAAGCAGGTACAAATGTGACGGAAATTTTTATATCCTGACTTATGTTCAGTAGTACTAATTCAAAATAGGAACGTATTTCTAGATATTGCCAGGAAGCATTCGTTATATATTTTTTTAATAGCTCATATATTATCAATTTTCCACAACATTTCAGTATCGGGAAAATTGTCTTTAAACATTATGTATTGCCAAATTTGGTGTCTCTCCTGGCTTCTTGTAAAATGCTATATCCCCAGAAGGTCTCCTTAAAACACTAAGTTTGCAGTTTTCAATACAAAATGAAATGCATTCAAATCATTATAAAATAAGCAAACCTAGTTTTTCTCAGAAATATATAACATATTTGTCTATAAGATTCAATGTCCAAATAATCAATAGTATCGGATTTATTTTCGAAAAATTTGCGTACCCAGTAACTTATTTAGATGTTCATTTTAGTAATTTCATTAAATTCAATCGAATAGCAGAAACATATTCTTCATGAGAATACCTTTGTGAGAGAATAATAATCATATTTCGTGATGAGAAATCATGATATTCCTAGCTCTGTTGGTTCTATATATAATCGGAATTCAAGTATATATGCTATTTCATGGTTCTTTATATTCTTTATTTTATTATCCTCAATTATGATGGCACTTGGTGTAGAATATACTTTTGTGTACCTACTGGTATAACAATATGTTGGGGTGTGGCATCAGCGTCCCAAGATGATCCCGCTAATTTCTGAAGAATATTACTTCTGGTTTTCAGTTTTAGGCTCAGATCATCTAAATAAGCCGTGTAATTGAGAAACGAATCTAACTTAACTCCTAAGTTACAGCTAATTTCCTATATTTTTCATGATTACTCAGATGGAAACAAGATATCTCTGTTTTGTTGAAGACCGTTTTTCAATTATTTGAACTTGCTACTCTTATTGTCATCAAAAACACAGAAACCTCCTATCATATAATATATTTTCTAATAATTTTCTCACACTTCAGATGGGTATAGAGTTCGAAAACTAATCCATCTTTCCATACAGTGCCATATGCCGAAGATAAATCAATGAAAGCAGCTCCTGTTTTCAACATACTATTGAAGCATGATACTATGAAAGTTGTAAGGCTGAGAACCTGATCTGAACAATTTCTATTTTTACTAAAGCCTCCTGGAAATTTTGTAGAGCATATTCTTTAGAAGATGAAATTCTGAAACCTTCCACATTTAGCAACGGATATTTGACAGTTCCTATACAAATTATCGGGTTTTTCTTCGACCAACCTGGAATACAGGGTATTCGGCACATGGATCGTCAAATTTTTTGGGGCGTTGGTAGGATCATTTGCTACCTTTTCAGTCTTGGAACCTGGGACCTTAGTATTACAGTTACGGAGGTATGATTTTTATTAGGTTTTTTCTAAATTACCCAAAATGTACCCTTCGAAGCCCCATAACTTTTTGCGTGTGCTTTTACATTAATTTTTTTATTGTATTAAGTCTACATGAGTGTGTGTTTAAAAAAAAATGTATAAATTATTGTTACAGATATCACCACAAAATTAACACGTGGGCCTTTTATTGAAAAAAAAATTATGAAAGTATGAAAACATCTCCACTCCTATTGAAATTTAAAAAAGTTACAGCCATTAAAAACTTAGTTTTATTTTAAAAATAATCTTTGGTTTATAACGTTGCTAACTATATGCTATTTACGTAAGTCAATAAAAAAATAATACTGGAATAAGGTTTCAGTGAAAGAAGAAAGTCACCTAAATAAAAGTACGGATTTCGATTGACAACATAGCGGGCAAGGAAATTATACCTGCCCGTTTTAGACGCTAGTGAATTATTATTACTATTTCTGTCCTTAGGTTGGATTGAATTAGTCGCCGCTGACTTGACCCTACCGTCATTCGAGATTTAACTGTCTCTGCTGTTAGAAGTGTCTGTGCCGCGTTGTTCAGTTTTTTTTAATTTTGTATTTTTTTGTTTTTGTTACTTTTATCGACTTTTTGCTACTATTGTTTTAATTTTGGTTGTTGATATGCCTAATTTCACCAACGCTGAGTATGCTGATATGGTGATGGCATATGGCAAGGCCGATGGTGTTGCTCGAGCAGCTCGAAGGATTTATCAAGCCAAATTTCCTGATCGAAGATTACCCCACCACGAAACATTCTCGACGACTCATCGACAATTAGGAGAGATTGGAAACTTAAATTTTCAAGAGCCCCGGTGCAAGGTAAATGAACTTTTTATTGATAAATTTGTCCTTTGACTGCGAAAAATTTCCGGCACATTTCTGAGGTAAGTTCGAGATCACCTCGACAACTCAACAGCCGGCCCCATCACTTGGCCCGCAAGATCTCCAGACCTAACACCTTTTGATTACCATGTCTGGGGTAGAGCCAAAAATTGGTTTATTTCACAGAGGTACCTACAAGAGAGGTGTTGATTGAACGCATAAACGCGGCATTTGTGGTAATGAAAGAAGAAATGTTGCTAGCCACTACAACGGTCGAAATCAGAAAAAGGTGTCTGGCGTGCATTCCGAGTAGAGGAAAACAATTCGAACAGAAATTACGTTAAAGAATCGTGTTATTTGACTCTGTAAATAAACAATCTTACAAAAACTTGTATTTAACTGTCTCATTTTTGCTATTTTATCTAAAACACTATTTGTAGTATTTTTTATTTATTGACTAACGTAAATAACATATGGTTAGCAACGTAATAAAGCAAAGAACATTTTAAAATAAAACTAAGTTTGTAATAGCTCTAACTTTTTTTATTTCAATAGGAGTGGAGATGTTTTCATATTTTCATAATTTTTTTTTAATAAAAGGCCCACGTGTTAATTTTGTGGTGTTATCTGTAACAATAAATACGTTTTTTTTTACACATTCAGGTAGACTTAATACAATAAAGAAAATACATATAAAAGCACACGCAAAAAGAGTTATGGGGCTTCGAAGGGTACATTATGGGTAATTTAGAAAAAAAAAAATCATACCTCCGTAACCGTAATACTTAGGACCCAGGTTCGTCTCTTGGATCGAACTTTTTGTTGCGACTTCCACATCACCTATGAATATGTGATAGTTATCATGAATGGGTTTAATCCACCTAATATCATTGTCTACTTTCTATCCAATTTGCTTTCTTGGAACTCCTAGAATTTTACGTTTTATAGGAAGCGGTTCATGAGTATTGTCTCAAGGCACTAGGCAGAGATCAGGATTATAGCCTCTATTCCATCTAGAGGAATGAAAATAAGGTATATCATTTCCATCAGAAATCAAATAGAACTTATTGTCTTCAATCCAGTCAGCTGAAGCTAGTAGGTGGTAGAAATGATTGATAAAAAATGAGGTGAAAAATTTTTAATTTATAATTATTAAAGCACGATATTAAGAAAACTAACAATGGGTGAACAAAATAGATAGATTATCAACAGATTATCAATATTATTGTAAATTTCGGTGATAAAGGTCCAATATTCAGCGTATTGATAACGAAAAACCAAACGATCATGCCATCTTCATGTACCTTAAAACAGGAAGCACTCTTTACATAATTATATATTGCTAATCTCTTTCAGAACAGGATTACAGAGAGATAACCTTATAACAAATAATATATATCGGACTGATCGCTGAAAAAGCTGATGTCGAACATATAAAACTCACTCGAATTCGGTTGTATTCAAGAGAATATTATATATTTGTTTCCAAATTCAGTTGCTCCAATATCTAAAAATCAATTCTGGCAGAGCATAAACGTCGAAACCGCTCATTGTCTAATGCTCTTCATCTCCAGGAATACAGTACATCAAAGGTTCAAGACCCAAGCCAACAAAAACATCATCCGTTTTAAACAAGGGAGTTCGCGCTTCATCAACCGCGATATAAACTGAATCCGATGTCATTTAGAAAAAGCTGCTCGATTTATGATGTAAATTCACTGTATCCCAATAATATTTCTATTATAAAATACACTCATTCACTATGATGAAAAGCCGAACAGCTGGATCTTTTCAAAAAGCCATTGTTCTGCTATTTTTATATCGTTTGAAATTCCTGCGGCAGATAAATTTCGAAAATAGTACATAAAATTGGTTTATGATACGACTCATGCCGGGAAATATTGCTGGAAGCTTTTAATTCTGTATCATATTGTTTTGAGACAATGGAATCACTTTTCAGAATTGTGTCATGATAATAAAATGTTGAGGAAATTTGATGGGGACGAAGTGCAATCCGATTTAAAAAAATTATATTTCAAGGATGAATTTATATGAGTGTTAGTGACCCTCTGAGCCTCTCGGTGAAAAAAAAATTAATACAACTTGATCGTCTATTTCCTTAATTATTTTTTGGCGACTGACATGTATACATAGAGCTTTTTAACATCATATTTGATTATAGTTTATCGGTGATTTATCACAATATAGGTGATAAAGAGGTGAAAATACAACAGGATGATTTTGTGAGGATTTCGATATAATTATGAGCCAATGCTCTTTCTATTTTGTCATAGTTTGAAGTTCCTGCAACAGATTCATTTCTGAAATTAATACAAAAAATTTGTTTAAAATAGAACCAAATTCGAGATTGCTCGAGGTTCAAGATTGTGTAACATTTGTATAGTATTGAAATAATGGAATCAGGTATCAAAGTCAAGCCATCACAATAAAATGTTGAAGAATTTTGATGGAGACCAAGTGCATCCTGATTAAGAAAACATTGAAGCGAATGGATAATTTGCGTTAATTTTTGTGACCTTTTGACAGTGTGGGATCATAAGAAATTTTCACAAGTTGAAAGTTTGTGTATTCACTTATTTTTTTAACTACTGCTATACAATATATAGTTGTTCTGACATTAAATTTGATAAAAGTATGTTGGTGTTCTATCAGTTTGATGGTATGTGATGAAAATTCTGGGAAATCTTACTTCGTAAGAATAAAACATTTATAATAGAAGGGTAACCTTTATATTTCGGAATTGGACAACCCTAGTGTTGCCAACTGAAAGCTCTATGGTACAGCTTGACATTTTTGAGGTTATACGTAGGCAGAACGTTTTGCCATACGAGCGCTTATTGTGTTGTTTACAGCAACTGAGATTCATCTCGCCCAAAAAATGGAATTAAATCGTGAACATTTTCGTGCGATTATTTTTTACAACTTTCGACGTCGATTAACTCAACAACAGTGCATCGATGAACTTAATATAATCTTAGGCGATGAAGATCCATCAATGACCATTGATGGTATGGTGAATTCAATCGAGGTCTGACTTCACAAGATGAATTTCGTGATGGTCGTTTCAAAATCAGTTGTCCAAAAACCATTGATGCTGTGCGCCAACTGACATGGCAAGATCGTCATATGACCAATCGTGAGATTGGGACCTTAGGCATTAGTGAGACCAGATATTCGATATCGCAGAAACATTTGACCGTAAAAATTTGTTCGCATTGGATCCCACACAATTTGTCAATCAAGAAGTGACTCTTGTGAATTGGTCGAAAGAAATACACCAAAAATACGATTGCGGTGCTTTGAGGAACGTCTATGACATTGTGACAGGTGATGAATCTTGGATTTATGGGAATGAGCCCGAAAGTAAACAGCGGTCTACTGTATGGGTGTTTCAAGATGAGCCAAATCCAGCTCGCGCACGAAACACTTCAAAGCAAATAGTCGCCTGTTTTTTCAGAAAAGCTGGACATCGTAATCGTAACACTAGAACATTGCAGAACAGTCAATTCTGAGAGGTACACAACCATTTGTTTGCCTGTTGTCTTCCAAGAAATCAGGAAAACCAACCGACGAAATCGGATCACCCTTAACCTAGGACAATGCGAGCCGTATAGTTCTGACTTGGCACCGAATGACTTACTCCCGTACGTAAAAAAATGAAATGAGAGGTCAACGTTTTTCGACACCTGAAGAAGCGGTTGATGCGTTCAGAATGCTTGTTTTGAATATACCTCAATCATACTGAAAAAAGTGCTTCGACAATTGGTTCAATCGCATGCAATAGTGTATAGTTCTTAATGGAGAATACTATGAAAAACAATAAGGCGATTTTCGTTGATCAATATTTGTTTTAGTTCTCTTATTCCGAAATATAAAGACAACTCTCGTACAACTTAACGTTTGTTTATAATTAAACCAATGGTCACAAAAATTCCTGGAGGCTTTTGATTCTGTATTCATTTGATTTGGAAGAAGATGATCTATTTTCATTGTTTCAAGATAATAATTGGCTGGATGAAAAAAAGGCTGACAAAATGGTTCTTCGATTTTGAAAATTCATATTGCGTGGAAAATTTGTATTCATCCTCTGTTCGTTTGGGTCCAAAAAATTTATGAATTGATGTTTGGTTCACTTATTATTTTCGTGGCTTTTAAAACATCAAATTTGATAACACTTGTCCCTATTTTATAACTATTATTAAAGTCATACTTGCAATAATACTGCGGGATATAATTCCGTAATCTTTGTCTATGTTATTTCATTCTTTTCGAATGCGACAGATAAATATACTCAAAATATGTTCATTATTGAACAAATTGCAAAAAATATTTCTAGAGGCTTTGAAATTTTTATTGAATTGCTTTGAAACATCGGTCATTTTTTGAAATTGTTTCATGGCAATGAGAAATTCATTGAATTTAAGGATTGCTAAGTGCGTTTCCTATTTGGGAAATTTCTATATTTTGTATTTATAATTCTTTTTTATTCGAAATTTTATAATTATATGAAGCTTCTAAATCCAACAATTTATTTTGAATTTATACAAGCACCTCATTGAATATCAAAGTTTATTGAAAAAATTTAGAATATCACTGACGTGAACTTTTTAGCGTTTGTTCAAGAGTCTTTCGCTTAGCACGAATAAAACAACATATATTATATATATCTCCAATTAATGACTACTCACAGTTTTCCTCACAGTTTTGTTCGAAGCCCAATTTCCCTTCTCCCATATACTAATCAAAAGTAGGCTTATCTAACTTATTGAAAACTCTTTAGAATATTTTTCTCTCATTCAGGTCTTGTCCTTTTGAATACCTCATATATTAAAATCCTACTTAAAAATATCTTGAATCAAAATCTGACAAGTATCTCTGAAGGCATCGACCATTGAAATTTCGTGCGGACTTTTTCACATTTCTCTTTATCGACTTCACGAAAAATTCATGTTTTCAGGCGAATAGTTTTGGGTTTCTCTATAAATTTGACTGTAATATGTGTCGTACCTGGAGATGGAAAATTTCTGACTGCCCTCCAAAGTTTTAATGAGCATTGAGACGATAAGAAAGGTAGATGGTAACGTTAATAATTAACATTAATCTAAGCTTCTGTGATTTCTTGCCATTTTGTAAATAAAAAAATTGTATCTAGCCTATTTGTTTCTGACCTAGTTCATATATCTTTCATTTTGCAATTTGAATCGATGGATATTCCAGGAGTAGATAAAACTAAATTTCAGATGCTCACAACTCATGAACCATTGGAAAGATTTGGCTCAATAAAGAACTGGCACGAGATATTAGGACAGCTAAATAATTCTGAAAATAGGACAACTCTAGCTCATCTCCTTTGGATGATAGAGAGTATATGGCCGGACAGATATATTCAAGTTTGACCTTGCATTCTTCATCAGGAAGTCAAATCCAATGTGATTTTGGAAAATTGCAGAGATTTGGACTATAGTTAAACACGCTGTTCTAAAAGAACGCAAAAATTCAATACAGGTGTGCATTACTTGATAATAAATTTAAATGTACTGGTTGAATCGCAAAGTTCACCATACTCTGTCAGAATCGTTCATATTTTCAATATTTTGAATTCGCCCTAATTAACTGACTAGTGAAAACTATATTTAATGTTTTGTTATGAATAATACTTCCTTTATTGATAAGAAAATTAAATTTAATACAGGGTCTTTCACGAGGAACCTCACCCATATTTATATGGGAAACAATACAATTTTTATTGCAGAAGTAGATTCCTTAGAAAATTTCAAGTTATTTTGATGTATCATTTTTCAGTTTTGGTTGGAAAATTCTCTCTGAGCGAGAAAATTCGAAAAAAAATCGAAAATAGAGGTCCGCTGAAACAAGAATAACTTCGAGGTTTTTGGATGAAAAATTTTTATTTTTGGGATATTTTAAGATGTAAGATTGATGTATCCACTTTAAAAATCGAAATCGCGATCCATGATACAGGGTGAAAAAATCGCTTTCAAAGTTAGGGATGACAAAATCGTGAAAAATCAATTTTTTCAAATTAGAACCCCATTTTTTATGACAGATATTGAATCTACGTTAAAAATTAATGTGAGTGTATGCATCACACCCTTGCCCTAAAGTGGATATTTTCTGAGTTATTCACAAAAACTGTTTTTCGTCTTGAATTTTCAGCTATTTCTTTTTCTTTCACGCCAAAAAGATGAAATTTTCAGGAAATGTTTGGGGAAGGATAAAAATATTGTCTACTCAGCTCCCTGACTGATAAAGAGGACTGCATAGAACGAGTCAGAAATGCGTTCAGGTTTGTTTAGATTTTTAGATTCATAGTTTTGAAACTCAATTGGGTTTTTAAACGCTTTTGCAGTTCTCTTCCTCCCGATGAAATAAGAAGAGCAACGCACAAAGCATTCCTGAGACGTATAAATATATGTCTAGAATTTAAAGGTCAAAACTTTGAGCATCTTCTCTAGTTATAACTGCGAGAGTTTGCCATGGTTCTCCTAATAGTAACTTGAAGTCGGTTTCAAGAAGGAATGAAAAATCTACAGCATGGTTCAAATAACAGTTCCTGAAAATTTCATCTTTTTGGTGTGAAGGGAAAAGAAATAGCTGAAAATTCAAGACGAAAAACAGTTTTTGTGAATAACTCAGAAAATATCCCATTTAGAGCAAAGGTATGATGCATACACTCACCTTATTTTTAAACGCAGATTCAATATCTGCCATAAAAAAATGGGGTTCTAATTTGAAAAAATTGATTTTTCACGATTTTGTCATACCTAACTTTGAAAGCTATTTTTTCACCCCCTGTATCATGAATCGCGATTTCGATTTTTAAAGTGGATACATTAATCTTACATCTTGAAAAATCCCAAAATTGAAAATTTTCCATCCAAAAACCTCGAAGTTATTCTTGTTTCAGCGAAGCTCTATTTTCGATTTTTTTCGAATTTTATCCCTCAGAGAGAATTTTCAAACCAAAACTGAAAAATGTTACATCAAAATAACTTGAAATTTTCTAAGGAATCTATTTCTGCAATAAAAAAATGGTGTTTTAATTTGAGAAACGGAAGTTGACGTCATTTCCGGAAAAACCAGAGGTGATCATGCCTTGAAAATATTTTTGATTTCATCATCATCGTGAAATACTTATAAGTGCTGAATTTCATGAAAATACGTTCAGTAGTTTCCCGTATAAATATTGGTGAGGTTCCTCGTGAAAGACCTTGTATATCCCTATTTGCGTATTAGTTAGGAGGACTTTAGACATAGTAAATACCGAAACTATAGAATACTCCTCCTTCTGAGCTTCATGATTTTATTCAAACTTGAAGAAATGATGCTCTTCTCAACATCTCTTCACCCCCTCCTCATAATTCCAAATCAGATTTAAATCCCCATCCCGACAGTCAACTATAAATGAGCCGTTGTGAGTCCCCGAGGGACAAAGGACCAACTCTCCCCGAATATCCATATTGATATACGGCAATAAGGGTTTCACTCATCCGGCGTGAAGTTATTAATGAAGGCGCAGAGCGTGAAATGATCCTGCTGGACGCGCGTCGCAGGCAAGACCTATTAACGGATTACTGCACTCCCGGCGTCATAATAGGGGTGGCAATCTGATATCTGAGCTTGTCCAGATTTGCTATGAACGGACGCCGCTGCTCTGGGATCCCTGCGCGCGTACGTGTAGGAGATTTTGTCTGATTGGCCATTTGGGGAGGTAATTAGGGTTCATTGTGTTTGCTGTACGGGATGAAAAGCTCCAGGACTGAGAACAAACGGTAAATTATTTTTGCACCATCACTGAGAAATAAAGTATTCTGATATTCAACATGTCCGCAGGTTATCTGCACTCAATTACAAAATATGGAAAAAAAATTGTTACTGGAACCCTTGGAGAAGTGAACATTTAAACTAAATCATATCATTGTACCTATTCGATCGGAAAAATTTTAATCTAACTACCGTCATCTCTTACGAGTATTGTTTCTATTTCAAACGTCTCGACAGACATCTTCAGTCGTTTTCAAGACAAAAAATTAGCTTTAAGAAAGGTTGACAGAATTAGAAAAGGGCAGCCTTATAATTAAGGTTAAAAAAATAATGGAGAAAATCAATAAGAGGACCCCTTATTTTTTTCCCATTTTTTTTCACCTTAATTTTCGGGAATCCGGGAATGGTGATATTACTGCCTTTTTGTAGATAGACCTGTAGTCCCATAAGTGTATAAATGATTTATGGGGAAAATCTTGTACTTCTTCATGATACCAGTAGGATATTTCTTGAGCATTTTTATCTGGAAAAGATTCATAATTTCAACGAATACCTAACACATGGGGTTCCTAGATGTGAATTAATGTACTGAATATAAATTGATTTGTGAAAGTAGCCCGTTGAAAGAATACAGCAGACGAATGAGTTTTTTCTATTCAAGAAACGTAGTGGTATTTCCATGGAGACTACATCTGACGAAACCAGCCATTTTTCTGTAGCGAAAATTCTGCTTCGCCAATTGAGAATTCCATTAACCCTTCCCGTTTCTGACGAAATTTAATCTAGAAGTGAGATACATTAACTTAATCGTTTCAAACGAGATAATCTCCTCATGTCGAGGCTGGAAGGGCTCAGCCAGCATTGAGTTCATTGAAAATTTGAATATGCCGCCCCAGGTCTCGAGGTGCTCTATTAATTATTTTATTGAGCGCTTAACTCGACGCAGAAGGGGTGCTTTGGGGGTGATACCCTTTTTTGATGATGTTCTCTCAAAATATGTTATGAAATCATCTGTATATCAAAACAATATATATATATATATATCTTATATATTGCACCGGCCATATAATATTGTTCGGAAGATACATGAAATGATTCCCTGAAACCTTGACTAAAAGCCTGATTTGATTATACTGGATGTTATGTTTATACATTCGACAAAATTCAAGGAATAATATTCATTACTCAATGTTACATAATATAACATTTTTCAATCTACAAGACATCTGCTCAGATGGAAAGATACAATTTAGACTGTCGAACTGTTTCAAGACCAGCAGGTTCGTTTCTTATTCATTTAAACTCAGCAATTATACAATCTCTTGAATCATACTCGAACTTACTATAAACGAATGACTTGAGATTACCCCATACGAAATATTTCAGGGGTTTGAATCTAAGGATAGACCAGGCCTTAAGTGAGGTACACCCCGACTAATCCAGCGATTTTCGTAGCTGATAAAAAATTTCGAACAACATTTAAATGAGTCTGCGCACTACCATGCATAAAATATATTACTTGTCTAGAAGCCAACGTAATACTCCAAAAACTAAGGTCGCATTGTTTCAAAAAGTCCGAAATTGAATTCTCCTTGGATATTCATGAATAACGTCATGAATGAAAGAAATAATGGGCATATGCAATTCTGAGAGAATTCAATGTATAAATTTCATTTTCATTGTGAACCTTGAAAACGTAATTGAATTATGTTTCTTGAATGTTACAATCCCAACGGAATGGAAATATATCACCAAAGAAAACGCCTTCTCGGAACAGAGCACCGAGGCAATCAACTAAAATATCGGAAAAATATCGAAAGGTGGTACACCTGATTCTGATTTATTCGCCCAACCCCTGGGCCATAAAGCGAAAGGAGGGGAGTTTTATGACCCGCAGTTCAGATACAAACTCGATGAAAATATTTCACAATACGGGTTTTATATCCTGAATTTACATTTCTCGAACCCATTCTGTATTAGCGGAAAATGCGAAATGGTACAGTCTCTCTCCTTTTTGCATTAATTTCACTAATGGACATTTTATGTTGCTCCTGAGCCTCCACTTTTGAGATCTTCATGACAGAGAGAATCTGTGCTCTTCATCAGAATGATTATTTTGAGAAAGAAGCAAATTTTGGACTAGCTTTTATTATTTTTTTACTGAAGCATAATTCAACTAATCTGAGCTGAATTTCATGAACTTAAGGAACACTACAAGTAAATAATGAATATGAAATCTGCTACATATGAAGAACCCATATCATTCATATGATTTAATCAGTGGTATGATGGATCGTTTTATATTTTTGTGCTTCTCGAGGAATGTGTGTTTGTCGCTTAATAGTACACACACCAAAAATTTATGCACAGTTTATGAAACTATTATAATTATGACAAGAATCATTTATTCATTGTTGATAAGTTTGGTCGAATATTGTTTCATTATTTCGCAGAGCCCATATTGAAGTGTGATTCTTGAGGTAGCCAAGTTTTGCATAGATAAAGTAAGCAATTACTTAAAAGACACAAATTCAGTTCAAGAACAAAGAATACGAGATATCACAGAAAAATCTCATAGATCTACCATTAGTTATTAAATTAGTTTTCTTGAATTATTTTGCAGAGATCTTTGTGTTAGATATGGAGTTATCTGCAGAAAACTCGGAATTTCGTCAATACTTTCAACCTAAATGATTTTCGCGAAACTATCCAAACCATATTTAGTCAACGTCATTCAAACAATTTCCCAATATCCATTTGA